>CM053790.1:536190811-536603311 GCA_028749045.1 Cupressus sempervirens
GGAAGGAATAAAAGGAAGAGGTCCTCCCCTCAAAGGATTCAAACAAGACAAGATGAAGTCCAAGTACCTCCCCAGAATTAGGAAGAGAGTGTAGAAGAGTTTGAGGATACAAGAGCTACTCAAGTCCAAGATGACCCTCAATTGCCTCCCTTTGTGCCTAGCCAATCATAAGAGGGAGAGAGTCAACAAGTTTCCATCCCTCCTTCGCAAGAAGAGCCAACATCCCCTTCTACCTCCATAAAACAAAAGAGGATAAAAATATGAATGAAGAAAAGGCAAAGGGTGACTAGGAGAATGGTGTCTTTTCCACCTATTCCCAAGACCATTCTAGAAGGAGAAGAGGAGGAAGAAGAGGAGATAGATGAAGAAGAAGAACTAACCTTGCAGAGAAGAGCTTGGCTAGCTAGAGCCACAAAGCAAGAAAGGAGAAAGAGTGCCACTGGTACATCACCATCCACCCTAGTAGGACCCTTGGAAGTTTCTTCTTCAAAGGATGAAGTACAATAGTGGGTGGATGAGCATGGTGAAGAAGGTGATGACATTTTCAAAATGTCATATTTTGATTTTATGCCCATCGGAATAGAGGTAGTTAGGGATAAGATCAGGGATACCCTTATAGGTGAATCTCAACAAGAAGACTAGACGCAGATGCCACCAAACTCGCAAGGTTTTGATCTTACTCCCCCATCTCCACCACAAGCCACAATGGTAGATAAAGGCTCGGTTACTCCTCCCCCCTAGAGTTTGGAAGAGGAATAGGTTTAGGAACCATCACATGGGAAGGAACTAGAACAAATGGTGACCAATGAAGTGTTGAAGGAGGGACAAATGGTTGAATATTCTCAACCCCCCTCCAAAGACATTGAGGTGCAAACTACAGGGTCTATGAAAATAGAGGCTACAAAAGAGGAGCCCTCGTAGAGGGAAACAACTCCGAGGAGGATCAATAAGGGAAAGGAGGTAGCAGAACATACTCCTTCATCCTTGAGAGGCAGGTCTTCCACTGAGCACATTCCAAGATGGCTCTGAAAAGAAGTAATGAGGAGTACTCGACCTCAATTTCAAGCTACAGAGGAAGACATTTTTGAGATTGCAGAGATTTTAAATAAGCTGGAGTCTCCATCGCATGAGCCAAGATCGTTGACCTTTGTTACCAATACATGGAACTACGAATTATTTACTCAAGTAGATGTCCCTTTGAAAGATACAGATGCAGAAAGCCTTGGCCCCCAAGACTATCAAATAAAAGAGGTCATGCTTGTGAGACCTACACAAGATATAGCCTGATTGATGGTGACTATGGAAATTAAGGAAATCTTCAAAAGCATGGAACAGGAAGAGGTTGAACTCCAAGCACTTCGAAGGTAGAATGAGATCCTGAAAGGTATTTAGCCAAAGTAGTTGGTCCTCTAGATCCTGACCACCCCAAGGAGACATTGAACACCATTCTTAGGGAAGGGGAAGTGTACGGTTAGATCCATTTTTGAAAGCCTATCAACAATGGTGGGAAAGTTTTGAGGATAAAATAATTTTGATTATTCAGGGGAACCTAAAGTTACTGCATGTTACACAAGAGAACGTGAATAAAATGGTAGCAATTTTGAAGCATGACTTTAGCATCATGGATGAAGTAAGGGCTTGGAGCAAGGACTTTCAAATTTTGTAGACAATAAAGGGACAAAGGTATAGGATTTTTGTGTATGTTTATATTGTTGAAGAATTAGATTTGATTGATGATTGGATAGAGAAAATTGTAGATAGTAATAAAGTAATGGAAACATTACACACAGAGATTCATTGACTCAAGGACCAAGCTCGAGAGCGAATTTTGGTAGCAAAGAAGCATTATAGCGATGCTTGTTTAGATATTTTTGAGGATGAAGAATGGGAGAAGTTATTACCTGTAGAGGCAATGGTGGAGAATTTTAAGAAGATTTTTATGGAAGCTACTAATGTCCAAGACATCTGGCAAGTCTTCAAGACTGAAGAAGCTTTGTTAGAATTGGATACCAAACTTGAGGATTTTGTTCACACCCAAATTGAGGTAGACAATTATAGGAAAAAGCTCAAGAACAAGTATGAGGCATTAGATTTACCAGATGCGGCTAAAATTACTAAGATTATAGAGAAATTCAAGGGCAAACATCCAAACATAGTTTTGGGATGAAGAAGAACAAAACCCAGATGCCAGAATTTAAACTTTGACACTCAATAAAATTTTGAGATTTTGGACCATTTTGAGGTGCGCAAGTCTGCAAGTGACAAGTTTGCAACTCTACAGGAGCACATTTTCAAAAAGTTCTGCTGATAGTTAACTGCATCAGAGACGCATTCTGACAACAGTTCAAGTTAGACAAATGCCCTTTGAAGGATC
Organism: Cupressus sempervirens; assembly: GCA_028749045.1. Lineage (NCBI taxonomy): Eukaryota > Viridiplantae > Streptophyta > Pinopsida > Cupressales > Cupressaceae > Cupressus > Cupressus sempervirens. Next base: position 536,193,186 of record CM053790.1, read on the forward strand.
AACTTCCAATTTTGGCACTCCCAGAAACTTCCACTTCGACTCGGAGGTTTCTCATTCTTTCTTCTCTTGTAATTCTTTATTTTTAACATGTAAAAGGCTCATGCATCCAATTAATGAATAAAATATGGATGGAGTCCAACTAAACACCAATTAGATTGTAGTTTGTATATAATTAGTTTATTTTGTTAATTAAAAGTATCTTATTACATGAAGATATCTCTCTTTCTCAATACAGATTGATGAAACAATTTTTTATAAATACCCCATTGTAATATGTAGTGAGGGCCACCATTATTTTGCAATAAAATTATGTTTTTGGTGCTCGCATTTGGAGTGTAGTAATTCTTGCCTAAATGTGTCATATTTTGTGAATTTGCATTCATGGAATTGTGATTGACCCAAAGGTTTATTGCTTTGTTTCTGGTTGTGCATTTCATTAGTTTTGGTGTTTGTTATGGTATTAACAAATTCCACTGTGTAACTAGCTTGAGAAGAAATCATCGAATTATGCTTATATAACCTTTCGTCTCACAAGAGTGCACTCTCCATGGCCTTGTGATTTGATGAAGGGTGAAACATCATGTGTTCATTAAGTTTCTCATCGACGATTGCATCAATGGAATCAATGAAGTGATGCTCCTTCTTTCATTGGTTATTTTTATCGATCTCTTTGAAAGCTTAACTCACAGACATGTCATTTTCCATAGCTTATGTCCATTAGGAATTTCAATTTGATGTTATTTACATTTAAGTTTTGTGATTTTCTTTGCTAACCCCTTGTTAGAATAGGAATTCATAATAGTTGCATATTGTTAGATTGCATTCATAAAAAACATAAAAATACAAAAACATAGTTCTTTTGTGTGTTATTTTGAAGCAGCGTGCAAATTTTTCATCTCCCCTAAATCAAAATCAACTAGCAAAGGCCTCTTTGTGATCAATCACATTTATCTTCAACAGAACATATTCTAGTAGGTCGCAAGAACAACCCAAAACCTTGGAGTTGATTCGCAAAATTAGCTTTTCAAGAGAGGAGTTCGCAAGAATTCCTGCCATTTAGTATCGTGCATAACGACAGCTCAATAGAGGTGATGCTAGAAGGAGGGCCACTTTGAATTCTCAAAAAAGGAAGGAATATTTGCCAAAGTTTTAAAATTCTACAATTTTTGCAAAATTTTGCGTTTGCCACAAGTTTAGAATTTTTTTTGAGTTTTTGGGAAATTTAGGTGTGCAGCTCTGCAGGTCTGTAGGTTCGCTAATCTATAGGTGTGCAGGTGTGCTGAACTCTATGGTTCACAAAATTCAGTGGTGTGAGAAAGTGTACTTCTACAGAGGTGCACTTTTTCCAAAATTGATGCATACAGGAGGGTTCTGATCTAGAATCCTCATTTCAGCGAGCATTAAGGTCTTCACCAAGGGCACATGAGTTTCTTGAGCTTACCCACTTTCACAAACCATGTAGTGATAAGGGATTACCCCGAATTGAACTACTTCCATTTGTACTTTCATCATCTTCTTCAACTCCACCTCCACTCCAACCACCCGATGGACCACCACATACTCCCACAGTTCCACCTCCATAGCAGCCACCTTTAGGTCTGCCAAATCCTCCAATGGCCTTCTTCACAAATGTAATAGACTCACCAATAAACTTGAGAGGTGCACTCCATGACCTCCTTAATAATCCTGAGAAGTTTTGCCCAAGGTTCATCTTCAGAGAAACATGAACTGCTAAAGACCATGTTAAAGTGTTTAAAGAAATTTGCAACCAAAAGTAGATTGGCAATGAGGATGTGGTCCTTCATTTATTCCCCTACTCTTTGGGGGAAGTTTCTAACAATTGGTATGTCAATTTGCCACCTGGATGTCTCAGAGATAAGGAATACTTTCAAATTATTTCTAGAACAATTCAAAACATTCATCAACCCAGTTGTCATGCATCAACAATTCATTTCAATCAAAATGGACCCAGCTAAGACAGTCTCCCACTTCAACCATCTCTTTCATATGGCATATCGCAAGCTAGAGGTGCCATACACTATACCCGTTGAGGCAGCTATTCAGATTTATCTGAATGCCATGGACCCTCTTATTGCTATCTTTCTCAGAAGGCTTCCTACAGTAGATATTGATATATTAGAGAAGGTTTTCACAGAAGTAATAACTTTTACCAAGCAAACCAATCCTAACGGAGGAGGATTGATGCTCCCACCTCAAGTTATCACAGCAAGCCAACGTACCCCATCGGAGTACCTACTACGCCTAGTCAATTCATACCAGTGAATCTAGTTCCACTACAGTAGGCGCCTGCTCCATAGAACCTTATGCTGAGTTATCTGAGATATGAGCCTCCTATGACCACTTTCTTCAAAAAAAGGAAACGGTTCCTATAGAAATAGACAATAACTTCATTTCAGAATTTGATCTGATGAAAAAGACTATGTCACAAATGAGCAACAAATTGACTCTTCTTAGGTTGTCACAAGGGCAAAATAACAACTTTCAAAGAAATAATGTCGGTCCTTACAACAACAATTATGGCCCGAGTTATAATAGAAAATTCAACAGAAACAACAATAATGTAGGAAACAATAATGGGGGAAACAACTTCAATCCTCCCAATCGCAACAATGGCTTTTAGAGACAAAATTGATAGGGGAACACAAGTCTGAATAATGGAAGTATTCCTGCTGACAAGAACAACAACAACGTTCAGTATGAAGATATCAATTAGTATGACAATGGTCATAATGTGCCTAGCAATGATGTTTCACACTATAATGGGAATCAGGAGGTGGCTCAAAGCTCTCAAGAAAGTGATAATTCTACTTCCATGCAATTTAATGCCATGTTGTTGGAATCTTATGACCCCACACAAAAGTTGTAGGTAGAACAATCAGTCAATGAAGAGTTCTCATTTCCATTCAGCTAAGAACCTAACCTTCAGCATGAAGAAATGTTTTCCTTTCTTAGCAACAATTGGAATACGTATAACTTTAGAAGTAGAAAGGAACCTCTGATAGATGGAATTCCTCTGGCGCTACAACCAACACCTCCAGACCCAAGGGCAAGTAACAACCTAGCGCCAGTTAAACCACCAACTAGGGGGCAACAAAATCAGGATCAAGTGAATGTGCCAACAATATTGAAAAACCCTACTTAGTCAACCAAAAGATACAATGTGGTGGAAGACTTAAAATAAACAAAAGCCAATATGTCTATGTTTGACATGTTGCAAAATTGTTTGCAACAACAAGAAGCACTCATGAAGACTATGGACTATACGAAGACTTCCCACAATGCTAATTCCACCCCTCAAAAAGTGGTGTTACAACAAGTTAACACTACAGAGGCATTGCCCACCATGTTTAAAGACAAGGTGGAGGTGCCCTCATTTTTGCTCAGTATCAGAATATATAGAAAAAATCTTCATAATTGCCTTCTTGATTCAAGAGCTTTGTGCAATGTTATGCCATTATCCATAACACAAAAGCCAGGGGTTACCCCTCAACCCATGAATCGAGTAGTGATACAGTTGGACAAAACAGAGGTCAAAGTCATAGGTGTATTGAAAGATGTACAGATACAGTTGACAATTGACCATTAGATTCAAGATGTCATTGATATACTTGTGGTTGATATTCTAGAAACGTACAAATTGCTCCTTAGTAGAGAATGGACAAAGTGTCTAAGGGAGTAGTTTTCCATAGATTTCACCCAGCTTTGGTTGCCATGGAAAGGTCTAAACAATCAAATCAAGATAGATGCGAAGCCCAAGTTAAAAAAGATGATCATTGATTACAATGCCCCTAATGAGGTAGCATTCTTGCAAATAGATCTAGGCTCCTACAAGGTCATGATTTTTGATACTATGTCAACCAAAAAACCAAATGATCAAGATATGGACTCCATGATTTCAACCCTGAAAGAAGAGATCGTAACACAATTAATGGACCAGATGATGGCTAACCTACAATGTCTAGGAGAAGAGGTTGATGCCAATATTCTCCTCCTTCTAGGATTTTGTTGAGTGCATAAAGTTAGACATTCTAAGTTCAAATGTTCATCGTTTCAAGAAGAAATTGCTAGAGTGTTGACCCAAATGGTCGAAGTAAAGAAAGTTGATGATCCACAAAAAAGAACCTACCAAAAATCAAACTCCTAGAAATGTGTCTAATGTTGTTGAAGAGATTGAAGGGGACACTGAAGATTTGAATGCGTCATACAATGATACCTCTTCAGATGGTGGTGGTTTGTCTTCTCCTCCACCCGAAATGATCAAAGTACAAAGAAGAAGCTACATAAAAGGCTAGGGATGGACTTCAGTGGTCATTCGTCCTCTACCGAAAGTTGAAAAAAATTAAGAACTAATAGGGGAAATTCAGGACAAACAAGAGAAACACACGCCTCCTCTATTAGGGATTCACAACGGAGAGTCATTAAGTCCGCCTCTTAGAAAATTACAATGGGTTCCTAAGAAAAAATCCTTTAAAGCTCAAATAAAAGAGAAATTGAGAACAAATAAGCACAAGGTCAGAAAACCCAATTTGGACCCTCCACTTTAACAGTTCCAAGTGTAAATCAGGAGTCGGTGCAAGTATCAAGCTAGTTCCCCCAAAAGGTAAATCTTTCTATGCAGCATACTGATTATAATTCAAATGCACTAACAATGTTGTGGAATATGAAGCCCTAATTTGAGGACTTCTCTTTGTACTTGAGAAAGGAGTTACAACTCTCATCATCGAAGGAGATTCTCAATTGGTTATTCAACAAGTAAAATCATTCTACTCTTGAAATGATAAGAGATTGATTGCCTATAGGAAGAGGGTATGGGATTTGTTAGATGACTTCTAATCTTTGAACATAAAGTCTATTCCAAGAAGAAAGAACATGGTAGGCGATGCCCTTGCAATTTCAGCAAGAGCATTGCAACCCATTGAAGGAATGGAGTTGAAACATTTTTTAGTTGAGTTGGTCACTACTCCATCTATTCTGGACAATATCATGAACTTCCAAGTTTTTCAAGATGATCAACATATACTAGAGATTATCATGTGCAGTGGTCACTTTAAGGGACAAGAAATAGATGACACCCCAGATGACGAATCAGAGGATTCTAAAATTCAAGATGAAGATGGAATCTTGAACCTAAAAAACAATACTATTCCAAGGGGGATGGTTGAATTAGAATGTATCTTTGATCGTGGTGAAACGACACTCAACAAAAGAATTCCAGAAGAAAAGGGGACTAATGAATGCGATTCATACAATTTAGGAACAGAAGATGATCCCAAGATGGTAAAGATTGGGAAAGCATGCAATTTACATGAAAGGGAAGACATGCTCAAATTACTCACAAAATACAAGGATGTCATTGCTTGGAGCTATGAAGATATGAAGACATATGACCCTCAGATCATTACACATGATATTCCCCTCAAACTAGATGCCAAACCTTTCTGACAAAGGCAGAGACTTGTTAATCCCATCCTCAAACCTCTAATACTAAAGGAAGTCAAGAAATTGTTAGATGCGAAGATTATCTTCCCTCTGTGTCACTCCAAATGGGTGGCTAATCTAGTTCCTATAGGAAAGAAGATCGGAGAGATTCAACTTTGTGTAGATTTTCACAATTTGAACTTAGCCTCTCAAAAGGACAATTACCCATTGCCCTTATTGGATGAAGTCTTACAAATTATGAACAGTTCAAAAATGATGCCTTTCTTGGATGGATATTCTAGTTACAATCAAGTAACGGTTGAAGAGGAAGACAAACTAAAGAATGCCTTTACGACCAAATGGGGAACCTTCGCCTACAAGAGAATGGCATTCAGATTGATTAATGCAGCAGCTACATTTCAGCATGCCATGGATGAAGCATTTAAGGGATTGATCAATAGATATATAGTTGTTTATATGGATGACTTGACTGTCTTTTCAAAAGATCAGACTACTCACATTGCTGACTTGAGATAGGTGTTCAATAGGTGTCATAAATATGGCATATCTCTCAATCCCAAAAAGTGTTCATTTGGGGTCACTAAGGGAAAACTCCTAGGTCATATCATTTCTGAAGTTGGCATCTCCATAGATCTTGATAGAGTTGAAGCCATTTAAAAGTTATCACCCCCAAATAGTCAAAAGGAACTCAAGTCTTTCTTTAGGAAGATAAATTTTGTTCGAATATTCATAAGTGCATTTGCAAAGATTGTGTGTCCACTTAATAATTTTCTTAAGAAAGGAGCTAAAACAGAATGGGCCCCTGAAGTAAAGAAATCATTTGAGGATATTAAGGTAGCCATTTCCACAGCTCTGGTATTGGTTAGTCTCGATTACAACCTTCCCTTCAAGATATATTCCTTTTCTTTAGCATATTTGTGTGCAGGGGTCTTGACCCAAAAGAAGGAGAAGGAAGATGAAAGACCTATCACTTTTATGAGTTGCCCACTGAGAAATGTTGAGTTGAATTATTCTAACCTCAACAAATAGCCTTTTGCTTTGGTTAAAGTGGTGAAGAAATTCTACCATTACATATTGAGAAGTAAGGTGTATGCTATCATACCTGACCCAGCAGTGAAGACATTATTGATGCAAAATGAACTTGGTGAAAAGCAGGGTAAATGGATGGCGGTACTTCAAGAGTTTGACCTTGAGATCCAACATATGAAATTAGTCAAAGGACAAGGATTATCGAGGATGATAGCTGATAACCAGGTTGGTGATGAAAAGAAATTTGAGTTTGAGAAGGAAATAAATGATGAAGACCAGAAGAAAATATATTATCTCAAGTCGATATTGGCCAAGGTGTGGTGATAGATGTTTGGTACCAGGATATTGTGTATTACCTCCTGCAGAATCAATGCCTAAGTTGGATGAATAGCTCACAATGTAGGGGACTGAAAATGAAGTGTGAATCCTACATGCTACATGACAACAAGTTATATAAAAGGAACTACGGAGGGATTTATCTGAAATGCTTAGGGTGTGAAGAAGCAAAGGAAGTCCTGGAACATTTTCATGACAAGTATGGTACAATATATGGTTTAGCAAAAGCAATGACTCACATGATTTTAAGATCAGGTTTTTTTTGACCCTCGATATTCAAAGACACTTTTGAGCATGAACACTCTTGCCATATATGTCAAACTAGTGCCAATAGAGAAAGGAACTTGGCGATGCCATTATAGCTAGTGTATCAGGTGTGGCCCTTCACAAAGTGGGGACTAGATTTCATTGGTCTGGTTAATCCACTATCATCAACTAAACATGCATTTATTCTCATAGCTATGGATTACTATACACAATGGACATAAGTAGAAACATTCAAAAATTGTACTGCTAAGGTGGTAACAAACTTCTTGGAAGAACATATTGTTACCAAATTCAGAACGTCATTCACCCTTATGTGCGAGAATGGGTCTTCTTTCGCATTAGCATTCCTTACCCAATGGGCATTTGAAAATCAAGTCATTATCAAGTTCTCTTCAAATTATTACCTACAAGGAAGTTGGGTAGCAGAATCTACAAACAAGAACTTGATCACAGTAATAAGACGATTATTGAAGGAGAATCTGAGGAATTGGCATATGCAACTCAAATATGCCCTATGGACAGATCAAGTAAGAGTCAAAAACACTTTGGGGACTTCTCCATACTTGCTCGTTTATAGATAAGAACCAGTATTCCCGCTTAACCTTAGGATTCCTATTCTAAAGTTCGTGAGTGGGTATGTTGAAGATGCTGACAAAGTACAAATTAGATTGACGAATCTTCTAGAGATGGATGAGAAATGGACAACTACATTGGAGCACATGGCTAAACATCAAGCTATCGTGAAGAGATGGTTCGACAAGAGAGCCACCATAAAATCATTTAGGATTTATAACCTTGTTCTATTATGGGATAAGGTGAAAGAAAAGTTGGGCAGTCATACCAAGTTTCAATGCTTGTGGACAAGTCCTTATTAGATTGCAGAAATCCTTGGAGAAAACACTTTTAAGCTCAATTCCTTACAGGGGGAATTTCTTCCCTTGCCGTAAATGGGCAATTTCTAAAACATTATTTTGAAGCCTAGAAGAAACAAAAATTAGTTAGATTTTATTTCTGCAATTAGTTAGGTTTTATTTTTTTGCAAGTGTGTTTATTTTTTGCAGGAATGTTTGCTTTCAGTTGTGTGTTTGTTTCCAGTTGTGTGTTTGCTTTCAAAGTTGTGTCAGTCCTAGGAGGTAAGGTGCACTTGAGGTTTTATCTTGAGATATTTCATTAACCACTCTTTGGTTTTGATTTTAGAGAGAGGTATTTCTTTATCAAAATATCTGGATGACTATGTGTTTTATACAAACTAAACAATGGATGTTGCTTGCAGAAGTAGGGAGAATTTTAGTCCTAAGTTTAGGGTTCTAAACCAATGAGCTCTCAACACTCTGCAAACTTAAGAATCGGCCATCTTAGGTGTTGTCAAATCAATGTCGAAGGCAGCAAGGGACAATTCAAACTCCAATTGGTTCAAACAAGAGGGGTCTTCTCGAAAGGTTGTTAAGATCATTATTTGGCATGAAAGTTTCTTTAAAAAATTCTAAAAGAGGAAAGCAAAGGATGTTCACAAAAGATCAAATCCAAGAAATAGCACTGATGTCTTAACTACAGAGTCTAAGTGTAGTCAAGATACAAGAAAAATTAAAATTAAAATTAAAATTAAATAAAAAAGGAAAGAAAAAGATAGTGTTAAGACTGAAGGATTCTAAAAATCTGAAATGGCAAAAGACATGTTTTCAAAATAAAGTATCTTGTATCCAAAAAATTGCTTCATCAATGAGTAACATTGTGCATTACATGGAGCGATTATTCAAAATTTACCAAAAAGCTAAAAGAATGTGATAGCCCACCAAGAGCCCTCAAACTAATTCTCTCATCTGGTCAAGTAAATGATCGACAAATAACTTTCATGAAGATTCTTAATGAATGAGCTAGAAGGAATGGAAGATTGTTTATGAGTTGTCAGAAAACATTGATTGATTGCATCTTGCAATATCGAAGGGAATGAACACACGAATCATATACTGAGCTTGAAGGTTTTGAATTTTGGAGTTTTGATTGTAAATCCATCTAAAATACGCTTGAGGTGTTTGAAGTTTGATTGGTGTTTGACACATATTAAAAGGATATTTGCTGATGAAGAAATGCCTTGGTCATTTCTTTCTTTTTTGGGGGCTATTTGTTGTGGTCCCACAACACATGCCCCATTCCCTACTAGGAATTGGGGACCCCCTCTTTTTTTTGAGTTCCTGAATTCACAATTCGAGATTCGAAAAAATGTTAAAGAGTCAAAAAATTGAAAAGACCAAAAAATAAAATAAAAAAATTGAAAAGACCAAAAAATAGGAAAAATAAAAAAAGAAAAAAATTAAAATTAAAAAGTATAAAAATTATAGAATTAAAAAAAAACACATACAAGGCATGGGGCGCACACCACCCGCATGGTCCACGTTGTGCACCCACGCAGGGGCACGTCGTGCACCCCGTAGGTGGGCGGGGTTATAAAACCCCCTCTGCCCCCAAAACCCCCAACTTGTTTCATTTTCAAGCTCAATGATTCACTGCATAAGGTGAGCAATAAAACACCACGCGACCATCAAGCCTACGTGTGTCTACATCGCACCCAAAACATTGCACACACTTCATGCGCCAAAATCCACTATGCAACCCTCATGCCCACCACGTGGCCCTCATGCTTGTGTGCGTCTACATCATGCCCATCGCGTGGCACTCTGTGCCCGTGCATGCTCTACACCCACTGCATGTGCAGTGCACCGTGTCGCGCTACACCTCCAAAACACTCACTGCGCACGTCCGCACACTGCACCACTTGCCATGCACACTTCATGCACACACACACTTCTACCTCCAAGAGCTTAAAAACCCTTAAAAATATAAAAATTTAAATAAAAAATATATGTATATATATAATTTTGAAAAAAAATAGTAATATAATAAAAAGACAATTCTTTTCATCTTTGTTTTTTGTTAATAATTAATTAAAACATAGTTGAATGCTTCTTCTTTTTTGCATTTTTTGTAGGTTATCATTATTTTCAATTAATAGGTGCTTTTCTTGTGTCATGTAGATATTATGGCATCCACAGCCAGAGAGAAGATGGCTCCTAAGCCTGTTGTGTTCAAATTCCAAGGCGTACCATCAAGGTCAAGGTTCCAAGATGATCATGCAGAAATCAAAGATACCAATTTGGGACATACAGACTTGGGAGAGCTCCTTAGAATTTGTAACAAATCTATGGAGAGATCTGCTCTATTATCCGCCTTGATCCATTTTGGGTTGGTAAGAACAGCTTTACATCTAGTATCAATGCAGTTAGCAAAGTTGATTATGACACTAGAACAACACTTTGTCCCTAAGGAGAGAGTGGTTAAGAGTGTGACAAGAGAAGTGGTCCTTGACCTCCATCCTAACAACATTGAGAGGGTCTTCCACCTCCCAAGGTTAGATCAATTCATGAGGCTCTCCTATGAAGCAGCAAAGAGGTGGTATAGGGAACACTAGAAGGAGGTGACAAAAATTATCCGATCATCTTACTTCATTAAGAAGCCTTCTCAGGGAAGGATAACAAGAAAGGTGGACATGACTTAGGGATAAATAAAGGAGGATATTGGCTATTCCATCATTCTTTTGAGCAGAGTCATGGGTCTACCTATAGCTGGCCACCTCAGTACTTTCATGGTTAACTTTATTAAGACAATCAGGACAGCAAGGATGCCACTGGACTGGACCACCACACTAAGTGAAAACTTATGTGAGCAATTGGGGGTAGTTAAAGACAAGAAGAAGTTCTATATGACTTCTTACATGATATATCTACTTGTAGCAAGGGCGACAAAATACCCTGGTTTGTACAAGAGAGGCAATATGCAAGATCCTAATGCCTGGCCATACATTGTCTACCCTCAGTTAGTACAGAAGAAGCTCTTAGTATAGAGTAAGGAGTACAAAATCATGAATGACATATTCATTTTTCTGATCATCTGATTCATAGAAGGTGATTACACAAAGAGGTTATCTTATGAGGCAATAACGTAGATAACAGCTCGTGGGGCCTACTTCATCCAATTTAAGACATTCACATATCTGTGGATAGTTGGTGCCACTATCAACCCCAAGAAGCTCCCTAGATATCCAAGTGACAAATTGGTGTTATTGGAGATTGCACGGCAGATTGAATCTGCATATGAGAGGTAGAAGAGACAACGAAGACCTTACTGGGCATGGCCCCTGGTCATAGGACCATACCAGGTGAAATAGAAACAAGATATTCCATCCTTTGAATGGGAATGGGAGAATTATCCCCTTTAAGAATACAATTCCCCTATGCCCTACTTTAATAATATCGGGAGAGTGGAGATTCTGGCCGATAAGGAGTTCCATCATGAAGATGCTATTGAAGATCATTGGATGAACGCAACAAATGACTACGATGTCTGCATAAGGGACTATTGTAGGATGACTTTGTATCTAGTAGAGAAGGCTCTCAAATTGAACATTCTAGAGGAAATAAGGCAATGATATTCAAAGAAGCTATCAAACCCCCTATTCAACTCAGACAAAATAGGAGAAAGACCCATCATGAATGTCGAGGTTGATAGGGAGGAGGGCAATGATATTAATCATTGGGCAAGGCACATAGTCAAAATAACCAAGGATTGGATCAAGAAGCCTTTTCAACTTGATCAAATACCAGACACTGTGATCTTTCATGCAGAAGCCCGCCTAGAGAAAAGTAGAAGGAAGAAAGTCACAATTCCTACCTTTGTGGTCTAGTCTCCCATCAGGCCAGAGACAGTATACCAACTTGACCGCCTAATTGGATACTATCATCCTCCAGAAAGGAAGGGAAAGAATAAAACGAAGAAGTCCTCCCCTCAAAGGATTCAAAAAGGACAGAGCGAAGTGCAAGTACCTCCCCAGCAATAGGAAGAGAGTGTACAAGGGTCTGAGGATACTAGAGCTACTCAAGTCCAAGATGACCCTCAATTGCCTCCCTTTGTGCCTAGCCAATCATAAGAGGGAGAGAGTCAGTAGGTTTCCATCCCTCCTTTACAAGAAGAGCCAACATCCCCTTCTGCCTCCATAAAACAAAAGAGGATTAAAATTTGAATGAAGAAAAGGGAAAGGGTGACTAGGAGAATGGTGCCTTTTCCATTTGTTCTCGAGACCATTCCAAAAGGAGAAGAGGAGACATATGAAGAAGAATAGCTACCCCTACAGAGAAGAACTCAGCTAGCTAGAGCCACAGAGAAATAAAGGAGAAAGAGTGCCATGGGTACATCACCATCAACCCCAACAGGACCCTTGGAAGTTTCTTCTTCGAAGGATAAAGTACAATAGTGGGTGGATGAGCACGGTGAAGAAGGTGATGACATTTTCAAAATGTCAAACCTTGATTTTATGCCCATCAGAACAGAGCTAGTTGGGGATAAGATTAGAGATACCCCTATAGGTGAATCTCAATAAGAAGACTAGACGCAGATGCCGCCATACTCACAAGGTTTTGATCTTACTCCTCCATCTCCACCACAAGCTATGGTGGTAGATAAAGGCTTGGTTACTCCTCCCCCTAGAGTTCATAAGAGGAACAGGTTCAGGAACCATCACATGGGAAGGAACCAGAACAAATGGCGATCGATGAAGTGTTGAAGGAGGGACAAATGGTCGAATATTCTTGACCACCTTCCCAAGACACTAAGGTGCAAACTATAGGGTCTACAGAAATAAAGGACGCAGAAGAAGAGCCCTCGCAAAGGGAAACAACTCCGAGGAGGAGCGATAAGGGAAAGGAGGTAGCAAAACATACTCCTTTGTCCTCAATAGGTAGGTCTTCCATTGAGCACATTCCAAGATGGCTCTATAAAGAAGTAATGAGGAGTACCCGACCTCAATTTTGAGCTACTGAGGAAGACATTTTTGAGATTTCAGAGATTTTAAATAAGCCTAAGTCTCTATCGCATGAGGCAAGACCGTTGGCCTTCATTACCAATACACAGAACCAGGAATTATTTTCTCAAGTGGCCATTCCTCTAGAAGATACAGATGCAGAAAGCTTGATGTAGAAAGCCTCGATCCCCAAGACTATCAAATCAAAGAGGTCATGCTTGGGAGACCTACGTGGGATATAGCCTGATTGATGGTGACTATGGGAATTAAGGAAATCTTTAGAAGCATGGAACATGAAGAGGTTAAACTCTAAGCACGTCGAAGGTAGAATAAGATCCTAAAAGGATATTTAGCTAAAGTAGTGGGTCCTCTAGATCCTAAGTGCCTCGAGGGTACATTGAACACCATTCTTAGGGAAGGGGGAGTGTATAGTCAGATCCATTTTTGAAAGCCTGTCAACAATGGCTGGAAAGTTTTGAGGATAAAGGAATTTCAATTATTCAGGGGAACCTAAAGTTACTGCACACTACACAAGAGAATGTGAACAAAATGGTAGTGATTTTGAAGCAGGACTTTAGCATCATGGATGAAGTGAGGGCCTAGAGCAAGGACTTACAAATTTTGCAGACAATAAATGGACAAAGGTATATGATTTTGGTGAATGTATATACTACTGAAGAATTATATTTGATTGATGATTGAATAGAGAAAATTGTAGATAGTAATAAAGTAATAGAAACATTACATGCAGAGATTCATTGGCTCAAGGACCAAGCTCGAGAGAAAATTTTGGAAGTAGAGAAGCATTATAGTGATGCTTGTTTAGATATTTTTGAGGATCAAGAACAGGAGAAGTTATTACTTGTAGAGGAAGTGGTGGAGAATTTTAAGAAGATTTTTGTGGAAGCTGTTGATGACGAAGACATTCGGCAAGCCTTCAGGACTGAAGAAGCTTTGTTAGAATTGGATACCAAACTCAGGGATTTTGCTGACACCCAAATTGATGTAGGCAATTATAGACAAAAGGTCAAGGACAAGTATGAGGCTTTGGATTTACTAGATGCGGCTAAAATTACTGAGATTATAGAGATATTCAAGGGTAAACATCCAAACATAATTTTGGGATGAAGAAGAACAAAACCCAAATGCCAGAATTTCAATTTTGACACTCAGTAAAATTTTGAGATTTTGGACCTTTTTTAGGTGTGCAGCTCCACAAGTCCGCAAGTGCACAAGTCCGTAGCACCGTAGGTGTGCATTTTTGAAAAGTTTCACCGATAGCTAACTGCCAGTTCCAAAAATAGAGCTTTCCATGCATATGAAATGCATTCTGACAACAGTTTAAATCTGAGAAATGCCCTTTGAAGGATCAGCTTCCAATTTTGGCACTCCTAGACACTTCCACTTCGACTCGGAGCTTTCTCATTCTTTCTTCTCTCATAATTTCTTTGTTTTTAACATGTAAAAGGCTCATGCATCCAATTAATGAATAAAATATGGATGGAGTCCTACTAAGCACCAATTAGATTGTAGTTTGTATATAATTACTTTATTTTGTTAATTAAAAGCATTTTATTGCATGAAGATATCTCTCATTCTCAACACAGATTGAGGAGATGATTTCTTATAAATATCCCATTGTAATATGTAATGAGGGCCACCGTTATTTTGCAATAAAATTATGCTTTTGGTGCTCGCATTTGGAGTGTAGTAATTCTTGCCTAAATGTGTCATATTTTGTGAATTTGCATTCATGGAATTGTGATTGAGCCAAAGGTTTATTGCTTTGTTTCTGGTTGTGCATTTCATTAGTTCTAGTGTTTGTTATGGTATTGAGAAATTATGCTGCGTAACTAGCTTGAGAAGAAGTCATTGAATTGTGCTTACATAACTTTTCATCTGGCATGAGCACACTCTCCGTGGCCTTGTGATTTGATGAAGGGTGAAACATCATATGCTCATTAAATTTCTCATCAATGATTGCACCAGTGGAATCAGGGAAGTGGTGCTCCTTCTTTCATTAGTTATTTATCGATCTCTTTGAAAGCTTAACTCACAGACGTGTCATTTTCAAAAGCTTATGTCCATTAGGAATTTCAATTTCATGTTATTTACTTTCAAGTTTTGTTATTTGCTTTGATAACCCCCCTATTAGAATAGGAATTCATACTAGTTGCATTGTTAGATTGCATACATAAAAAAACATAAAAATACAAAAACATAGTTCTTTTGTGTCTTATTTTGAAGCAGCGTGTAGATTTTTCATCTCACCCAAAATCAAAATGAACCAGCAAAGGCCTCCTTGTGAACAATCACATTTATCTTCAACTGAACAGATTCTAGTAGGTCGTGAAATTAACCTGAAACCTTGGAGTTGATTCACAAAATTAGCTTTTCAAGAGAGGATTTTGCAAGAATTCTTGTTATTTAGCATCGTGCATAATGACAGCTCAACAATCCTCAAGTGTGCATGTGCTAATATAGCCTCTATAAACTGTGCTAACCAAAACTTCAACTATTCTAGAAGACAAACTATGTTAGATAATTTTTTAAGTACACATGCCATAATTTTATCTTCCTATTTTGCCCACTTCATATAGTTGATATGTTGCTATAAATGACAACATAAAAAAATGCATAACCTAGACAAATTGCCAACAATCTCCCCCTTTGAAATTTATGGCAACATATGGGAATATTAACTAAGTCCCAAAAACAAAACTTCAAAATCTTTACAAAACTTGGCGTTTACAAAATTTTAAAAAGTGTGAATCATTGTATATACCATCTTTTCCTTATATATATAGATTTATACATATATATATATACATATATACATGTATACATGTATATATATATATACATATATGTATATATGTATATATCTATACATATATACATATATACATGTATATATGTATATATATATATACATGTATACATGTATATATGTATATACATGTATATATGTATATATACATATATACATGTATACATGTATATATGTATATATGTATATATACATATATACATGTATACATGTATATATGTATATATACATATATACATATGTATACGTATATATAGATATATATATATATATGTATATATACATATGTATATGTATATATCTATAAATATGTATATATATATATATATATGTATGTATATATATATCTATATATGTATGTATATATATATGTATGTATGTATATATATATACATACTTATATATATATACATACATACATATATATACATACATATATAGATATATATATACATTTATACATATATATAGATAGATATGTATAAATGTATATATGTGTATATATATACATTTATACAAATGTATGTATATATATATATATATATATATAAATATGTATAAATGTATATATATATAAAATATTATATATATATATATATATATAATATTATATTATGTATATATATACACACACATATACATATATATATGTATATATGTATATGTATATATTTATATATGTATATGTATATATCTATATATGTATATATATGTTTATATGTGTGTGTATATATATGTGTGTATATATATATAGACACAATTTTTCTTATCACTCCTCATTTGACGACAATGGCAATGGTGTAAAAAATTATGTACAAATCAAAATTGTATTACCTCTCTCTTTATGCTGAGTTTGTTATCCTAGAAATATAGTCTACAAAGTTTGACTTCAGACTCTCAAACTCTTTCTGCCATGTGTCTTTTACTGCCTCTGATAAATTGAGAAGAGTGCATAATCCATATGATGCTACTTCAACCATATTAAGATAAGAATACACAAATTTATCATATGATGTCTTCACCACACTCATCTAACTATTTATGTACATTGTTTACCTTTAAGGTCAAACGTTATCTTAATAATGAGAAACACATTATTATTCTCTCCTTCTTCAACTCAGTGATCTGTATATCATCATGAATAACTACTATATATTCTTCAATATCTTCAATCTTGGTGTCAAGTTGTTGGAGTTTGCTCACTAGATTCTACAACTCATTCAGTTTTCCATTAAGCTCATCATTTATGTCCTTGACATAATTGTATGATAGGGTGCACTTCCCATACAATATCCTTCCTTCTTTCAAGCATCTTCTTAGCTCCTTGATGCAAGCATCAATAGCTAAAAAATCATTTTAAACATTTGTGGACACTATAACAAATAGTTGTGCATCATGCTTGATCTGTGCTTGTACCACTGCTACTTTTGATAAATGAGTAAACTCATTATCAAAAGCTTTTATCAATCCTTTTGCTCTCAATTGGGGATTTGTCTATGTTACCTTGACTAAGATAACTTTTTACATTGTCCCTAAAACCTCTCCTAAAGTCTTTTATAGAATTTTCACTTTCTTGTTCCTTTCAAATAATTTACTCAAAGATGATTTTAGGCCTAACTGATCAACATCATCTCCAGACAAATTCTCTAATGTTGATTCCAATGGAGATTTAATATTTTTAGGTGTTTGCAATAGAATGTTTGCTTCATGTTGGAATTCAACTTTATCAAACTCAGTTTCAATATGTTTTAGTTGAGGTAAGAATGTTGATTCATGCATTATCACCTTCCAATTCCCTCTAATTGTCTTTTCTTGTTTTTTCTCCTTTTTTCCCTCCTCTTCTTTTTCCTTTTCTTCCTTTTCTTCTTCTTCTGTCTTCTTCATCTCTTTTTCCTTCCTCTTTTCTTCTTCCTCTCTTTTCTTTTCTTCTTCTACTCTCCTCTTCTCTTCTTCTTTTATTTTCTTTTCCTCTTCTCTGATCTTTATTTCTTCTAGTCTCTTCCTTTTATTTTCTCATTTCTTTCTAGCTTCCTCTTTTTCTCTTCCTCGTCTTTAGAACTGGTGTAGCTCACCAAATTGCCAAAAAAAAAATGTTTGTAATCCTTGAAAAGATACTCTGATGTATCCAAAGTGATTCTTGTACTGTCCACTTCGATGGTGGGTAAATGCAAGAAGTTGATTACCAAAACCACAAAAGTCTTTGAGGAAAAAACATTGTTGCTAGAAACAGGTACCTATTTATTAAAAAATTGGTACCCGTTTTAGGCTTAGGTGTCCGATCCTAAATTCAAACAATGGGTACTTGTTTCAAAATGTGTGCCTATTATTTTCAAAATGAGTACCCATTTCAAAATGGGTACTTGTTTCTAAAAAAATCTAAACATTAATTTTTGGTAATTGAAAGCTCATTTTTACCTACTTTTAGAAATGGGTACTCATTTTGAAATGTGTAGTTGTTTCTTAAAATTTGAATTTCGCATGCCATGAGTTGCATTATGTTTTGGCTTGGGATAGGCTTGATAAGACCAAGCTTGTGCTTGTTCCAAAAAAATTGGCTAAGGCACAAGAACATGAAATTTTTTCTTTGCCGTAAATTTTTTGGAGGACTTTCGAAGTGATTTTTTAATGAAACAAAAACCCATTATAGTACTCTTTCTCTAATTTCTAAAAATGTAAATTTTATGGTAATATGACTTATTTTAGTATGTTTACAATATTTATCAAGCCAAATTGGTACCTGAACTTCAAATAGTATGGTTAACTAAACTTTTAATAACTTTTTTGATTTTATATTTTTTTGAAAAATGAATTATATGTCATCAATCTACATAGAATGCACTTCATTATTTTAAAAAATTGAAAAAAGTGAAGTTTTCATCAAATCATGTTGGTCATACACTAGAGGTTTTCAAAATCCACTTTATGGTCAAATTAAAACTTATAAAAATAATAATAATAAATAAGGAAAAATATTATCATCAATATTTGGTGTGTTAGGTACCTTTTCCCAAAAGTAATTACAAAAAATCAAAATTTCACTCCAAAAAAGGGTGATTGTACATGTGTGTGGTATGATCTTGAAACATACATTTTGAAAAAGTGGTTTTTGAACATGCCTACCAAAATGTAATTTATACCATGTGGGTATTCCAAAAAATTATGTATATGAAAACTAGACTCGTGCACTATATTTTCTATTACTGAAGTTTTCCGAGATTCAATCTTGATGTGCCTCAAATTTGGACATTAAGTGATAGGTGTTAGAAATGCTTTAAAATAACTGAGAGGGGGGGTGAATTAGTTATTCAAGGTCCAAATCTCCTAATAAAACTTTTTCACTAAGTATAGTGAGCCCATTTAAACTATCCATGCATCCAAGCTAAACATTCTTCTTAGCAAGTTACTGATAAATCAACATGCATAAATAAGACATGAAGGATCAACACATAACACAATGATTTATATGGAAACCCAAATTAGGAAAAACCACCAGTAACATGCTACTCCTTTCTCACTCTTCTGAAGTGATGCCCTGTGAAAGGCCTACCCTATTAAAGGCTACAAAACACACCGTTAAATGTGACTCGGTTAAAGGATTTCAACCACCCTGTTAGAAGTGGGCCTAGTTGAAGGACTTTGGAACATTCACTTGGAATGTCACCCTGTTAAAGGATTTAAAAAAATGGTTGTTAAACCAACCTAAGTCCATAGGATTTTTCCCTAACTGATACAATTGCTAGAGAGTAGCAATAAGGGCTTTTGATTTGATATAACTCACAACATAACTTGCAGATTTCAAATCTCAATTCAGTTCACAAATTTGCCTGGCTTTTAGTCTCTATAGCTCTGACAGCTTTCCCTCCTTTCAAGCTTTGTCTCCTTGAGTCTCTATGCCCGTTATGCCAATGCAATCACCTTTGAGGTCACCTATCGAAGCAAAGTCTTTGCACTCTATTCTTCCCTCTCGATGCCTTCTCCTTGACACCACACACTTTCTCCAATCCCCCTAATAGGAGTTTGGAATACTTTTCTCGCTCTTATTTTAGGTTCAAATGGATTAGGTAAGATGCGATGTATCTTTCCCTTATCTTGTTCCTTCTAGAAACATCTTGTGGAATCCACCTGTATTCGCCTAAAAATGGTTAACCTAGAATTTTGTGCCACCAACTCAACATTCTTATCTTCCATCTAGTTCACAAAATTCAAGGTAACAAACTTGTCAGCTCAAATCTAGCGAATCTTTGAATTTTCAAATAATATAGCAGCTTGGCACTATTGACTTTCTGATGCTCGACACATACTATGTTACTCAACACCTACTGTAGATTCACATGATATCAACTAAGTTTTACTGATGCTTGACACCTATTACATTTTATCTAGCTTGACACCTGAACTTTCTCGGCACCTTTTGTTTCACTCGGCACACACTAGATTTTACATTTGCTCGACACTTATTGATAATCTACTTGGCATAAACTAACTTGCTCCGCACCCACTAATGAATTTAGTCAAGCTTTGTAGATAGTTTTGTTATAACTTATTCTTCTAGAGTTTCTAAGTGTACCCAACCTCTGTATCTTCAAGTGTATTATCAATACATCATTTTACCATTGTCTTAACTAATCCTTGTACTTCATTACAAAACCATAACTCAACCTTTCTCTTGGGTGCTTTTGTTACATCTTATTGATTAAATCCTCTTCATCAATGAACTAAGTGATAGTACTTGGATCTTATAAGCAATTGTCATTCCAACAAATAGCAGGTTTGACATCAGTGACAAAACAATGATTGTAAACATTCTTTATCAACAATCTCCCTTCTTCAACAATGATCTTTTCAATCAGATTTCAACAATAAGAAATTTGAAAAATAGGAAAAACACTTTCATTTTTTGGCTAAAAGTGGGACTCAACTTATTGCACCCACCCTAGTATCAATACCAAGGTTTACTTGTAGTGTAGACTCTGACATTGTTGTGTGTTTACCAATTTTTATAGATGGTGCCTCTGACACTATTGTTGTTGTTGTTGCTCCCCCTAAGTCTTTGCTCTCTTCCTCTTGACTAGGTACATAGATCATGTTTTTTACAATTACCTCTTTGGTTTCCTCATTAACCTCTTCATAATTAACTCCCATTATTAAAATTACTCTTCTTTTATGCCTCAATAGGGGCTCAATACCCTTGATTATTTTCTCAAGTTGTTCACCACTTTTCACTTCACATAGTTTTTGTACCATATTTTCTCTAATTTTCTTATCCTCATCAATCACTATTCTCTTTCTATTTATCAATATATTATACAAATCTTTAGGTTTCTTCTTCTATACCTCCTCAAACCTCTTATTTGACAAAATCATATGAATCACTATAAAATTTTCTAACTGTAGTCTATCCATACTATCGTACAGATCGTAAAACTTATTCAATTATACAAAATTTTCATTATTTATGATTGCAACATTAAGAGTTTCTACATTAGGCTTCCAAGGCTTCCTTGCAGTGGGTGCCTTTAACTCTACCTTTGCTTGAGCTACATGTATTGCCTCTATTTCCTCTTCTTCAAATTCATCTAATTCAGATTCAAATACATGTGTCTTCCTTCTTTGTGTCCCATTTAATGTTTTTCTTTTCTTACCTAGTCCGTTGTCCATTTATTTTATTTTTTTGTGTGAAGGAGATTCCATTTTCTCCTATTTGACCTCAGTTAACCTTGCAGATCTCCTAGTGCTAGATGGGGTAACTATTTAAACCTTGATGACACTCACATCTTTTTTCTTTATGAACTTTTTACACAATCAGTGGCTATACTTGTGATATTGTTGCATAAGGTGTACTAGCGGATGGTCCAACTATTATGACCCCTTTTGTTGATCCATCATCAACTGCTAAAGGTTTAGCCATCAATATCTCAGATTGACCACGTTCTCTCATTTCTAGAACAATTCCCATTTCTCCCTTATATTTTTCTCTTGTCATATCTTATTTCTTCACAATTTTATCAATCTTCTTTTCCACTCTCTTCTTTATTTCCTTTCTATGAAGTTCACAGTGATCTTCCTTCACTTTCTCCTCATAAGTGCCCCATCTAGGACACTCCTCATCTCTCTGTCAGATTCTAGGATTATCTTTTGCATAATCCTCTACCAACTCCTCGGTCATTTCATATCCAATAGGATCAATGACCTTGACTCGTGGTCCAACTGCCTTCATCCATGTTACATCAATTTCAACCATGAAATATATATCATTCTTATAATTTTCTACCAAAGATGTAGGTATCCTATACCTCTTCTTCATATTAGCTTGAAACCTTTTCATCATTCCTGAAATATCTTATGTCATCTTATCTTTTCGTTGCTTCCCGTAGTGGTAAGTAATCATTCTCATTGTGCAATTGTTACCATCTCATTCATGATTAGGCATACCAGGGAATCTTCTAATTACTTGAAAGAATAAATGAGCTAATAAGGATGTGAATATAAACACTGAATTCTTTGTCTTTTTCAATATGTCTATGTTATCCAACAACCGTTGTCTCAAAATTTCACACATATTCACCTTTTCCCTTTTCAATGTCATCAAGTAAGTTGCATGGATAAATCCAATAGAACTGAATTCAGTCTTGAACTGTAATTCATTTTGTAACCAATGATTTTGCTTATCAGTCTTACTTTTGTCTTAGTTATCATGTCTAATCTCATATTTCTTCCATTAGATTCAGTCTTCACATTTGTTTCTACCAGTTTCTTTACATTTTTCTCATTTACTAGATTACTGCCCTCGTTGCTCAAACCAATAAGCTTATGGATTAGCTCATTATCAATCATAATAGGGATATCACCTAACCAAGACATATTCTCATGGATTCTTCTCAATATGATTATGATCCACTCGTGATTATCAAATTTTGTGTAAAACATGTGTCTAATAACGTTCAACTCATTCAAGTGTTCAAACCGTTGTTTCAATGATAGGTCATTGTTACAAACTATGTCTAAATCTCTGTGGATAACACTGTCACCAAATGTATGTATGCGCTAACATCTTCAACATGTAAAACATTATGGGGAATTTGTGAAAAGGCTCCTAGAGGATCATCTTCCATGGAAATATACATGTACTTCTTGAACTTGTAGCTAGGCCTCTCACTTACATCACATACTATAGGATTTTCTGTTTTTCAAATTGAAAATTCAAATTATGACTGTGCATGTGATAAATATCTTGATTTCATAGAACTAGGGCTTGCTTCAATTTGCTCCAAAGCTCTCCTTTAGCTCTTGCACAATCGAATGGTGCTCAATAACTTGATTTCAACCCTTAAATCACATCCAATTCATCTGTGCATTAATTGTGCAAGTACACAATCAACAAAAGTTGTTTTTTATTACTAAGAGGCTTGTTTTCATTCGCGCACTCACAAAAAAATTTCAAATATTTTGCACATTTAACCATAGCTTCAACACATCATGTACTACCTCATACCAATTGCACATACTTTCACTATTTCTCTAACACATCTTTATACCTTTCTAATGATATCTTCTTAATATAAGTTCTTAATTCAAATAGGATGAATTAATCACTACAACTGACTTCAATATGCCTTCAAGTGCTAGATTTGACTTGTCTTCCAAAACCATATGTGAACTTGATGGATCTTTAGCTTTGACAAATACTTCCTTAAGTTATTCTACATGTTCTCTTATATTGTCTTTTTGGGTATCATTGGTGTTGTCATTTCTTCTGACAATCTTGTTCATGTTCCTTCTGAAATTGGGATTCTTAGAATTGTTCCTCATTTTCATTCTAAAAAATCATAGTTGGCATACTAGTGCATTGTTTCCAAATCTAGGTCTAGGCTGGTTAACAGGTGCTCTATGATTTCTGGCAATATGTCCGAAGTTTTTGTACTTCTAATATACAATGTTGCTTCTCATTCCATTGTTTCCTTCATCAAATCTTCTTCCTACAGAGTTAGTACCTCTAAACATTCTACTATTTCTATCACTATTATCAAATATAGGTTTCTTGCAATTAAACTCCTTTATGACCAAAACCATGACGATTATAACAATAAAAATAAGTACTTGGTTTAAATGAATTACATGTTTAGTCCCTTTTCTTATGACCAACTTCATTACATGTATAACTTCTACCTTTGAATTCATAGCTCACTTCTTTAGGTGTTTCGGTTTGCTCAATTTTCTTAGGTTGATCAACTTGCTCATGTTGCTTGGGTTGCTCAACCTCCTTAGGTGCATTATTAGATTGATTTGACTCAATCTTATTCATACCTTATTTTTCTTGCCTATGCTAATGATTTTCATAATTAGGTTCCTTTCTAGCTTTAGACTTCTTAGATAACTTTTCTCCAATGAAATATCCAAGACAAGTCTTATCATAAGATAGTTTATGAAAAGATGGTTGCTCATCGATCTTCTCACTACAACTTGGTAGAATCAAGCTCAGACGTCACTATGGTAAGGTTGGATCTTAGATCTACATTCTCAGACTTCAAATTTGATTCAACTTTACTATCATCATTCTTCAAGCTCAACTTTAGATGTGTAATATTAAGTTCATGCTTTAAGATCTAATTTTCTTTCTTCAGTCTTGAGACTTCATCACTTTTCTTGGTTTGATCTTTAGTCTCTTTCTTGGATTTGAGATGATCTATATTGTCTTTCAACTTTCCAATATAGTCTTTAGCATCTTCATATCTTTCTTTCAAAGCATCTCTTTCTTTAGTAAGAGTATCAATATGCTCAAGAGATTCTTCTAGGTTCTTCTATAATTGTTCCATATCCGTAGGGATCTTACTCAAGTTGTTAAGCCTTCTATGAGTAATTGTGCTCTAATAAGAAAGTAATTATTCCAAGGAACCAACCACCAAACATTAGGCCTTATAGGTAACCACACATACAAAAAAGTGAGATAGAAAAAAAATGTTGAGGAAATGCTAGAGGCAGGAATTATCAAGCATAGCCAAAGTGCTTACTGCTTGCCTTTGGTGATGGTGTGTAAGAAGGATGAAACTTGGCACATGTGTTTAGATTATAAAGTATGCTCAACAAGTACACCATTAAAGATAAGTTTCCTATTCCAATCATTGATGATTTGCTAGATGAATTAAATGGAGCTATGTATTTTACCAAGTTAGATCTTAGATCAGGTTATCACCAAATTTGGATTAAGGAGGAAGATATTTGTAAGATAACATTTCAAATTCATGAGAGTCATTATGAATTTCTGGTGGTGTCATTTGGTCTTACCAATGCACCATCTATATTCCAAAGTTTGATGAATTCCATTTTTAAGAAGTTCCTGAGAAAGTTCAAGTTAATGTTGTTTGATGATATATTTATTTATATCAAGACCTGGGAAGAACATTTGCAACATGTATATCAAGCATTACAATTACTCGAAGATCATCAACTCAATGTTAAGCCATCCAAGTGTGCTTTTGGTCTTAAGGAAGTGGAGTATTTGGGACACATTGTTTCGCAAGAAGGAGTAAAGGTGGACCCTAACAAAATTAAGGCTATCATGGAATGCACTATTCCAAAAACCATTAAGAAACTGAGGGGTTTCTTGGGATTGACAGGGTACTATAGAATATTTGTGAAGAATTATGATCATATAACAACACCCCTCACCACTCTATTGAAGATGGATTCTTTTCATTGGAATGAATCCACTAATGTAGCATTTGAGAAATTGAAGGAGGCCATGTGTACAACTATAATGTTTGCCACTTCGAACTTCACCAAGGCATTCATTGTGAAATGTGATGCTTCTAGAAATGGGATAGGAGTAGTTCTCATGCAAGAAGGTCAACCAATTACTTTTAAGAGTCATCAATTAAAAGGTAAAAATCAACTCAAGCCTATTTATGATAAGGAAATGCTAGCAATCCTTCACGTAGTTCAACAATGGAGGCCTTATTTAATGGGTCAAAACTTCAAGGTTAAGATAGATCATGATAGCTTGAAGTATTTTTTGGAACAAAGACTATCTTTGGAAGAGCAACAAAAACAGGTCACTAAGATGTTGGGATGTGACTTTGAGATTGTATATAAGAAAGGGAAGGAAAATATTGTGATCGATGCACTTTCTAGGAAGGATAAAAAGATAAAGCCTTATTGTGTGCCATTTCAATATTACAAGAAAATTGGGTGCTAGAAGATAAAGCAAAGTGGAAAAATGATGTTGCAACAAGTAATCTCATCCAACAAGTAAAAAGTGATCCTAGTAGTTCAGATAAGTTTTGTTTAAAGGGGGATATTCTTTAGTATAAAGAGCACTTGTATCTCTGCAAGAATTCCACTCTTAAACACGAGATTCTCATATAGCTACATGAGTCCCCAGTTGGTGGTCATTCAGGATCTTTGAAGACATATCATCAGGATAAGCAAGATTTTTTTTTCGAAAGGGCTAGAAGGTGATGTTCAAATATTTGTGGCTGAATGTTTGGTTTGTCAAAGAAATAAGGGGGAGACAATTAAGATATTGAGTCTCTTGGAACCCTTATCTATTCATAGCCAACATTGGGAAAAGGTATCCATGGACTTCATCATAGGGCTTCCCAAATCTAAAGGTCATAATGTTATCATGGCAGTAGTTGATCACCTCACTAAGTATGCACACTTCATTGCATTATTACATCCTTTTATAACAAGTATAGTGGCAAAACTTTTCTTGGAGAATATCCAAAAGCTACATGGTACACCTAAGGTTATTGTCAGTGATCGTGATCATATCTTTACTAGTCACTTTTTGAAAGATTTATTCTCATGTTTGGGTACTCAATTGGCTCATAGTTCTTCATACCATCCTCAATTTGATGGAAAATTTGAGGTCGTTAACAAATGTTTGGAAGGATATCTACATTTTTCTGCTTCAGAGAAACAATCTTAATGGGTAGATTAGCTACCTCTTGCAGAATGGTGGTACAATACTTCTTTTCATAGCTCATTATTGACACTTTATGGATATCATTCTCCTTCCATCACATCGTCATTAAAGGTGTCACCAAGAGTTTAGGCAGTAGAGGACAACTTGCTTCATCAATAATAGGTAATTTTAGGACTTAAGGAGAATTTAGCTATGGCACAAAATTGAATAAAAAATAGGCAGACCAACATCATAGTGAAAGAAAATTTGAAGTTGGGGATTGGAGATTGCAACCTTATAAAAAAATCTCGATGAAGCAACAAAAAAAGAATAATAAGTTGTCTCTAAGATATTATGGACCATACCAAATCATGCAAAAGATTGGTAGTGTTGCCTACAAGCTAGAGTTGCCACCATCAACAAAGATACGTCTATTTTTTCATGTTTCTTGTTTGAAGAAGGTAATTGGGAAGAATATTCCTACTCAAATAGTACTACCAGAGGTTGATGAAGAAGGAAGAACAATTTTGGAACCATAGTGCATTCTTCAAACATGCATGAAGAAGTTGAGGAATAGAACACTCACCCAATATCTCATCCAATGGAAAAAATTATTAGTTGAAGAGGCCAAATGGGAGGATGAGGAGCTCATTCAAAAGAATCCACACTTGGTTAGCATTAAGGACAATGCTTCTTCAAAGAGAGGGGGCATTCTATGCCTTTAACATGCATAAGAAAACAAACTAAGTATGATGAACAATAAACATCACCATGCAATAAGAGAACTCATAACACCATATTTTGTTAACTAGGTAAAACCTGGCCAAGGGAAAACCTTGGTGGAGATGGTACCCACAAAATGATCCACTAATCAAAAGTATCTTGTGAAAGATATTGATCCTATTAGGAGTCTATTACATCCGTATAGTGTCTTGGTCCTTAGTAGAGGACTTGGGACTTTTTAGAAGCCTCAACCTGTTAGGATTTGTTATATACAATTAAAAAATGTATACAATATGAGATCACTACCCAAACATGAAATATAAAATGTAGTTCTTCAATACAAAGAGATAGATACACAAACCTCTTTTCATTGTTGTTGATATCTTCAATATCTAATACTGCCTTTGCCGCTCTTCAAAACTTTATCACAATTTGCATTCATTTGATCATACATCAAAATTCACATCATCAATATTGCATTAGCTCACATAATCATTCGCATTAGTTCGCATTCAACAATCTTCTTTATACCTTGCTAAATTACAAATATTTGTCCAATCGACCTTCATATTTTTATACAATGATCAAAATACAAAATTAACATTCGTTGACATAATGCTAACATAAAAAATGTCATCCCTAATTAGTTAAGTAATTATGTCGTAAAAAAATGTATTCCTTAACCCAAAATTGCCCAATATACTTTGTTATGTCTCTGTAGTGTTGTAACTTGGTATATATGTCATAACTATATCTGTACTATCATGCGGTCTTGATTATAGCATCCTCATACTCTATATTATCTATCCTCGAGTGTGTATGTGCTAATATAGCCTCTATAAATTATGCTGACCAAAACTTCACCTGTTTTGATAGATAAACTATGTTACATTTAGACAATTTTCTAAGTATACATGCCATAACTTTATCTTCCTATTTTGCCCACTTCAGATAGCTGATATGTTGCCATAAGTGAACATAAAAAATGTCTAATCTAGCCAAATTTGCCAACAACTAATCACACCCCTTTTTGCTTTGCTATCCTTTATTAGTGATTTCTCTCTCATTATGATCTTATAGTTAGCAAAGACCTAATCCTTTGAGGGCTTGATGGATTCTTTGTCTCTTTGATTATGATAAGATAATCTTATGTCTTATGTTCTACTTTACCAAGAGTTTGGGTTGAGCCCATACTCTGATTAAAGTGAGGGCTAAATGTATCATCTTAAATTGGAATCACTTCAATTTAATGATAATTGAACACCCATTTAACAAAATTTCATCATAAATTGCACTTAATTTGCATTCTCCCCTCACTTCTTATCCTTTTTCATTCCTCACAGACATAATTGGGGTAGGATCTAATGTATCCTCTTTGGTATTTTTATTTTATGTCACAAAGAGCAAGGTAGGAGCTATCCTCTCAGTGCCCTCCTTTTTAATTTTCCAATCACCCAAATCTCTTTTCCACACCAAAACCATCTACATGGAGTTTCCTAAAACTAGCGCCTATTTTGGGAGCCCAGGAGAATCCCAAGGCTTTTTGGGACCTTCGGCCAGGGACATATTGTGTCCCTACCTCTATTAAGAGATGTATTACTTCCCTATCCAGGTCAAGGATTCAATGTGTCCCTAGCCTAGGACCTATTTTAGGTCCTCTTCTCAGTCCTTGTGTAGAGGTTGATTTGAGACATTGTTTTGATTGACGAGTTAGCTAATGGGAGAAAGTTTATTCTAAATCATTTATAAGCACATAACTTGCATCATTTTTAATCTTCATAGACATACATGCATTCAAGCACCTAAGCATCCAAGCACAAGAATTGAAGCATTTTTTAAATCTTCAAGTACATTCAGGGAGATCCTTTTACAAGACATTAGAAAGGATATCTCTTGTATTCAAGGTTCTTTCGAGGAACTCCAAAGGAGTTCATTTGGGGGCTTAATTATAAATCTTCCATGCTCATGCAACAACCTTTCAAGATCTAGCTTCCTTCATTGTTGATAGTGAAACTTGTCATCAAGAGAGGGTATTCTATATTCTTCCTTCTTCCACATTCAAGCCTTCTTACCCAAATCAACTTGGTGAAGTAAGTTTATTGCATTTGATTAAGAAATCCTTATATTATAAGGTGAATTTATTTATTTACTTTACATTTATAACATTGTATTTATTTCAATTTTAAGGTTAATTCCTAAAGTGGGGTTTGACCAAGGCAAACCCCCCATCAACAAAACAAAATCAAAATTTTCGTAGGTTATAGATCTCAAAAGGAAAAATATAGTACAAATTTAGATGCCTCTTTTGTAGAACTCCGAAGATCCAAAATTAGTTTTAGGATCAGACACAAAAGTTCAAGGTCATATTTCATCACTAACCCTATAGATTGACCCTAACCTAGATTGACACCATCTATGTAGGTCAATTCTAACATAGAGCCGAATGATTTATTGGTTTTGTAGATCTTATAGTTCTCAGTCTAGAATTAGATATGTTTACTATTCTGAGTAGTATAGAGGACAAACAATCAGATCCAATAGTCCACTCACTTTCAAGGTTAGTATTTTATTTTCTTTATTCATTTCAACACATCTACTTTCCATATCCAAAATCTTAATTTCATTTCATAGTTATTACTACATTAGGGGTTTAAGGTGCTTACATTTTTTCTCTAATTCTCTAGTCATTAGATCTTTATTTGCATTAGTGTTGGTTTATAATTTGGACTGCATTAATGTACTTACATCTACTTACCTTTGAGCTGGAATTGAGAGGATCAATCTCCTTAACCTCCCTTCGAGGGAAAGGTTAACCCTAACCCCAAAATGTGGAGTAATTGAGAGCTTTCATAATTTATTCACTTTTGACCTTATACAAATGGCCACAAAGATAAGGAGGAAGTAGAAAATGAGAATGTTAAGGTTTTATATTGTAACATTGATAATGATATCAACGTGGAAGTAAATACTGAAGAGGATAATGTTAATTCATATTCCAAGGCAAAATTTGGTGAGGACGAGTCCAATTCCAAGGGGATAGCTTAAAGGAACCAAGAACCTAACTCAAGATTGATAAGGAGACCAAGATGAGCTCAAAATCAAGATTGTCAATCTCCATATTTGTATATGTACTCTAGAGTATAAGATTGACTCTATTAAATTTATACATGACAATGAAATCTATCCATAACATAATCTCAGTGAATGATGGTATAATGCAAAGAATAGTAATGGACAATGTTTCTAGTTAGTCAACTATTAAAAAGTATAAAAAATAAACAAAACAAGAACAAGGAAGTCAAAGATCTTGCTAAATGAAGAAACAAAAATCCTAGAGAAAAGTGATTGGATTCACTCGACACTCTCTCAAAAAATGTGAACCTTCTAAAAGGCTCCTTTGAGTGATTTTTCTTGACACCTTATTGTTGTTTCTTATTTTGATGGTTTTGTTGATGCACCTTTCTCATACATTCATGCTTGTTTTTTAATCTATAGTTTACATGCCCTATCATATTGTTAGTTTAGATTTTCCTTATGCTCTGCATAACTTCTCTAATGTTTGGTGTTAGCCTCCTTGCATTCCAATTTTTATCCTTGGTTTAGGTAGGTTGAGCTTTTAGTTTCTAGTTTTTCCATGTTTATGTTGCATCTCTTCAGATCAAAGCCCTTTTCTAATCCATAATAAGAAACACAAAAAATAATATAATCTACACTTTTATTAATAATATTATTTATTATACTAGATTATAAAGAAAAATATATCTTAAATAATTTATATTTAAAATAGAGAAAGAATTAAAGATATATATAGAGAGACCTACATTTGATGGCCAACAACTATTATTTACCCCAAACAATACAATATTATAAAACTCGTTGTCTAACATGTTTCACAAATCAATGGCTCAAACTGATCTAGAAGAGCATGCAAATCAATAAAATTAATCCCAATCATTCTTGAATTTAGGTTTTTTATTTTGTTTTGTTTGTGTAGCATTTTTCATAGCTCTGTAAATGAACATGCTAAAGACTTCATTCACTATAAGTATCCACTCTTTACACATGTAGGACTAGTATTCTCAAGCATTATGATTAATATTATCAAGGTCTCTTACTCATGTATTGTAATTGTTGAAAATACACTATTATTAAACATTTGAACATGGGGATTCAATTACTATAATATGTATTTATATTTTATTAATAATATAACATAAGAGCCATCTTCCACTCTTAATTGCCCCCATCTTATGTGTCTATTTCTACCTCCGCTCTTCCTATCTACTTCCATCTCTCCCTTTAGACTTATCTCTCTATTGCCCCCTCTATCTTTCTCAAGTTAATTCTATCTCTTATTTTTTCTATCCTTATCTCTCCCTCTTCCTTATAGTCCAATTACTATTATACACTAACTTTTACCATCATAAATATGCATGCAAAATATAAACCAAAATCTTGTCTAATTCCCCTTTCACAACTCCTTAACATACCATTGCACAACTATATGCAATCACTAGTATATTATTAATTAAACAAGAAAAAGAAAAGAAGAGCGCTCTTCACTTTTTAACACTATAAGAAATTAAATTATATTCAAATAATAAAAAATAACATAGTTGAAAAAATCTAAAATTTGTAAAACCCAAAATGACATCAAAAATTAACTTCCCTCACCCATAAAGCCTAGATAGTATACATTGGATTTCTACTAGTTTTTCTAGTTCTCTCTCTCTACAACTCAACAACAACTTAAAACATACTTTATGACTTTTGGGTCATAATGATGCTCCTTGTAAAATTCGTTTTAGTATTGGTGGGTCAGAATATGATCCTTTCATAGTGTTGTCCGATAGTAACTTAAAGATACCCCAATAACCACACTCAAAATTACTAATATTTATGAACAAATGTCTCAATAGAAAAACACAAACCAATTATGAACAAACAAAGCTTAAATATAATCACCTATTGATATATGTATATATGAATCTTATTATTGAACTTTTATTAATCATTGCTTTTAACTCTTAAAAATTATTAATTGTAAACTTAAATGCACAAAAATAAATAAATACACAATCTACTAATACTCTTCCCATAACTCATTCAGTAGACATATAAAGTGCCCAATTAACATTCAAACACAACTTAGTGGTTGGAAAATACAAATCACAATTGAATTACAAATCCAATCGGGGAACTTGGCAAAAAACTGTACTTTGGGGCTGCTATTAAAGTGATGCAGGGGCATCCGAGGGTCAAGGCTATTGACTCAAATGTAGGTTTTGGTTGACATTTACTTCCAGGGGTCATAACTTTTGACTCGGATGTGGGTTTTGGCTGAAATTTTATAGGTAGTTGCATTCGAAGGAGTTATTTGGATTGCCGATTAAGCTCTACTTAATAGGTGGCCATTTCGACATTTTTGTGGGAGCCTGAAATCTCATCTTGACCTCTGAATTTGGTTTTGTGTGCTTTTTTCCATTTTTTTTAGAAATTTGTTTTTGTAATAAATCCGAAATCGTATTTTTGATTTCGTTGATTAGTTGGCAATTCATCTTGCCTTAGTTGGGGGCTTTTCTTGGGAAAAAAAGGGGATTCGTAGGATGAGTTTTAAAAATTACAAAAAAAGGAAAAATCTGTTTTTCTCGAAAATCTACCAAATATGGTAATTTTTGGAATTATAATAAGTAGGTGTTGGTTTTTATTGTAAGATCAGATTAGAGTTGTGGAAGTTTAATGAAGAGTTATTGTATTATGAAATAGCTGTCTTGTGTCAATTTTTTAATTATTCTTTGACAAGATTGGGTTACATCATAAAGGAAAGGCAAGGTTATTAGTGACACAACTGAGGATGAGAGCTCATCACCTCATGTGTGAGACGGGAAGATAGAAGAGGCCCAAAGAAACTTGATAGTAAAGAATTTGCATATTTTGTAGGTCTTGAGCGGTTAGAACAGAATGACATTTTCTCTCAGAATGTGCAGCATACGATAACATCCAATCTCTCTATGATGTCATCTTGATGCCAACAACATACATAGTCTATTTGAAGGGGATAAGATAAAACTTCTAATTTTTTGGTTAAGATATATACCATAAGATTAGAAATATAAAAAAATTAAAAAATTATCTAGTACTGGTGCTCTTCAATCCCTTAAAAACTCTACTATAGTCTCGTGGATGTCATTAAAAAAACCTTCGTTCATTCATTCATTCTTAACATCTTCGTTGCTCTAAACGGTAAAAATTCCAATACGAAGGTTGCAAACGTCATTCCCAACATCCCCCACAGAAACACGCACCACCGGTTTGCCTTCCTCTGTCCATCCACCTTGCGAATAAAAGGAAAACAAATTATAATAATAGACAGCTACTGTCGTAGATTCACCACTAGCTGTTTAAACAAAATAAACCGAAAAATGGCGACCCCTTAGATTTTCAAATATCCAGCCGCCAGAGAAAAGGAAACACAGAAATAACTGTGAGTATTCAGTCTTCAACTCGGAGAAAATGCGTTGATTTTTCATTTTTTGACTCAAGATTAAATGTTGCTGATTAATTTGTAGATCTGGTTTGAATTGTGCCTTTTGTTTTCGAAAATCCGGGATCTCAGGGTTCGTTTCTGTCCAAATCTCGCAGCCATAGTTTCCAGAACGCATGGGGTTCGAATTTCAGGAGAAATGAATAATAATTAAGCTGGAAGAATGGATGCCATGCCTCTGGTTGGAGGGGCGGACGCAAATAACAACGAAAATAGCAAGTCCTTAAAAAGGAGTATAGAAGTAAGCCGCAAATTTTCAGTTGGCTCGAATTCAAGGTCTCCCTCATTGTCGTCTCAGAGCAGCTCTTCGATTCGATCGGGGTTCGATATCGATTCTGCTTTGTACAATGGCGGGCAAAGCCTGGCCTCCATTTTGAACAATCCTCACCTGGGGAAGTCTGGGGTTTACAGTTCAGATGCCTCGTGGAGCACCTGGTGGCCCTCCGGCTCCCTCAATTCCCTTGAGTCAGTCCCGATTGCAGTCTCCAAAGTTTTTCCAGAAGTAAATAAGTCCGATTTTCAGGCCTACTTGGACTCCATTTCTGAGCGCCATGGCCGTTTCGAAGACGTCAGAGAGCACTCGAGCCGTGAACAGAGCGATCGGATTGCGTCGGCTTCTTCTCCGGCCAATGGAGAAATTCGGGGACAGGGTGATGCGTTGGTTGCCTGCTTAAGGGAAATTCCTTCTCTGTATTTCAAGGAAGATTTTGCACTCGAGGAAGGGGGCACATTCCAGGCGGCTTGCCCATTCTCGTCCATTCCACAAAATGTTATGCTACAGGAGAAACTATCACATTATTTGGACACTGTGGAGGTGCATTTGGTGAAGGAGATCTCCATCAGGTCGGATTCGTTCTTTGAGGCTCAAGGCCAGCTTGAGGATTTGAATGAGAATATAGTAGAGGCTTGCTCTCAGCTTCACGAATTGAAAGCCACGGTGAGACTGCTAGATGCAGATCTGCTGGAGCCTGCCAGGCAGATCCAGGAATTGAATCGGAGTCGCACAGATTTGCTTTCTCTCCATCAGAAATTGAAGCTTATTTCATATGTTTATCAAGCACTTTCTGCACTTAAACTGGTATTTACCTCATACTTTTTTTACGCTTTCATACGTTTTGGTGATTATTTTGTTTCTGGTAACAGCCAGCAGTTATTAGGTTCAAAACCACATTCCACTGTTTCTGACTTGTGATAAGTGGCCATCCATAATGGGCATAAACTAGTAAAGAAATAAACGACCACTGAAGTCCGTTACTGTCTTCGCTAATTAAACTTATTGATGTGTTGTCACACGTCTCGGTTGAAGCACCCTTTAATCTGCCACCCCGAGCTATTCTTTCACTTAGACTAGTCTTGAAATACATATATGCTGTTGCACATTATATATTTTTATACTGCAACCGGTGGAAGTCTTGGGTCAAAATTGAAAGGATGTTGCAATTAAGGTTTTCCTGTATGAGCACTGTTTGTTGTTTATTTTCACTTTGATGTATAACTGTAAAAACTCCAAAATGCTTTTTGTGACACCGTGAAACCACCATTCCTTAGTTTAAGCCCATTTTTATTATGTTTCCTGGTTCCCGTTTCTGGTTGAGCCTTCAAAGTTTCAAACAATCTAACTGGTCAGAATAGAACTCAAGCTTTGATAGCCTAACCTAACTTGAAAGTGATTTCCGGTTGGCAGTTGATGTCTTGTTTCTCTTTTCCCGTTTCTAATAGGTTGAATAGGGCTCAATAGGAACTATAGAAGAGGGGGCGTAGGGGAGTTTTGGTGTAGGCTTCTCTATAGATAGCTGGCATTGACTTGTTTTCACCATTGGATGGGGTTGGAAGATGAGCTAGAGATAGTTGGAGCCCCACAGCCTTCCATCCACACGAATTCATCTAGGCATCCACCCCCTTCAGTTCCTTCTATTGGATGTGGTGCTTTAGCTATGTGCCTCACAGTAGCCTAGGTCTATGAATATGCCATACCTCCTTCCATACTGTGGCCATTTCATCTTTCTTTCGCACTTTCCCTCAATCCCCTATTATGATAGACTCTGTCAATTGCCCACCTTCCCCACCCTGCTCATTTTTTTTTCTGCCAATCTGGTCCTTCATATTTGCTAGGAGAAGTT
This sequence comes from Cupressus sempervirens, assembly GCA_028749045.1. Classification (NCBI taxonomy): domain Eukaryota; kingdom Viridiplantae; phylum Streptophyta; class Pinopsida; order Cupressales; family Cupressaceae; genus Cupressus; species Cupressus sempervirens. The sequence continues at coordinate 536,229,249 of CM053790.1, forward strand.
GGTAAGTGGGTGGGCTCTAAGTCTGTATTGACTGTTTCTCTTTGCCTGGCTTGCTAGGGATGTAATGCCCTCACCTCAAAATTAAACTAAAATTTAATTTATTTGAATATGCTTCGGTAAATATATAAATATTATTTTATTTAGAAATGGTTTGGACAAGGGATGCAACTGAGAGCAGCTGTCAAGGACAAGGAGGATATACTTTCTAAATCACCTTTTTCCAATATCTGCCAAAGAATTAGAAGTGCTAAATAAGCTGAAATCATATCAGCAATGACAAATAAAATCAAGAATAGGAGACACAGAATGGAAAGAAATCACCTAAGTAAAAGACAGTGTTTGGACTAAATAATGTAATGAAATCATCATTAACTGTTTATTTCCAGAGGATATTAGGATAGATGTAAGTATTGGTGGAAGATCCTATATACTAGTGTTTGAGTGGGGAAGAAGACATCAAGTGATAATATTATTTATATTAAATTATTATTCCTTTTTTCAGCATGGACTGTGGTTCAGTAACCTGTGAACAAAACCCCTTAAGGACAAAATTCTCTAGTTTCCATTGCCGAGTTAGTAGGCAACCCCGCTGGTTCAGACAGATATAAAGACAATTTGAGGGCATTTTAGTCAAGAAAGATCACTGCAGATTTGAGATAGTTAACAGCAGATACAATGGATAAGTCATATCTTTTCAGAAATATATTCTAAATATTATATTCAAATTAAATTAAACAGGTAAACCTGCAATTCCTGAAGTTGATACTATGTCTATAATTAATTGTGCTGCTATAACTGCGAGTCATATTTTTTGATATTTGAGGAAAAATAAGGAAAATTTAAAGGAAACATTACAGATGGTATCACATTTGGATCTTGCCAGCTTGTGAGATTTATTCCTCATGCAATTTATTGACAGCCAGAATATATTATCAAAGAGAACATAGATTTTTTTCTACGTTCCCCCTGAGTTTCCGGGATGGGGACGGCAGGGAGCAGTGGGATGAGTTTCCGGGACAGCAAGAAAAAATTGCCGATTTTGGGGATGGGGGGATGGCAAATGGGGATGGCTATATAACATTAGGGAAAATTAAAATATATAGAAAAATCTAAAATATTTATACGAAAACATGGATAAAGCATGTACTTATACATAATAGAAACTTGAAATATAAGAATCAGCAGAATTCATATGTCAAATTTGTGTTACTTGAGTCAAAGTCTAATTGTTCTAGAAGTCAAAGTCAAATTCCCTAGGTGTCACCAAGTCCTTGAGATGTTTCTGGGACAGGGACGGCTGAAAATATACCAGGGACATGTCCCCAGATAAAAGTGATAGAAATTCTATTTGAATTTAAGGCAGATGAAGCAAAAATGGATTGAGAGAATGACAATCATGATCATGCAAATAAGATTAATAGAAAATTTGACTTGGACATGATGGGGTCAATGTTACACTTAAAACACAAAATAATTCCAACAATAAATATAACGAGTCAAGGTCTAACAATAATAAACTGAAAAGTCACATACAAGGAACCAAGTACGGGACTGTTGATAGACCTTGTCATCCTAATTTAGTTCAAAGGAGAGAAGTTCCTATTGGAGAAACACAAAATTCAGGGGAAGATAATATTAACACCTCATGAAGAATATAGAAAACTCTTGGCAGAGATTTGAGAAGCAGTGTATCTTACAAACGACATGAATAGGCATAAAAGCAGAAATGGTTCAAGAATTGAACCTAAATCCCAACCAAGATAAAATGATCATCAACAAGATTTTGGTAAATTAACATTACCTACAATTGATGGTTCTAGTAATTGTACTACGTGTACATGAGTATAGAAGTTAGACACATATATATCATTGAAAGTCAGTTGCTACCAAGCTGCTTCTAACATTTGTGTTGATGCAAGTGTTTTTTGCACAAATTATTGAACTTCAAGTCAACATTGGTAGAGGCAATGTTGAGTGTTTCTGTGAAATACTCATAGAACCATGGTAAAGCTTTTCAGCATTATGATGGCAATATCTTCTTCAATCTTGTGATCAATGGCTCATAATTGGCCTCAAATCTCCTTGATTTTTATCAAATGATCCTACAAAGACATTCTCTAACCCATCATGATCGTGATTCGTGAACATGTTTTTAAGGAAGAATGCTCTACCTTTATCTAACATTTCATGCAGAGATTTTAGGTGAGTCCAATTTTTTGTGCAGGTCTTGCTCGAGGAAACATCCAAAAGGATTTCATCAATGACAGCTAACTGATGTAAGAATTGTCATTGATGTCAAAGGGCTTCACAGGAATGGACAAGATTGTTACTATCCATCATCAATGTCAAAGGTTGAAGTATAGTATCGGCTGAAAGTGATACAACTTACAATGATAAATGGAAAAAGTAAGTCATATAAATGAACAAGTGTTATGTTTTAGCAACTCACATAATAGAAAGGAAGAGTGACCTTGAGGGTCTCATTAATATGATTTAGGACTGTGCATCAGTAATATGAAAAGAAACGTCAAATACATAAACAGTATGAATAAAACATCCTTGTAAGGGTTGAATATGTAAGACAAATTCACGCACCCAGATGGAAGTCTTAAACTATGTGTGATGCCAATGGTAAACACTGAGTTTTTAGAAGACATATTGAACGATCATTTCTTAGCAGTGACAAGATGAAGTGGAATTTAAACGAGTCTGATTTATCAATGATTATGGTAATAAAAAGATGGAATCCAAAGTATTGAGTGCATATGAAGCATAGGAGATATTCACACAAACAAAAATATATATGTGGTCAACACAATATAATGGAATAGAGTGCAGGAAGTTTAATCTAAGTGCCACTTGAATGTCCATGTGTGCAGCAACGTTATGTAGGTATAACAAAAAATGGATACCATGTCACAAAGAAATATACAGCAGCATTGAAAATGACAAAACACTAAACATACATATTCCAAGCAGCGACAAGATTATATAGCAAGAAAATAGATTGAATCAGTAAGACAATTGGGTGTTTATGTGAAGGAATAAGAATACAAAGGCAATAATAAGAAATTAAACTGTGTGTAGCGGAGAATGATGAGACATTGATTAAAATTAATGGCAATCATAGCAGTCCGTTTTTATTAGAATTTGAAACATGTTATTATCTGTTCATCGCGATAAAAGACCAGAGTTGAAGGGAATAAAATCATTATGAAATAAATTTACAAGAAAAAGGGGCAGTGATCAAAATCTCATCAATTTGAAGTATAATGTGGAGCATACAATACAAATCCCGTTATGAATATAATTGAGCCATGAATTAAGGCAGTCAGAAATGTTAGACAGAACCTGATAATTCAAAGGGTCGATGATACTAAACTGTGCAAAACAAGTAAGCCTGTAACTCAATATTAAATGTCATTGATTCATTTGAAAGCAGCGATGAGAAAAGGATGGAGTTCTCATAGCTGTAATCTGGAGTTTAAAGCAACGAACTGTAAGCAAAGAAGGCAGTGAACAAGTATGATGAATCAAGCAAAGGGAAAGGCTCGATAATGATTGAAGTCTAGTAAACTGTGGAGATATGTGGAAGACACAATAAGTATCTATCGCATATGATTCCGAATTATACATCACAAAAGTATTGAGTTTATGAAGCCGTGTCAAAGGTGCAATTGGGGTAAGAGAAGTCCACTGAAAATGATGAGATACGATGCAATAAAATATACAAAGAGCGATCGAGTTGTGAAGAAACATGAAGACAATAAAATATGCATGAAATATAATGACTACCAAAAACATCCAAGTCAGAATTTACAGTAAAAAGATTGATGGTGCCAATGAACAAATGTCAACAGTCCAGAGTATATTATATAAATGGTAACGGTATTAATTGTTGTTAGTGTGTGCAACTAGTAGATTGATCTCATACAAGCAACAAATATATATATATATATATATATATATATATATATATATATATATATATATATATATATATATATATATATATATATATATATATATATATATATATAATGAAGTAATTGGAAAATATTTACTTATTATTAACAGTGATCAAGAGATCAATTTATACAAGAGATTGAATGATGTTTACTTAAGAAACAATCGTAAAGAATGGAAACATTATATTCTAGAAACAAAAAACTAAATATTAGAAATATTCTAATATTTATCAGTGTAACACGGGGACGCATCCCCCCCCCCCAAAAAAAAATTGGGCCGTTTCGGAGACGAGGACGTCCCCGAGACGGGGGGATGGCGTCTCGGCGTTTCGGGCGGCGCCACTTAGAGCGCCACCGCCGCCGGAGACGGTGAGACGTCTCCGAGATGGCTAGAGGTCTTTGAGACGGGGGAGACGTCTCCGAAACGGCTAGAGGTCTCCGAGTGTGGGGGTGCGGGGGGACGCCAAGGAGTCTCCTTCATTGAGGGGGGACGCCAAGAAGTCTCCTTCATTGTGGGGGGACGCCAAGGAGTCTCCATTGATTTGACATTTTGATTTGGACTCTAGGAGACTTGTAGTTTTTGTTTGCATTGTATACTTATTTTGATATCATGATTCATGGCACATGATACTTATTGTAATCATCTTTATGTCATGACTCATATGATCATTGATTACTATTAGATAGTAGAATCTAGATACTCATACTATTGATTTGAAGGCTGATATATAGAGTTTAGACTAATATTTATTATTTGCTGATGTTCAATGTTTAATGTTCATTGTTTGTTTGTCATTTGATCATGAATCATGATATTCCAGTTGATATGGTAAATGCTATATCATATGTATAGTATATACACCCCTACTCCTTTCGCCACCCCCCCATCCCCCGCCGCCGTCCCTCCGCCGTCCCCCTGCCGTCCCCAAATCAAGGCCCCTCTGTCCCCCCGTCTCGGAAACTTGTCCCCCCGTCCCCCCGTCCCCCCGTCTCCCAGGGCGGTGTAACTATGATATTTATAGAAGATTATAATAGATAATCATTAGATACTAAACGGAGATAATAGAAACTATCTATTATCGTAAAACCCTCCCTTAATCTATCTAGAGCACGAAGCTATCAAAAAACGTAAAAGGTAGATTTTGTTTGCTCAAGGGGCTTTGCACTGTTTGTTTTGGGCTGTGAACCAGATTGCTTAGATACGGCAGCTAAGTGCTTCCAACATTCAACTTTCATGTGACCAAACTTGTGGCAATAGTTTCATTGAATGTTCTTTTTTCAGGAGCCTTCTAAATTTGGAGCAGAGGATGTCTACTAAGAAGACTGCTGATAATACTTTAGATAATGCTCCAAAACTTTGCAGATGAGCATAATGCTCCAAAACAAACCGCAAAAAGCCATGATTTTTAGGAGAAAATAAAAAAACCAAACATGATTTTTGGGGTGAAAAATCAATCAAAACCCAACGTGATTTTTGAGGTGAAAAAATCAATCAAAACCGAACATGATTTTTGAGGTGAAAAATCAATCAAAACTCAACATATTTTTAAGGTGAAAAAACAATCTAAACCTGACAATACAAGCTTCATTTTTTAAGGAAAAATGGTAAAACCCAATAGATAATTTTTGAGTAAAAAATTACAAACCCAATAGAGGAATCCCACACAACTTTGCGAATTACAAAATTAGAAAATTTTAAGGGAAAATTTATAAAAACCCATAAAAAATATTTTTTAGGGGAAAAAAAAAAACCCTGGAGAAAAAGAATTATGAAAACCCACCTAAATTTTTAAGGGAGGCAAAACATGAGACTTTGCATGATAAAGCAACACATGCAAACAACATGCAAGTACATGCAATCCTCAAAAAGTAGAGACCCAGAAAATTTGAAGGGTGACCTAAAAGAGCTCGAAAAACTTAGAAAGAATATGTCGTCGGTTTCTGGATCTACTGGCTCGAAAATCAAGGCACCCAGGAAAAAAGACAAGCTAGTTGAGATCTCAAAAAACCCACCCAAAATTTGTAATTTTTTTTGATTTGGTACAAAAAATTAGGGTTTTGAACAAAAATGACCTTGTTGCCAAAAAATTACAAAATTGGTAGAAATGTGCAAAAAAAAAAAGTAGGATTTGAACAGAAATGGGTTGCAGAACCGAATTAGAAATTGACAGATTTAGATCTCTCAGAATAGAAATCCTAGTCGGATTATAGAGAGACTTGGAAGCAAATATGAATGTAAATAATTTCGAAAATAAAAGGCAGATAATTTCCACTAAGAAATTACAATTATTTTTGAAAAAATTTAGAGTATTGGCTCTTATACCATATGAAGTAATTGGAAAATATTTGCTTGTAACAGTGATCAAGAGATTATTTTATACAAGAGACTAAACAATGTTTCCTTAAGAAACAATCATAAAGAATAGAAACATTCTATTCTAGAAACAAAAAACTAAATATTAGAAACAGTCTAATATTTACAAAAGATTACAATAGATAACCATTAGATACTAAACAAAGATAATAGAAATTATCTATTATCGTAATAATAGAAGCCTATGATTACTACATGCATTTAAAGGTTTGTCTTTGAAAAAGGAAATGATACTGAAGCAATGCTCAGAAGGTAAACTGAAGAATAAAGATTAAGCTGTGCTGATAAAGTCTAATAATTTTGTGACAAGGTGTTGGTGCCCTCAAACCATGAAGATGTGCGATTCATAATGGTAGCTGTTGAAAAGGTGTGATTATAAGATGTAATTTATTGTTAAAATATTCTGACTCTTGGCCTTGAAAAGTCACACCCTCTAAATGGTGGGATATAAATATGAGTTACTTCTTTTTGCAAAAAAAATGAGAGGACCAGAAAATATGTGATGAGAACAAAAAGCAGCCAGATGTGAGAGTCAGAGAATGAGAAGAGAACAGATTGAAAATATTAAAAAAAAAAAAAGAATATGGGATGAGAAGTCAGTAGTCTGGAAATGAAAAGGAATACAAATATAAATCATTAATCTAATTTATATGTTCATCATAGAAGTGAAGTGAGAACAAAGGAAGTGGAATTGTAATAAAAATATGTAATTGGATCTTTCATCTAATTTATATATTTATCATAGAGAGAAATAGAAAGTATCAGAAAAGGGTGAAAAGAATATATATAATCAGATTGTAAATCTGATTTATATGTGTATAGTAGTCAGTAGTGAAGATAAAGAATATATATATCTTCATCAAGGGCTGATATCAAGGGAAAAGAGTGTATATCTACATACAGAGATAAGAAGAAAAGAAGTGTGCAATAATCAAAGTATCCATCATTAGTTGACCAAGCAACTTTAACAAGGTGGAAAAGAAGTTTGTGTGTAGTGAGTTGGTGCTTGCGAAGACAGTAGTGGGGAGTTGGTTCTTCCAGTAGGTCAGAGCCTGCAAAGTCTGGGAGTTGGAGCTTCCAGTGAGTCGGTGCTCATAAACATAGAGGTCGTAGCCTCTAGTAGGTTGGAACCTACAAAACATTGTAAAAGGACCAGTTTGTATATAAAGTAATTATTTGCCGTGGTTTTCTCTTGTATTGGGTTTCCACGTAAAACATTATGTCATTGTGTTCATGTGCATAATTGTTCATTTCAGTGTTTGAATTTAATTGTTTGGATAAAAGTTTTAAATTGGAAAATTTCTTTTTATACTGATTCACCCTCCCTCTTTGTATAATCATATGCTCTTCACTAACTTGATGAGAATAACAAATTTGTGATTACACTCATCAAATTTATCTTGTTCTTTGCCCACTATTGGATGAGTAGTTGTTTCAACCATAGTTGGAAAATTCGCCAAATGCAAAAACTCGCCAAGCCCCCCAAAAGTTTAATCAGGAAAAACTCGGCGATTTAAAAAAAAAACTTGAGAAAAACTCGGGAACCTAAAACTGCTGAAATTTAATTAAAAATACATTTATTTTGCAAAATTTAATGAGAAGATGCATCTAATAAGTTAATTAAGGACAATACAAAAGAAAGAAACAAAGTTTAGATATATATAAATGCATAGTGTGTACAAAATTGCATTCTCATGCAGAATGCTTATGGTAGGAAGCAAAATAGTAAATTACTAAATAGTTTCAATTTGTCAAATTAGAAGTAAATACTAAAAGTCAATCACATCTTCCTCTTTCCACTTGCACTAGCAGGAAAGCGAGGGGGTCTAGTCCTAGAAGAAGTGCCTCGCACTGGGATAGGGCGTGAGTTGCGTGACTGTGAACTCTGTGGATGTGCCCCCTCGCTCGACGTCACTACTGACTGACTCGGCGTCCTAGAAGAGGATGCATCTCCTCCTAATGGTAATGCCTGATCCTCGCCTGAATCATCATCATCCTCGTCCTCATCCTCAATGTCATCCATAGTGAACTGAAAATCAGTGTTAGCCTCCCCCTCCATGGCCTGCCTCTCCAAATCAGCGATCTCATCTGGTGTAAACAATGGACTTGGCTCCTGTGCTGTCCAATCAGAATAAGGATCTATCTCATCTAGATCAAGCGGACCAGGTAGTTCTAAGAGCTGTGCCTTTTTTATGCGCAACTTAAGATTATAGTGCACATAAACAAGGTCATTAAGCCGTTTTTGAGTCATTCTGTTTCTTTTTTTTGTATGGATGGACTCAAATAAGCTCCAATTGCGCTCACAATGGGATGAGCTACAAGGTTGGGATAGGACTCTGAGAGCAAATTTCCTTAAATTGGGGGGGTATTGCCACCCCAACTTGCCCACCAAGCATCTGCAAAACAAAATTAAAAAAGTTATAAAGCAATAAAAAAAAAATCAGAAGCACAACTTATCAATTAGCAAAAGTTTTAAAGTTTGACGCTTTACTTGGTGCTTGAGTAGATCTTGCTCTCTTTGCTAGCATAGAAGAGAACAAAGGACCCCTTGATTCCACATAGATTTGTTGTTCGGTCACAATAAGGTCTCTCTCCTTTTCACTTGATATCATTCTCTCAATGCATTTAGAGAGACCTTCCATGACCTCTCCATTAGGATCTGAGTAGGAATCATTAGCCCTAAAACAAATAGAAAATGATATCAAGTCTTACTACACAACCTTAAAAAGTAAAGTAAAATAAAGACTTATTAAAATCCCAACTTCAAGGACAATCAATCATCATAGTACCTGAATTTGGGATTGAGGAAGTAGCCTGCTGCATGAATAGGTTGGTGGAGCATATTGTTCCACCTCCTATCAATTATTTCCCAAATGGGGTCAAATCTGAGACTGTCCTTGTGATAGTAACTTCTAACAGCCTCTTTCGCCCTATACATGGCCTCATAAAGACCTCCCATTGGGGATTGCTACCCATCACATGTGCGCAAGACTAAAACCAGGGGCAAAGACATCTACATTTGAAATTTGAAAAATACAAATTAGTTAATAACATAGTAAGTTATGAATTGATAATGAAACTTGAATAAACTAAAAATATAATGAAGTTAACTCTACAATCTCCTTAGCCTTTGCAAAAAAGCTATCATCAAAGACTATTCGTGCCACAGCCTCTCCTTCGGGCTTCTTTGAGTAAGGTGAAGCAACCCAATCAGCACACACAAACATTTGCTTCAAAGCCAATATGTGGTCAAGAATACTTTGCAACGTCAAGAAGACCGTTGCAAACCTTGTCATAGCAGGTCTCATCAAATCTTTGCCTTTAGTGGCTTTTTTCATCAAACTGAGAACCCATGGGTGATTATAGATATATTTCGTGACTCGCTTAGCATCTTCCACAACTGGACTCACCCAATCAAGTTTTCCTATGTCCTCCAAAAGAAGGTCAAGGACATGTGCTGCACAAGGTGACCAAAAAAGTGTGGGATACCTATCTTGGAGGATTCTACCTAAAAGATTAGCAAAAAATCAATAATCAGTAACAAACTTTCCATATTTAGTATTTACAAATTACATCAAATCTAAATTGAATAATACCATAGCATTACATTCATGATTCATATTGATTCAAATATAAAAAATTAAATCGACCTGCTGCCACATATGCTGCTGCATTATCTGTGATTATTTGCACCACATTCTCTATTCCCACCTCCATGACAACATTCTCCAACATTTAAAGCCAATGTGGCTGCATTTTTCACTTTGTTGGAGGCATCGACAAATTCCCAAAACACCACATCATCTTTGCAAGCAATCAAGAAGTTAATAATGGTTCTACTTCTTCCATCTGTCCACCTATCAGATAAAATGGTGCAGCCATACTTCTTCCACTCTTTCTTTTGGTCTTCTATCAACAATGTTGCCCTACCAACCGCTTTTTCAAGCAACCTACAAAATTTAGGTGTAATATTAAATAAAGTGTAAGTGTTAGTAAAAAATTAGGAAATAAGTTATAACAATTAAGATTTAAAATATAACAATGGACTAAAGTGAATCACAATTATTTACAATTACTAAATAGTAAAATACTAACCTTCCACTCATATCCTTGCGATTAGGCGGCTTGTACCCTTTGCCTGATATTGTCATTGCATTCACCATATTGACCCAATAGGGACTATCAACGGCATTCATTGAGATATTGTTGAAAAACCAAAAATCAACTGCTGCAATATTAGTTTGCTCATGCACCTCCTTAAACCATGCAATGCCCTCTAATGATGGCTGTGCTCCAGGTGTGTTCCTGGGCACAAAATAACCACCTATCCCTGATGGGGATCCGGATGGTGATGATGAAGAAGTAGGAGATGTAGAAGAAGTGGAACCGGTAAAAGAGAAATTTTGTTTGCGGATCCGTGGGCCACGAAGAGATCCTGGTATGTTCTCAAGTGCTTCTTATTCCTCTTGCATATCAAAAGGAGCTCCTTCAGATTCAGCTATGGCTGCCCTCATAGCTAATTTTGCCCTCTCCCTATTCAATGTTTCCTCTTCAGCAGCTGCAAGTAAGGCATTGATGAATCTTTTTTCTTCATCAGTTACCTTGAGAGAAGGATTTGAGTCATGTTTCTTTATGCCTGCAAGGTGATATTTGAGGCGGTTTATGCCTCCAGAAATAATTCTCTCATAGGGAATGCATATCACCTTCCCAATATCATTTGAACTTGGAGCTTCATAGGCATACAGCCATGCCTTATCTCTTGCACCTTTAGGCTGAGTGCCTATATATCCAGATGGGCATGGTGTTTGTGGCCACTCTTCTTGTGGGTTTGTCATTTTTTTAATGGTTGACCGCTGCCCTACACATATATGTATAAAAAAATGAATAAACAAAGTTAGAACTTAGAAGCTAGGGTTTCAAATGATTCAAAATGATTTTAAATGATTTGAAAACATTTACAAACAACAACAAAAACAAAAGAACATTTGTTATAAAACTATAAAAAGTTTTCAAACTATGATAAGATGAACATACTTGGAAACAAATTTGTCTTCTAAAATCGGTTAGAATCCTCTACAATCCACTCAAATCCGCCTTGAATCACTTGCAATCAGCCAAGAATGCCTCCAAACCTTCTTCTCTTCACTCCTCAAGGCTCTAAACAATGCAAATACAAGAAAGAATGAGAAAAAACACACTCACTGCCGCTTTAATCCGTCACAGGCCGCGGGCAAAAATTCCACCAGTAAATCACGAGTTTTTCATAAAACTCGCCAAGTTTTTGCCAATTACTCACCGAATACTCGGCGAGTTTTTACCAGACTGCCGAGTTTTTAAATCGGCAAGTTAACTCGTGAAAAACTCGCCGAGCTAGGAAACTCGGCGAGTTTTCCATCTATGGTTTCAACGACAATTTAGTCAAGGCACTTGTACTTGAAGAGCGTGAGCATTTTTTTTTGCCATGTTTTATTTCTTTGCCATTGAACGTTTGACTGTCTTCAAACATAATGCTGGGTAAAGAGGCTATTTTTCCTTCAAAAAGATACAAAATGCTTGTTTCCTGCAATTAGCCCTAGTTGAACACATTTTTAGTTGATAGGCTATCTTTATTGGCAAGACAAGCTAACATAATTCAATTCTAACAAGCCGACAAAATTCAATTCCTAATGCCAGCAAATAAACGACATACGACCACGAATTCCTGCAACTATTTGGGTAGAATTAAATGATGATGGATGAAAACATAAAAAACAGTACCACTGAACTTGATTCATTGCATCTAGTGAGATCATAACAAATAGCCAAATTTGGTTGGACTCACAACCACTGAGTATTTAGCAATAAATGATCTAGCTCATCAACCGAGTGTTGACAGTGGGCAACCGCCTGAGAGCGACCGATGAATATATGAAACCATTTTGACTGCAAGTTTGTGTAAAATTCAACCTCAATAAAATAATATCCATAAACCTTTGGTCCAGGCATCTGTAGTAACATTATTGTAGCACAGAGCAGGGAGTTCTAGAGGCTGCACGACGCTGATGTTGGCTTGCTTGAAGAGATTGTTTTTGTAGACATTACAAAGGCACTACTTTTGCATGTTGATAACCTCTAACAAAGGCGTATAGCAGGTATATGAGGGTTTTGATGTGGCATTCAGATATGCACTGTAGGGCGCTAAGGAACTTATCTGTCAAGTGCCTCTACCCCTCTGTCGCTTAACACCATTACTAGAGCTTCAAGCACCAATTTTATTCTGAACCCCATCTTTCTTCGATCATTTTTCTTCCCTTTCCAACAGCTTTCAGAGGACGGAGGAAGGAGGCTATAAAAGAGGAGAATAAGGAACTAGGGTCTTGAATTTAACCAAACTTGTAATAACTCATGTGTTCCGATATCTTGAGCCCCTGCCAAGGGAGCATGGTTTTTCTACTATTTAAACTGGAAATCCAACCGTTTAATATGAAAATGCAAAGAAATACATTTAATGCCAGGGAATGTTTGAAAAAGAAGAAGTTTGTGGACTGTAGGGAAATAGGTATCCCATGTGAGTTTGGACCTTTGAGTAAATTTGAACTTTGTACTTAGTTTTTATTTATTTTAAATCATTGTTCAAGTACTTAATGTTCTTTATAGAAGTTCTGGATGCTTTTATGATTTGGTTTAATGCTTGAAGTGATAATTCTCAACTAAATTATTTTTTGTTTATAAGTGAGTGGTTGATGTAATAAGAAGATTAGTCATAGTTTGTCTCATGTAAACAACTATGTTGATGTGTCTCAATGTGTGACCTAAAAAAATGTTATCTTTTTAATTTTGAGTATAATCTTTTATTGTATCTAATTGATAAATTTTATCACAATTGATAACTTTTACAGATAAATGTGAATTGAGTTATTATATTTATACCTTTTTAAATTTCTTTCCAATTTCCATTGAGAATTTATGTTTCACATGGCATTTCAATGTCCCTTGTTTCAACATGCTATTATTATGGCATTTCATTCCTTATTATGTTTTGTTATTATTGTACTTGCTAAATAAACAAATTCCTTTAAAATAAAAATTTCATTATAATCTGACAATATAAATAAAAATAAAATGAAAGGATGAAACAAAAAATGGAAAGTTAAGGCCTTTAAGAAATCTTTCATGCCAAACATTTTAAAGAATAGTAATAATGTTTGTAAAAACATAAATATTAAGGAAAATAAATAATAGAAATGTGTGAATGCATTAAATCAATTGAATTAATAAAATGACAATGTTGAAAGATAGAATTCTTTTGAAACATTGATAGATTTTTTTTGAAATATTGATCAAAATTCATAGCTTGCCTCATGGAGTTTGTATACATGAAATGGTTCAATGTATTTGCACAAAGTATAGCAATTAGAGTGATGTCTAAAAGTATAATCACCTAAATTTGTTTATTATATATTATAACTTCGTAAAAAATGTGCTTAAACAACTGCTGTTGTTGTATTTTGGTCTTAGTAAAATGTGATTAAGATTTTAATTAGTAAGATAATCATCCAAAAATGGTTATTGTCAATGGGCTTTTGGTCTACTAGTGAAGTTGAATGGTTTTGAAGGAGCGTAGTAGGGATGAAATTTTGCTAAGTACAAAAGCTCTCAAATCATAAGGGTTGAGGTTGTGTCATGTCCCCTCTTTAACTCTGTCTAGCACTGACATGAGAGTTAGCCTATTATGGAGTCTCGTAGGCTGGCAGTGGTGATTAGGGACTCAGTCAGGGTTTTTAGCCTCCGGATTTGGTATTACAGGCAGTAGTAGATCAGTTGAGAGCAGTTCCTTGATTTTTTAGGAGGCAATTCCTTGATTGTAGGAGGAGATTCTTACCTTTTAGGAGGTGGTGACGTTTTCCAGAGTTGAGGTTCTATGAGATCACCCCCTGGTCTCAATTTGAGGAGATTTTGTTGTGCTCCCTATTTTTAAGGAGTATCCCTAGAGTTGAGGTTGAGACTACTAGTTGGCCCAGGTTGTCCGACATCAGTCATAGGCAGGTGAGAAACTCAGTTTCATGTTTTAGAAGTGTTTGGGTTGTTCCTTGGCTACTTGGGAAATATATTAATATATTTAAATATTCTCCTAAGTTAGCATTTTAATAATTTAAATAAGGCTAAGTTTTTAGCCATTTTGGAGTAATAAGGAGTTTTCTTGCCCATTTGGATCGATTTGCCTATGTGTGATAGCTCATTGGAAAGAGCTCAGTCTCTACTATTTGATTATCACTTGTCGAGACTAATTTGATGCTTGGAGTTATTTGGACGCCTTTATTGGGGAAATAATGTTTATTCTAAAGTTCAAATAAAAGTCACTTTAGGGTTCTTTTAGGGTTTGATTTGCTTTGGAGAGGGGATATAAGGAGATGGTAACCTAAAGGTGAGTATCATATATCATTTTGTCAGCCCATTTTAGACGCTATTGCTCTGGAAGAGCATTAATCACCTAGGACGCAAACCCTAGTGCTGAGAGTAGATTTGTTGGGACGTAGTCCTCAACAAGATCAGATTCGAAGTTCTTATGCATACAACTTGATCAAGGCAGAGGATTGATTTTGAGCATTGCAATCACAGTTTGCAGACAGTGGAATTTTAGGGAAGGCGACCACTTTGGTTCAGCTTGGCGTTTCTTTATAGCAGCTCACGTGAGGAATTCTGGAGTGTTAATTTGCAGTAGACTGGAGTTGTTTTATTGCAGCAGCTTGGGCTTTATCATTAGAACTTGTTTGACTGTAGCTGATTCCCAACTTTAGCTGACTTCAACCTGGTTTGAAGAACATTTGTATTGGTACTATTATGAAATAAATCAGACTCTGTTGGTACGGTTTTAGAATCATTTCCAGATTAGTATGTATTGCTGCATATGATTTCTATCACTTCTATTTTATTAGTTACTATTATTTATTCATCGTAATTCCTATATTCTGAAAAATACAAAAAGAAACGACATTCTTCTGCAACTTCTGTCTAGCTCTATAAGATCAAAAAAAAATCTACAGGAAAATATAATTTATATAATTAAACATTATAGCAGCAGTAGAGCAAATATCCATTTGGGATATTTCAGTGGTATCAGAGCCTCGAACCTGCCAGCTTGTTGGGTTAGTTACAGGTCAATACCATGGCTAGAAATAAAAATGGGTGCTCCGTCAACAGTTACAAGTAAGATGCTTCCTGTTAAGTCTTTCAATGATGCAATAATGGGCAGCTACCGTCATTATTGTTCTCTTTCTAATGAGATACAAGACATGCTTGCATTCACACAATTTAAGGGTATACCAGATGCCGAGGATGATTTGGTATCGAAAAGTTCATATCAGCAGCAAGGAAGGAAAGAAGAATGAAATTATAGAAAAGAAAGTATTGGGAGCAAAGATAAGTGAACAAAGAAAACAAGGACCAACAATAACTAGCAAGAGAAATTACTAGATGAAGATCTTAAGGGGGTATGAAAAGAGGATATTGAAGAGAGCCTTGCTCTTCAATGGCAGTCCACATCCTTTACTTATGGATTTACACATGTTCATAAGCTTGTTTTGGAGAGCCAACTGAAGGTTGGTGAAGAAAAGGTCACTGCAGCCTTGTCACATTTTGCTAGTTCCCACAAGTTAGTAGATAGCTACATTTGGAAGGTCCAAATTGAGGGAAGACATAAATGTAAAGAAGAGGCTACATCAATCTCTGATTTGCATGTGCTTAAGACAGCCATGGAAGCAATGAAGAATAATTACTTAAACCTCCTTTCAGATAGAGATCATATTCTTGACCTTGGTGTTATTTACTCTATTGCTTTGAGGGGGAAAGAAGAGGAGATTGATCAGCTTATTTCAAAACTTTTAAAGGTTAGAGAAACTTTGGGAAATTGTCAATTAGCTCTTTTCATGGCAAAAAATCAGATTGAAGAACTAAGTAGGGAGTTGAGTTTAATCCACGCTTTACCTACAAAATCAAAAAATCAGTGGGAGGAACATTGTGCGGAGTTGAGTCTACTACATTCTACTTAACTCAATCAGAAAACCTGCCTCTTGCAACAACCCTTTTAGAGAGACAACATATTCATGAGGTGAATGAGGAAGAGGAACCACTTGATGATACATTATCGAGTGATACCTGTAGTTCCATTAATAATGAGGATATACAAGATGATTCCAAAGAAGGTATACAGGAGGATTCCAAAATTCTAAGTTTGGATAACAACAATTTTACTTCCCATTCTCATGGGTTTACTACCTATAGTCTTCAAGAAGTTGATGACACATTCAATCATTGTTGATAACGCCTTTTCCAAGATGAGTGTTGATTTGATTTTAGATAACCCACTCTTTGAATTGGATGATGAGGAGGCGCTTGATCTTGATGACACATGATATGAGGAGCTCAATCTTGGAGTATGATTGTGAAGTTGAGCATACACTTGGTGGGCCTGCCACACAAGAGTTGTTCCTTATGGGCATGGATGACACATATACTTCTGTTAAGAGGTGGCCTCATGGTTTCCTTGACGGGGCAGAAATAACCTTGCTGATTGGTGACTTTATACTCTTCAATCCATTGAGGATTAGTGACTATCCTAGTGGGGATCTTATGACTCATCCGAGCTTTTCATTGTCTACATTAGGTTTTCAACAGTATGAGAGTGTTGGGAGGTGCCCCTATAGGTTAGCGATGGAGTGGGGAGTGTTTGTTGTTGATTGGAATTGTTTGATATCATGCTTGATATCACTTTTGTTGCTGGTCAGAGTTATGATAGTGAGATAGGGTGACCACTATTGATAGTTTTTGAACATGCAAGATATTAATCATCCATATTTATGGTGTCTTGCATATGCAAAGGGTTGCTTGATGGTGATGGTGATAATATGAAGTTTTTGTACATCACACAGAGTACAACATATGTTTTGTTATGGGACCCAGGTATTGGTTCGCGAGATACATCACTTTACACAAACTTCCATATATTGCTTCATGGTTTGGAGTGTATGGACATTTTTGTTAGAATGGAACAGCTGGTTGTATATTTGAGAGATATGGAGGGTCGCATGCTGTGTTTGAGCATGTTATTTTGTCGGTTTCCCCAGATTGCATCAAGTTCAAGGATTGTTAGTAGGGACCTCACGGAGAGGCATTGGCAATGTGGGTTTGCACATCTATTCAAATGGGTGCAATATGAATATGCTGCATTTTTTTGAAATTGGTTTGGAATCCAGGAATCAACATGTATAATACATTCCTCCAGTGGATTCATGGTGAGATGCTACACTTTGAAGATCTTGATGTTTATATCTGAGTAGTGCAACAGAGGACATGGGTGAATTGGTTGCACTTGTGCAAGTATCGTTATGATACTATGTATCATATGTCGATTGCTATGACTCCTTTTAGAGCCCTCTACGGTTACGATGTTCTATCTTTTGTTGATCTGGCGATTAGTGACAATAGGGTTACCTTGGCACATGATTGGGTACAAGAGAACAAGGATATCATGAGATTACTTAGAGAGAATCTTTAGCAGGCACATAATCAGCAGACGGTCTACGTTGATCGACACAGGATTGAGAGGATATTTGAGGTGGGGGATATGGTCTACCTACAACTACAGCCTTATCGGCAAAGCACCCTTAAAAGAGGCAGAGCGGAGAAGTTCAAACCTTGTTTTTATGGATCATACAGGATTATCAGGCGTGTTGGAGAGGTTGCGTATGAGATTGAGTTACCATCTGGCAGTAGGATTCGTAATGTGTTCCACGTGTCATGTTTAAAAAGGCACTTGGACAACATATTATACCATCTCCAGATCTACCTCCGTTGGATGAGGAAGGTAAGCTGACATTGATTTGGAAGAGAGGGAATGCTAGCTGAGAAGCAAGGTGATTTGAGAGTATTTGATTCGCTAGAGAGGTCTCCCTATAAGGGATGCCATTTAGGAGGGCAGGACTATTTTATAGCATCCAACTTTGCAGTTGCTTGTGGGCAAGCATCTCCAAGGGGGGAGGATTGTCATGTCCCCTCTTTAGCTCTGTCTAGCACTGACATGATAGTTAGCCTATTATGGAGTCTCGTAGGCTGGCAGTGGTGATCAGGGATTTAATCAGGGTTTTCAGCGTTCGGATTTGGTATTACAGGCAATAGTAGATCAGTTGAGAGCAGTTCCTTGATTTTAGGAGGCAGTTCCTTGATTGTAGGAGGAGATTCCTACCTTTTAGGATGTGATGATGTTTTCCAGATTTGAGGTTCTATGAGATTACCCCTTCTCAATTTCAGGAGATTTGGGTGTGTTCCCTATTTTTTAGGAGTATCCATAGATTTGAGGGTGAGACTGCTAGTTGGCCCAGGTTGTTCGTCATCAGTCACAGGCAGGGGACAAACTCAGTTTCATGTTTTAGAGGTGTTTGGGTCATTCCTTGGTTACTTGAGAAATATTTTAATATATTTAAATATTCTCCTAAGTTAGTATTTTAATAATTTAAATAAGGTTAAGTGTTTAGCCATTTTGGAGTAATAAGGAGTTTTTGGGCTCCATTAAGACCGATTTGCCTATGTGTGATAACTTGTTGGAAAGAGCTCAGTCTCTACTATTTGATTATCACTTGCCGGGACTAATTTGATGCTTGGAGTTATTTGGACACCTTTATTGGGGAAATAATGTTATATTCTAAAGTTCAAATGAAATCCACTTTAGGGTTATTTTAGGGTTCGATTTGCCTTGGAGAGGGGATATAAGGAGATGGTAACCTAATGGTGAATATCATATATCATTTTGTCAACCCATTTTGGACATCGTTGCTCTGGAAGAGCATTCCTCACCTAGGATGCAAACCCTAGTGTCGAGAGCAGATTTGTTGGGACGTAGCCCTCAACAAGATCTGGTTCGAAGTTCTTATGCATACAGTTTGATCAAGGCAGAGAATCGATTTCTAGTATTGCAATCACACTTTGCAGGTAGTGGAATTTTAGGGAAGGCAACCACTTTGGTTCAGCCTGGTGTTTCTTTATAGCAGCTCACATGAGGAATTCTGGGGTGTTAATTTGCAACAAACTGGAATTGTTTTATTGCAGTAGCTTGGGATTTATCATTTGAACTTGTTTAGCTATAGCTGGTTCCCATTTTCAGCCGGCGTCAATCCTGTTTGAAGAACATCTGTATTGGTACTATTTTGAAATAAATCAGACTTTGTTGGTATAGTTGGAGAATCATTTCTAGATTAGTATTTATTGCTGCATATGATTTCTATCACTTCTATTTTATCAGTTATTTTTATTTATTCATTGCAATTCCTATATTCTGAAAGTACAAAAAGAAACAACATTCTTCTGCAACTTCTGTCTCGCTCTATAAGATCAAGAAAAGTCTACAGGAAAAAATATAATATATATAATTAAATATTATAGCAGCACTAGAGCAATATTCCATTTGGGATATTACAGGTTGGGATCATGCCTCAAGTGAGTTTTGGCGGAATGGAGTTTCTAAAAAAGTTCAATAGTATCCAATACCCATATATGTTATTTAAAATAGTTCTTATGAAGTTTAGCATAATTTCTTAAGTTCTCCTTAAGTACAAAAGTTTTACCCAAATCTTTTAATTGTAAGTGTGATTTCATTGTTCTAGTTCTCTAAAATTTGATTTAACTCTCAAATTTTGGTTTCATTGTCAAAAACCAAATAAACCCTAATCATAAACCAAATTGAATGATAACTCCAATCTTGATTGAAATTGAATGTTAACCCTAATTGTATAAAATTAATAACTGTTTTTGAATTAAAATTTGAACTTCAAAAAAAGTATAAAAATAGTATTTGACCTTTATCGGACTATTACCAAAAATTGAACCCTAAACAGGGAACATGAATAAAACTTTTAGCATAATCCTTACACTTATAGTCTTTAAGCTTCTCTTAATTAAAGGGAAAAAAAATAATAAGCCAATTTGAACTTAATACCAACTTCAATCCGACACCAAATGCAATGCCAAAAATGGTTTGTAACCTTGAACCAAATAGAAAATATAAATCTAACGATAAACAAAATTGAATCAAGTCATTGCACGGAATTCACATTCAACCAATGTTCTCTTATGGGAGATATTCCAAAATGAAAAACAACTCATACACAATAGAAAGTAAAAAGGAGGAGGCTCACTTTCACAAACTCTCTGTCTAACAAATCAAGGTATTACAAATATTTGATGATAGGCAACAAAATACATGGTGGGAAATTCAAATGTAAACAATGACCGTAATGTAAATGTTTGAAAGAAATCTGTATTGGAATGGCATTATGCATAACTTACCAATGTCAATTGTAACTTGAATCAATACATATGCATTTGTTTTTGTGCATGTTTTATGTGTCAATACATGATTTTCAGCCTTGGTTTTACAGGCTGTTGGAGACATGGCACATAACTTTGCAAACACGAAATGTAACTTGCACACATATATTTCCAAATTTTCTATCAAACATACTCTTACAACAGCTATAAACACAATAATCAAACTCAAAGAAAGTCAGTGTCACCATTGCATCTCATAGGTGCAAGTGCTAGTTTTTAGAAAATTGCCAAAGAAAATTTCTGTTCGGTACTGGCCAAACCCTAGCAGGTGGGAAAAACAGAAACTCTAGCTATTGCTAATCATAAAACAAATATAAAACACCACGTTTTTGAAAACAAATGTCTATAAAACCCTGGAATCTGGAGAAAAAAGCACACATTTTTATCAAAACTGGCTTTAAAATTCTCAAATCTTCAAAAACATTGATACTTTTGTTAAAAATGGTCTGTAAAAATCCTCAAGCCTGCAAAACAAGCTGACGCCTTTGTTAAAAACAAGCTGCAAAACCCTTGATTGTACAATTTTTTAGAATAATAAGGTTTGAATCTCTGCCCAGAAACTTCAGGTGCTGTAAAAATGACCACGGTTTAATAAAAAATGCCCATTGAATTTTTGGAAACATCTTGAATTGAAACAAAATTGCCAAAAAAATCAATCTGGAAACTCTAGGTGCTGCTTTGCTGGTAGTGTAATTTTTTACTTCTGATTTTTGGTACTTTATGTGCTTTGAATTGGAGATCCCTCTAATTGTCACTGTTGGCAGCAGTCTCTAGGACTTGATGCCTTCGCCAATTTCAAGGTTCGACTTGGGCTTTACCACGATCTGACATAAATCAACCATAGAATGATTCCTGAGATATTTGATATTGAAGTAATGAGTGAAAATCTCTTTGAACAAGAGATTAGAAAGATTATTCTGTAAAAGATAAAATTGACAACTAAGAAAAGTAGAGGATAAGAACTTAACTAAAAGAATAAAAGAACATTCCTAAATTTTATTCTAATAATTTATTTGAGCATTATAAACTAAATATTACAATATTAGTTTAATACTGAGATCTGAATTGAGTCCAGAAGAGGTAGCAATTTACATTTTACAAGTAATTGATATTCAGTAGGGATAAGTCTATTGTTTACCATGGAATCTCCTATCTAGTCTTTAACTGTTTACTTAACATCAAGGATTTAGAATTAGTAATTAGTAATTATTCATTGGATTTTAGTAAAGTAATTATTTTAGAGACTGGCAAGGAAACATAATAGGTAGATGCAGGAGCACAAGTTCCCTCAGTTAAGTGGATGGCCATTGCGTTGGTTGCGTGTGGGTCAAGGGGTCGGATTGACTTGGTTGGTTGTTTGATGCTCCTGGGATTAATTGTGGTAGATAGTCTCCTGACTTCCTATGATGCTTTCCCCTCGAGTTTCTAATATGGTTAAAGCTACAGTGTGCATGTTTACAATAGAAATCTTCATCATCATTTTGTTTTTGATGTTAATTGATTACTTTCCTACATTCAATTGCTATTGTGCAATTTAGTGAAAAAATAGTCTTGTAAATATATTTTATTGTTGGATCTGTTTATTATTGGGCAAAATCAGGTATACCTGCAAAATTGGACATTACAGTGGTATCAGAGCTTTGATCCTGTCTGCCTGCAGGTCAAACTGACATTTCAGAATGCCTTACATGATATCTTGTGGCACTTAACTACATGTCATACTCACAGTTGCCCTAAATGGTATAATAGTCCAATGCCAATAGTAATCAGCAATAGTCTTACTGCTATAAAAAAATTATGCAGAGTCTGAATCAGACTGGTGCAATTGTAGCCAAGTCTAGGTTTTGTGTCCACATGCGTCAAGCATGGAGACAACAGCTTGGACCTAGGACCTGCTCAAAATGATCTACGACTAGACTGGCCATTCCTCTCTTGTGATTGATATTTGAGTGGAAGTGTTGAAGATATGAAAACCATTTTTTATGCCACACTTTACTATAACTTGTTTTACATCTACAAGAACTGTTATGGTTTGTGATCCATATGGGTGATGGTCTCTTTTCCCAATATGTAATGCTTATATGCTTGAATAATATCATCACATCTTTTGCCAAAGGTGAGATACTTTCTCAACTGACCAATCAGTGCTTCACTGACTCCAAGAAGATCAAGCAATGTTACCCTCCTCTGCTAGTTAGGTATTATACACCTCATAACTTGGGCTTGTATTTCCTTCTGAAGCCTCCTTCAAATTTGACAATGTATTTTGTTAGTATGGTGGTTGAAGAACATTGAAGGACAAACTCTCTGCATAGAGGCATCTTGTAAGTTTTGATCTGCAATCCCTCTAGCATCATCTTGAAATGCTTTTTTAATTTCCCCATCATTCTCTTCACACTGGCAAGCTTTTTGTCTTTCTTGTCCAAAAACAGGCTTATCTCTGCCACAAAACTTTAATGGAAATCTAGTGCTTCTCCACTATATTTTTTTCATTTTCTGCTAATCTAGTTACAACTCCTCTGGTTGGACACATAACAACTCGTTTTGTTTTAATCTGGAAGAAATTGGCAAGAGTTCATGCAGCAGAAGCTGGCACGTAAATGGTTAGGTTAGTTGATGACATCAGTGTAACTGCATATTAACTCACTGTTATTGTTATTGATTGTTATTTATTTTTATTTTTTCCGTTTTGCATACTCAGCTGTATCTAAACTTGAAAAGTTGGATTGACATTCCAAATTCTGGAAAACTTGTTCTGACTTTTTGAATTTTGGAAAGTATCCTTATAGCCTTTTGGGTTAAGAAGCAAAATATTTTAAACTGTTTGAATATAAGTTTGTAATGTGAATGGCTCTGGGATATTACTATTTTCCCCTATGATAGGTGGAAACTGAATTTTGATTGTTGTTTTCTGTGTATGACATCTCAAAAGCTTGTGGCAGCAGCAGATTGTGCAGGTGCCCTTGATGTTATCGATGATTTGCAACATTTGCTGGTAAGTTTGAATTCCCATGCATTTAGGCATTGAAATATTTTGCAATTTTCATTTGGTCTATACATTCGTTATCAAAAAATCTGTAACTACATTTTGAATGCCCGCTAAAAGATATGTATTGATATGATGGGGAGTCCTATTTTAAAAATGTAGCATTTCAAAAATATTTATTTGTGCCTTTTTCCTTTCAATAAGCAATTATTATCATGAAACTTCAATTTTTAATATTTGAGTAATTTAGGCTCATTTGAGGACACATGCGGTTTCTTTTCTCATTTATTTGAACTTTTAACTTGAGCAAACTGGAATATTTAACTGTTGTTTAGGAGGGTGATGACCTTGTTGGACTACACTGCTTTCGTCACCTCGGTGAACAACTCGCCACATCATTAGATTCTGTGAACAGGTATCATATCCCACTCTCGACAGTTCTTTTGATATGATTTTCTTTTCTTTACTGTATTTGGTTAGGTAATTCATTTTCAGAACAGCAGGGAAAAACTTTATGATCACTTGAGATCAGTTGATGGTTTGGTTATGTACTGGCTTAACTTCTACCTTGTAAGACTTCATAATTTCTGTCTTTTCACAGGATGTTGTACACAAAGTAATGTCCTATTAGTTGAAAACTTAACTAGGAAAGTGCCTTGTAGTATAATCTAATTATTTAATTGCCTTTCAGTATAGATGTTTTCTTAATTAACAGTGCCAATAAGATGTTTTCATTAAATGACATGTCCTTTGGTTCAAATCAAATACAGTTCATTTGCATTTTCTTAATTCTTAAAATAGAAAGAACTCTAAGTAGAATCTGGTTATTGTTTACATTTTAAACCCCCAAACCCTTATAATGATCAAGACAAATTCCATTATTAATTTTAGAGCTTTGCTGAGGTCGTAAAATTAGTATTCACCAAGTAGGAGACCAAACTAATCAAACTTGTGTTTGAGTAAATATAGTGGAAGATCTTGCTGTTATTTTCTAAAATTTGTTTTAGTAGAAAGCAACTTTATGGCAAACAATGATGGGTTCAAGATCTTACTGGTTACCAATTTTGCCATTGTTCAAAAACTCAGATTTAGCTGACCAAAATTTCTGATTCAGCAACCCAAAAAATTACTTAAATTTCTTTGAAAACACAATTTTTGTTGAAAACTTTACCATATGTATCCAGTGAGTCTCTAAAACATTTGGGGGGTATTATCTATTAGGTTTGAACGAAGTTACCGGCTGCACTCGGTCAAGGGGAAGAGGCGAATGCAGATGCATCAGGATGCAGATCCCCTTGGAAGCGCACTAGGAGCTTCAAAGCTCCCCATGGATGCACATCCAAGCACATCCAGGGGGAGATTTGGTGCTCCCTGTGCGCTTGCAAGCACATTCAGAATCAAGTGGTATCAGATTTTAATATTTATTTAAAATCTGATGCCCCTCTCTCCAACGGCAAAGCAAGAATTCACAACAGGGGCAGAATGAAGATAGGCAAGAACCACAATCAGATAAATGCTCAATGCATGAAAGCACAGTATGCCATTTCGAAACTCAATAGTATGCCGTTTCAGAACTCTGGCAAGCCATAACTAGAGATAATTGCATGCACCAGCACTTATACACCAACCTTAGTTAACCTATTCTCCCCTTGGCCCTTCGAACCAGGCAAATTTCGAACTGGTTCTTGATCCTTGTCCTGGTTCCCTTTTGGGTTCCACTTGGGTTCGAACCAAGCAGGTTGGTTCCTCCAAGTCAAACCTAGGTCAAACAATGATCAAACCAAGGCAGACCTAGGTACACCAAGTGCGAAAAAGGTACAATTCCATTGGAAACATTCTATAATTTAGTGCAGAAAACAATTATTGCAGAATTTGAATAAAGATTTTTAACATTACAAAACAATTTGCTGAAGTTCAAATATTTATTATATCAAACTAAACTAGCCCTCAAGATCTCTTCCAGTGAATTTTTATATATCCAACTGCTGATGATGACCCCTGTCCAAATAATTGGAAGCTCTGTATAGTGATAAATCATATTTGAAACATTAAATAACATCTTTAATAGGTGAAGGGAGTTGCTAGCTACTTATATAACATTTTTCAAATAGGATGTTAATCACAAACAAATAAGCCCTTTGTACAATGAAAAAGTAATAAGTGTTGGACAACCTGGAAACCAAGAATGTTAGTAGTGCAGTTGATCCCAATACGCTGACAATGTTTGTGATCCAACTAATGCCTTTGATGAAGAAGAAGAAGATGAAGATTTAGATTATCCATTAGATTATTGAAACTTAGCATAAAGTTCTAATTGTTGAAAGTCTAAACAATGATTCTTGAACTCGATATTATTAATATTTTGGTGTTGACAATAGATATGATGCTAAGATTACAGTTTGACACTTGATTTTATTGTTTTTATGATACTATGTAGCATTGTAATCTTAATACAATTTTCTAGGCTGCATACATGTGTGTGTGTATATAGATAATTTTTACCTGTTTTTGTACAAACGAACCCACACCCCATTTCAAGATTTTGCCGTACCAATGAACTGGTTCTTCGAACCTGTAACGTAGACACCAACCAGTAGAAATATGATATTTTCTAACCCTCCCATGCCTGGGATTGATACGCGGAAATTCTTCCTTGCCCCGCCACAATGTCTGTTGGTTATGCTGAAACAAATGCAATGCAAATGTCTGGGTGCATGAATGACTGGAGCCAATAGGAAGGCCCAATTTATCAATTATTTGCTTTCAATTATAATCTCTTCCCAAACACTTCAATATTTATATAACCATACGCCTGATCATGTTACCCCCTGTTTTAATTCATAAAGCAAATATACATAACCCAATAAATTTTTTTCCCTCCCACCAATTAGGATATCTCAAAACAATACTATAGGCAGGGGTATAAATTCAATTAAAATATGGAAATGATGGGACAGTCAGCTTAGTCTGTTTGATTGTTCAAACTCAAGTTTTCCATTCTTACATGGCTGTGAACTGAGCTGTTTATGGAAATTCTACCTTACCTACGGATATTTTTTTTCATGTAATTAAAAAACCATTGCCAGGATTATATCTTGATATTTCTATAAAATGTCTCTGGATACTGACATCTAATCAAGTTTAGTCGAACAGGGAGGATGAATAGCTGTTGGAATTCAATACGGAAAATTCTAACCTAAAGAATTAAGTGTACAAATCAACTATAAATGAATGTGTAAATACAGTTAATAATAACACAGAAAACTATGCACGAGAGTGTGAGTTCAGAGCAACATTGAAAATTTTAGTATTCTCCTCTCCTGTAAGATGATATAGGCACACCATAATTTATGCACTTAAGGACGTTTGAATTGTTACGTTAATGTTTGTAGACATTTGAGTTTTTGTTTCAATTACATTACATTTCATTTTGCATACATTATTGTTCTTGTTTCCTTTTTTTATTATCACTGTGCTGGGCTTGCTTTTGTTGCATTGGGACGATTAATTTCGACTGCTCACAATTCATGATGCTTGGCAGCATTCTTGCTGCAGACTTTGTGCGTGCAGCTATTCATGACGTGAAAGTTTTGGAGTCTACTATTTTGACCAAATTCCAAACAAGAGAGAAGGACACCCCAGTAGCTGGAAAAGAAATGATTTTTGAGGTAAGTAAAGATACATATGATTTGTTTGTAGGGGAGGATATCTTCAGTAAATGGTAAATGTTTCATTTCTTAAAATCAGTATACGTTGTGTTTCCTTAAAAAATTCCAGAGAATCGTATAAATACAATTAACAATTAATCAGCTTACCCTAAATCTGCAGAAGCAATGTAGAGCTTCCAGGAAACAGCCTAGTATGCCTTGGAAAACCATTTGGAACTTGATGTACTTGGTTATGTACTATAGACCATACAATGCTAGTTATGGAAAGATGTATAAGACATAAAGATGTAAAGTAGTAAATTATTAAATTCTTGAACGTTGCTGTGAGCACTGAACAGTAAATATTGAATTACTTATTAGAAACTAGAATACTCAATACTATTTTATGATAAAATTATAAATTGTCGAATCAGCAAATGGAAGAGATACTAAATGTGTCTGATCATTAAGATGATTACAATGAGTTTAAAAATTTGATCATGTGATGCTGCTGTGTCCCCCTCAGCATTCTGGGAATGCGGGGATGTCCTTGCATTTCTGGCGGCAGGCTGAGTTTGCCATGGTTCCAATGGGGATATTTTAAATCTTAGACTTATAAATCCCATGTCATACATTCCCAAAAGAATTGCTCAGCTCATGGGGGACCCATCAGTCAATTAAAATGATCCACTCTCTCTCCTACTGACTAAAATCATGAAAGTGATGTAAATGAGGTAATGTTCTTCCTCAATGCTGTTACATTATGCACATTACTAGAGTGAATAATTAATAAATAATTCATCCAAGTGACCGAGATTTACATGTATGCATTTCCAAGGTATCGGAGACACATGAAGCACATGGGATTTGTAGGGGCAATACACCTTAATAAAAAGAATGAGTAGAAAACAAGAGTACAATATAATGCTTGGAAATTGGTTAGATAGACATGATTCAGCAAATTAAATGAAGGGAATTGAATAAAAAGATACAATAATCATATATCTCTGATATGTACAATACAAAGAATGCATTTTTTTAATAAAAATGATTCAATTTACAATTGGTCCATGTCGATGTTTGTGGACCTACAGCTATTCCCTCTGTGACTGGGTCCAAATATTTTTTACTTTTTGTTGACGATTTCAGCTGTAAAATGTTTGTGTATTTCCTTCGTAAAAAATCATTGGTGTTTCTTTATTTCAAAAGTTGAAATCATTTGTAGAAAATGTTTGGGAAACATATTGTTACTCTGAGAATTGACAATGGGAGAGACTTTTATTCCTCAATCTTCTCCAATTTCTATGAACAACATGGCATAAAGTGCCAACTAATAACACCCTACGCCCCTCAACAAAATGACATTGTTGAGCGTAAAAACCAGACAATCATCAAACTGGCCCTATCCATGCTTGAACACAAGAGTGCTCCAAAGAATTTTTTGGCGATGTGTACTTTAGCCATAGGAGGAGAGTGCTTTTCTTTTTGGTTGTCAAGAAGCAAACTCTAGAAGAGGCCTGGTTAGGCCATAAGCCTAGAATCAAGCATCTCAAAGTTTTTTCTCCACTGCCTTTGTCTGGATCCCTGATGATAAATACACCAAGCTAGATGCTAAGAGCCAAATAGTAATGCTAATTGGCTACAGTGATAATCACAAAGTTTATCATGTGGTTGACATCAAGACTAATTGTTTCATCTTTAGTCATGATGTGGTCTTTGATGAGGAACGAGGGCCATTTCAACTTGCTCCTCTGGTTAAGCATTCAAAGGTTTAGTCTCTCCAAGCTCAAGACTTTGGTATCCAACTTCAGCTAGGTCCGTGTGATGAGAGGGATTCTGTTAAGGAGGCTCCAGTTGTTCCTATTCTTGCCTCTCCACTAGTTCCTTCCACTGTTGTCTTGCCCAGGCATGCAGCCACACCACTCGACTTTCCTCAGGATTCATTTGATCTTCTATTTGATGATGATGATCCCATTGTACCTCATTCTTTTGATGTTGGCAGTTATACTCTTCAGACTAAATGATGCGCTAAGTCGATTGGAAATCTTCATGATGATGAAATCATTGAGGGTAGAACTGCTTGGAAGAAGAGCAAACCTTTTGACTGTGTAAATTTTGCTCCCATGGCCAGCATTTGCATTGTGTATGAACCTCGAACGTACATAGAGGCGAATGTGCTACTGAGTGTATGAACCTCAAACATTAACTATCATATTCAATTGAAAATAACACTTGGGTTATGTTTGATCTTCGTTCAGGAAAAAACCCATTAGATGCAAATGTGTATATAAATTCAAATATAAGGTTGATGGTACTTTAGATAAATAAAAAGCTTGTCTTGTTGCCAAAAGCTTCTGTCAGTGTGAAGGAATTGATTATGAGGAGGCCTTGGCCTCGACAACAAAGATGAGCACCATCAGATTAGTCCTTGTGATGGTAGATTGACATGATTGGAAGGAACATGGAATAGATGTCAATGGTGCATTTGTCAATGATGCTTTACTAGAAGAGGTGTACATGTTGCAACCTCTTGGATTCAAGGTTGTTGGTAAAGAGCATCAGGTACTTAAATTGGTGGAAGCACTTGATGGCCTCAAATAGGCTCCATGGGCATGGTACATGAAAATTGTTAAGTACCTCATAGATTAGGGTTTCCAGAGAAACAGAAAGAATCTATGTTAATCGTTGATTCAAGGAAACAAAAAGAATCTATGTCAATCGTTGATTCAAGGAAACAAAAAGAATCTATGTCAATCTTTTGATATGACCGGTCTTAACTTTTACATTGCCTAGGTTTCGAGGTTTGGTGAGTAGTCACATGGCATCTTCATCTCTTAGTCCAAGTATACACAATCTTTGTGAACAAATTTAAAATACAGGGTTTCAAACCTACATCTTCACCTATGGAGTTTGGTCTAAAGTTGTAAGCCAAATTTGGTTCTCCTGTTGAGAATGAATCCTTATTTAGCATACTAGTGGGTAGTCTAATCTATCTCACCACCACTAGACCTGATCTTCAGATCTTTGGGATGCAGTGAAGTGCATCTTGTTTGGTATTGTCTACGGATGCACCAAAGATTCTTGAGTCATCAGATACACAGACTCGGATTGATTAGGTTCTATTGATGACAAAAAATCCACTTTTGGCTATGTCTTCACTTTGGGCATTGCAGCTATTGCTTGGACTTGAAAGGATCTTATATATGTATATAATTTAGTCTATATAGAGTTCAATCTATTACAGATAGGAATATATCCAGGCATGAATTATATGGTTATATGTTAAATGAATTTATGTTAGTAATATAGAGCAATTAAATCTTGGTCGCCTATTCCTTAATCGCTTACTCTAATCCCTTAAGAGGATAGGTTTTGTCAATATGGGAGAGGCAAAGTAAATCTTCACAAGATAGAAAATTCTAAGATGGGTAAGGATATCTATTTCTGATGCCTTGAGGAAAGTTACCGGTAGATTGGTCTCAAGCTCCTTGAGACATGGAAGTTCCTATCCTCCTTAAGGATGACATGTTTAAGAGAGAAGGAAACGGGCTTAAAAGTGTTAATTATTAAATTTTTATGAATTATTCATTGTTTCAAAAAGTAAATTCAATCTAGATTCATAATAATGTACGTTAAACATGGAAAATTGAGAGCCTTTGAGTAGGGGACCTGTAATATCCCATGTATGTAATAAATAAATAAATAAAAATATATTGATCAATCATCAATCTTATTTTATTAGAGGTAATATATAAGTCTGATACATCACAATTTACCTCTTACTACCATCACCTTAAAGTTATCGAACATTATCAAACAATATCTCAATCTGTGGCCTGTTCAGATCAACCAGATTAACATCGGCCATTTTTGATCAAAACATAATCCAAACAATGTTCAGATTTCATAAATTCTATTCCTTGAATCATGCTGTCCAAGATAGGGGTCCATCCGCCCTCCCAAGGTTGAGATTACCATCTTTGATTTCATTAACGGTTTGTTCATAGAGCTGGTGCCCACGGGATAACATTGATCCTGAAATAGGGAGGTCTTCCAATATTAATTTCTACCACATCCTCTTTAACCACTAGTATATTATGATAGTTCATTGTTTTGGACCAATCTATTGAGGATATCACCAATCCTTTACCTGCTCGCATTAGTGCTTGCTGCTCTAGCATTCACCTGTTGAGATAGAGCGGCCTGTTTATTCAACTCATTCAACTCCCTCTTGTGTTTGATTTATTTAAGCATCTCTTTCAGGGTGCGATCAAAGTTGAACTTCTCACTATCCTTGGTTTTGACCTTAAACTGAACACAGGCTTTAGTAACTTTTAGGAGCTGCTTTTCCTTGACCTTGTAGCTCAACGCTACTTGCACAGATTTTATGCTCAATGACTCTCTGCAAAGTCTCAATAAGGATCCTATGCCTACCTTTAAATATGTCGTCATTCCTAAAAATCCAAATGAACCAAAGCAAATGTGAGGAAAGAGTAGCCCAAAAAAGGTTAAGATGTTTAGGGAGCTTAGGAAGGAAGCTAGAGAAAGCATGAAAGATATGGATGTCATGGTCCACAAGGATACCAAGCAAGTTCCAAACCGCCTTGGGAAAGCTGCAGTATGAAAAGATGTGGGGTATAGATTATGACTGAAGACATACAGTGCAAGGGAAGGGATCTCCATCCAGTCTGGTAATGGGAAATCTATGCAACATGGCTTGCCAAAGGAAGCAATGGATCTTAGGTTCAACATATCTATGCCAGAGAGAGTTGAGGCATTTGGACTAAAATTTAGCAACAAAATCAAGAGACCACTTAGCATTGAGGTGATTAAACACCTCTTCATTGTCAAAAAGAAGACTGTAGATATATTTGGCTTTAGTTGTGGATAAAGGGGATCCTTTCGACCATTTTAGCATAGGTAACCTATCCACATGCTCCCCACATTCAACCGGAAGTCTAACACACCTCCAGGACTCCTTGAGCATAGTAAGGGTCCTTTTTGGGTAGGAGGAGATTATAACTAGATGCCAGTTCTTCCCCTCCAATCAGCTTGCCATTATAGATCATATAATTGAATTTGGTAATACCCATCCTAAAACAAGATTTGACAGAGCAACCTTGAATAAGTGCAAGAGGCTTCCCTTTCTTCTCTAGATTCCACCACGGAGATGTTTCTCCACAAACTTTAAACTTTCTATCTATAACTGTTGCTCCAAAAACCCAGTGTTTAACACACTCGCATCCCTTCCAAATGATTTTAAATATAACAAAGCCTCCTATTTTAATCCTCCACCTCCCTAAGGGAAGATCATGAATGTGCAAGTTCTTCTAAGACTTACTAGGATGCGGAACACCTCTAGGAATGCTATTTTGGACTAATACTTCTAGGGTTCATCACCTTAAGTGGATTTAGCTACCCATTTCATAACAAGGGCAATACCTTGCCATCTTAAGTCTTTCAATCCAAGGCCACCCAATTCTTTCCTCTTGGCACACCACACCCACTTGACAACATCTCTTTTTGTGTCCTTTCCTATCCAACCACAAAAAGTCTTTGATGATCTGATCATTTGAGCATAGTTGATTTGAGGTTGATTGAAGAGCCATACAGAGGAGTAATAAATGGTATTGGCTGACAAGACTTTCTAACACACCTGAAACCTACTAGCCAAGGATAAGTAGTTATTATTCCACTTTCCTTGTTTCTTTTTAAATCTTGCCTTTGATCCATTCCCAGATAGTTTTGAGGTTTGGGGCAATGGAGAAAGGAATACCCAAGTACCTTACCAGATCATTCGGGCTTCCCCATGAAATATTAGAATATTTCTAATAATGCTCTATCTATCGTATGTAGATAGTTTCAATTTTCTGATAGTTTCTAATTTCTGTATATCCGTTTTGTATATATGAGCTTGTGAGCTTGTTGTAATTATTCATTGTTTATTCAATACATAAAATAATCTTTCGATTATTTTATGATATTAGTGCAAATCGTGTATTGAAGGAAAATTTGTGGTATCTGCCTTTTTTTTCATCACAGAACTTGCGTTTTTGCTCCACAAAATCATGTCTGTATGTTGGAAAGTGCTCGTTTTGTGCTGGAGATCTGCCCTCTTTCCCGTACGTGCCTTGTTCAACGCCGTCTTTTCAGTTCGTGGATGCCCTTTTTTTCAAACTTTCGTGCCCTAAATCGACCATGTTTTCTCCAACACGGTAGCTGTTTCCGCAAACTCCAGCTATAGCCACCTCTCTCTGCTTCAAAACCGACAGTTTTTGCCTTCAAATCTTGCCATTTTTTCGCTGTTTATTTGATCTCCATTGGCCACCGAAAAACTTTTGGCTTCAAAACCCCAATTTTCAAGCTCCAAATTTTTTTTGATTTCAAATTTGTGGTGGGTTTTTCGAGACTTCATCTGGGTCTTTATCAAAATTTTCTGGGTACCTCAATTTTTGGGCCAACGGATTTGCATTGTGACTGTAGATTCCTTTTGGGTTTTCCATCTACTCTTCTGGGTACTTGTCATTTTTTTCTGGGTCAGCCTAAACATTGCCTCGAACTTCATGCAAATGGCATCCTTGACCAACCCGATGCTGGAAAACAGTCAAAGTTTTAATGACAACAATTACAACCACTGGAAACAGCGCATATTAACCATCTTTGAGTATCGTCGTTTGGATGCACTTGTTCTAGGCACAAAAACTCGTCCTGCCCCCAGTAGCACGCCTGGTGGGACCTCCGTTACAACAGATCAGGTTAAGTTTGATGATCGGAATCATGAAGCTGTTATGCTTCTCAAGCTCTCTGTCACAGATGATCAACTACCTCAGATTCCCTCTGGCAAGTCAGCTGCAGACATCTGGAAATATTTAAAGAGCTGCATGAAACATCTGACAAGAGTCGAGCATTCTTTCTGAAGAATCAATTGTTTTCCATTATTATAGATGAACGTATGTCCTTACAAGAACATCTCACGAAGATTAAGGACATTCATGATCAGCTTGAAGCCATCGGTCGGACAATGGAGGAAGAAGATATGGTAGTTATTACCCTGAAAAGCTTGCCAAAATATTATGAGCATTTCATAGAGACTCTCAACATTACCTCAACTAATGTTGATCTGAAATTCCTAGAGCTGTGCACCAAACTCCTACAGCAGGATCGTTGGAAGCAGCAGTTTGGCAGCCGTGCTTCCTCACCCTCGTCAGAACAAGCCTTTGCAGCTAAGTTTCAGCCATCTCAATCATCTCCATAGGGTAGTTCCCATCAATCCTTAGGTAGTTTTCAGTAGAAGAGTGTTTAGTGTCATTATTGTTGTAAGTACGACCACATGAAGAATGATTGTTTTTAGCGACTCACTTCCGAATAGAAGAAGTTGGGAGGGTCCAATCAGCAGGCTAATGTTGCTGAACATTCTGAGACAAAGGAGTCTGTGTTCTGCGCTTTTATGGCTAAAAGCCCTTCCGATTCAGCCTGATCCTCTGCTTGGTATATTGACTTTGGTGCTTCATGTCAGTGCTTCATGTCATTTCTCTCATCGGTGTGACTGGTTTACAGATTTCTATCCATACAATGATTCAGTTGTGTTTGGTAGAGGAGAGGAGTTCAAAATTATTGGTAGAGGAAATGTTTAGATACAGTCTGGTGGGTGTCAACTCATCTTTCTCAATGTCTACTATGTTCTTGGTATGGCACTCAATCTTCTCTCTGTGAGTTAGATCATGAGAAATTCTCCTCAGTTGGATGTGGTGTTCAGTGCCCACAAATGCTCTGTTATTGATCGAGAGACTCGTCTTACTATTGGTACTGGTCTAGAGGATCATGGCCTATATTGGCTTACTGACATTGGTGATTCTCCTGAAATAGCTACGACAGCTCATGATTTATCTCTCAGCACTTTGTGGCATTAGAGATATGGACATCTCAAGATCTAGTATCTCTCTCAGCTGTCTCGGGAGGAACTTGTTTCTGGACTACGTCCAATTCAGTCGCAACATCTTGGAGTATGTGACACCTGTCAAGCTGGTAAACAATGGCGGACTCCCTTCAAAGATGGAGATTCTTGGCGTCCATTTGAGGTACTTCAATTACTTCATGCTGGTATTTGTGGTCCTATGAATACATCTTCAGTTACTGGTTGCAAATATTTTAGCAGAAAAATGTGGGTGTACTTTCTTAAACAAAAATCAGATGCACGTAGTACATTTCAAAATTTTAAGTTGTTGGTTGAAAATGAGTCTGGCTGCAGTATTGTTTCTCTTAAAATAGATAATGGGAGGGTTTTTTGTTCTCATGCATTCTCCGGTTTTTGTGCTGAACATGGCATCAAGTGCCAATTCACCACACCTTACACTTCTTAGCAAAACAATGTTGTTGAGCATCGCAATCGTACGATTGTTGAGATGGCTCGTTCTATGTTACAACACAGGAGTGTTCCTAATAAGTATTGGGCAGAAGCAGTGTTTACTGCTGTTTACCTTTTGAATTGTTCCCCTACTCA
Source organism: Cupressus sempervirens (assembly GCA_028749045.1). Classification (NCBI taxonomy): domain Eukaryota; kingdom Viridiplantae; phylum Streptophyta; class Pinopsida; order Cupressales; family Cupressaceae; genus Cupressus; species Cupressus sempervirens. Next base: position 536,265,082 of record CM053790.1, read on the forward strand.
GGCTATGAAGAACAAAACTCCCGAAGAATTGTGGTTTGGTCGTAAGCCCAAGATCAGCCACCTGAAGATTTTTGGCTCTCTTGCCTATGTCTAGATTCCTGATGCTAAACGTTCCAAATCAGATTCCAAGACTCAGAGACTAATGATGACAGGGTATAGTGACAACCATAAGGCCTACAGATTGATAGATATCGACATTGATCATCTTATCTTTAGTTGTGATGTTGTTTTTCATGAAACTCGAGGACCGTTTCTATCTTCTTCTGAGCAATGTTCTGAGGAATAGCCTCACAATGTTCCCCTTCCTTTAGCACCATCTGATGGGCAGAATGATACAGATAATGCCTACCCTGGGACACCTGATGTTGATTTTGTTGAGGGTCCTGAGAATGATCTTCCTCCCATTGTTGCTCCTGAAACTCTTCCAGCTCCTCTAGCTCCTCCAGAGGTCAGCTCTTCTACTCTCCAACCGAAATGGTGAGTTAAAACTATTTGTGATCTAAGGGATGATGAGCTCATCGAAGGTAGAGTTTCTCGAAATAAGTGCAAACAAATAATTAATTTTGCTCTTATGGCTAACATTCATAGTGTTTATGAGCCCCATACTTATTCTGAGGCTAAAGGTATTCCTGAATAGGAACAGGCTATGGAAGCTAAACTTCAAAGCATTCAGAAAAATCAAACTTGGGTTCTTTCTGATCTTCCTACAGGGAAGAAGCTCGTTAGCTGTAAATGGGTATACAAGGTCAAATATAATGCTGATGGCACCTTAGACAAGTATAAGGCTCGTCTTGTTGCTTGAGGGTTCTCACAAAGCGAAGGTATTGACTATGAGTAGACTTTTTCTCCTACAGCTAAAATGAGTACCATATGACTTGTTCTTGCTCTAGCAGCTCAGTTCGGTTGGAAAGTTCATTAGATGGATGTCAAGTGTGCTTTTTTGAATGGTGACTTACAGGAAGAGGTTTACATGACACAACCTTCTGGATTTAAGGTTACTAGTCAGGAACACAAAGTTTGTAAACTTGTCAAAGCTCTTTATGGTTTGAAACAAGCTTCTCGGGCTTGGCACATGAAAATTGATAAATATTTAACCGACCATGGTTTCCAGAGGAGTCCATTGGATTCAAGCCTATATATCAAACATGTAGGTGATGATTTCTTGTTTATAGTTGTTTATGTGGATGATTTGATCATCATTGGAAGTTCAACACATTTGATTGCGGAAATCAAACAGGATTTGTGCAACACTTTTGATATGACAGATTTGGGACTCTTGCACTATTGTCTCGGAATTGAGGTTTGGCAGATTGAACACAGTATCTTTCTTTCTCAGTCCAAGTATGCTAGAAGTTTTCTTCTGGACAAGTTCAGAACACAACATTGCAAACCTGCTCTCACTCCTATGGAACTCGGGCTCAAATTATTTGCTCAGTCTGATTCACTTGTTGTAGATGAATCCTTGTTGAGACAACTAGTGGGTAGTCTCATTTTTCTTACTGCCACCAAACCTGACATTAGTTTTGTTGTAAGCTACGTCTCTCGCTTTATGACAACACCCAAGACTGATCATTGGACAGTTGTAAAGCGTGTCCTGTACTATGTGAGTGGCACTCTTGACTATGGTCTTCTATACACTGAGAAGTTTGATTCTACACTATGGGGCTACACAGATTCAGATTGGGCCGACTCTGTTGATGATCGTTAGTCTACTATCGGATATGTGTTTAATTTAGGATCTGCTACTGTGACATGGACTAGTAAGAAGCAACAGGGGGTGACCATGTCTTCGATTGAAGCAGAGTATCGGGGAGCAATTAAGGCAGCTTGTGAGGCAGTTTGGCTTCGGCGGATGCTTGCAGATATACATGTTCCTCAATCAAGATTGACTCCTATATTTTGTGATAATCAGGGAGTACTCAAACTGGCAAAGAATCCGATCTTCCATGAACGAACCAAGCATGTCGAAACACATTGTCATTACATTCGTCAGCTGGTTGAAGACAAATCTATTCAATTGCTGTATGTTCCCACCTTAGAGCAGTCTGCTGATATCTTCACCAAGTCTCTTGGTTATGATAAATTTGTAAAATTCAGGGAGGCTACTGGTGTTATTGATAGATTAAGCATTATGGGAGGGTATTAGAATATTTCTAATAATGCTCTATCTATCGTATGTAGATAGTTTCTATTTTTTGATAGTTTCTAATTTTTGTATATCCGTTTTGTATATATGAGCTTGTAAGCTCGTTGTAATTATACATTGTTTATTCAATACACAAAATAATCTTACAATTATTTTATGAAAAACCACAATTATTTTACCAGGAGGGAGAGTGCTTGTCCCATCCTAGCATTATAGATTTGGCAATTAATACCTTGTTACTTGAGGCTTTGCAAAAGATTTCTAGTTTACTGGTGAGGTTTGTTATGTTGCTTTCTGACAATTCAATCAATAGGGATGGATCATCTGCATAGTGAACATTGGACAATTCTTCCTGATTTGGTAAAGTAATCCCTTTGACCTTTGGTGATATGCTATCACCTCTAATATTGTACCATGGAAAACCAAAAGTATTGCACCAGGAGGGAGGGTACTCGTCCCATACTAGCATTATAGATTTGGCAATTGATACCTTGTTACCTAAGGCTTTGTAGAAGATTTCTAGTTTGCTGGTTAGGTTTGGCGTGTTGCTTTTTGACAATTCAATTAGCTGGGATGTATCATCTGCAAATTGGACATTGGACAATTCTTCCTGATTTGATAAAGTAATCCCTTTGACCTTAGGGCATAAGATATCATTTAGTATATAGTGAAGATTAACAACTATAACAAACAGTAATGGAGCCAAGGGCCGTCACTGCCTTATGGGCCTTGAGAGGGAAAAGGAGCCGAATCTTGTTTCATTAACTTAAACTGCCGCTGATGCATCTGCCATGAGAGTAAGAACCATTTTATTGAAGAAATTTAAGAACTCCAGGCATTCTAACATCATGCCAATGAACTTCCATTCCACTCTATCATAGTCTTTCTCATAGTCTATTAAAAACATTGCGGATTGCTGTCCTGAACTCTTGGCCCAGTCCATTGCCTCCCAAAAGGTGATGAGATTTTCAAGAATATACCTTCCTTTAACAAAACCAGTTTGGGTGTGACATATTACTTTGGGCAGGACATCCTTAAGCCTCAGAGCTAAGATTTTGGCTAAAATTTTGTAGGAAACATCAATTTTGTATGAAACATTGAGGAGAGTAATGGGTCTCCAATTCTTGATTTATGTTTTATCTCCATCCTTGGGGATCAACTTGATTAACCCTTCATTTATATCTGCCCCTAATGGGCCATTGTCTATTGCTTCCTTGTACAACATTAGTAGATCTTGCTAGATCCAATCCAGATGGGTTTTGTAGAATTGAACTGGGATGCCATTTGTTCTTGAGGCTTTGTCATTGTTTGTTTGGGATATTGCATACACAATTTCTTCCTTAGAGATGGGTTGTTCTAATATTATCTCCTCCTTTTGAGGAAACTTCTCTAGAATCAGCCCCTTGATCCTTCTTGTTTCCCCTTCCATATTAATACCAGTGTCCTCTGATGTAAATAACTCCACATAGAACTTGGCAAAGGCACTTAGAGCTTCTGCATGATCATCAATCAGCCTTCCCTCACCTTTGAGTATTTCAATTTTGCCCCTTGCTTCTTTGGTCTTTAGAAGGTGAAAGAAATACTTAGAGCCCTTATCCTTATTTTCAAGCCAATTAATCGTGGCCCTCGTTTTTTCTCCTTGAATCCTAACATTCAGAGTCCTCCTCAAAGAGTCTCTAGCTGTAGCTAGGGCATTTTGGGAGCTACTGTTAGTAGGATTGTTTTGCATGGCCCTCTCTACATCCACTAACACCTTATGTAGAGAACCTTCCTCTCTCCTCATATCCTTAGCTTTTTTCTTCCCTATTGTTTGGAACAATTTCTTCCAGCTTTCTATTATGGTTGTCCATCTACTAACACTAGGATGTCTGACAACGCAATGGTTGTACCGTTTGACCATAATGATGGCAGCATTTAGGTCATCGTCTTTGAGCAAGGAGGTGTTAAGGGCAAACCTTGAGGATTTGGAGGCTGTTTGTGTTAGAGTAATTATTTGTTCTAACTTATTAATTAAATCACTTTGATTTAATTAATTAAGTTGCCTATTACTCTAGTTTGCTTAAGCTATCTTGTAGGTGCATATAATTAATATTCTATTGATTATATTGTGCAACCCTAGCTTTTTTAGGCTTTAGGTTACCCTTTTCGAGTTTCGATCTCCTTTATAAGGATTGATCTCTTTGTATTCTTTATTAATTAGGAAGATCTGTTGAATAATATTTTCTTCGTCTGAGTTTTTCAGATCAAACCCTTGCCTCTTCTTGTCTTTTTCTTCTCCATGACAGCTTTTCAAGGGCTTCGTGGATTTGTTGTGCGCTTTTGCTCAAATCCTACATGGTATCAGAGCCAGATCTGTTGTAGCTTGTTCGGTGTTTCAAGAAAAAGGGAGAACAAGGGTTTGACGGATCAGATTTGGTGTTTTTTCGGGCTTTTTCTGAGAAAACAGGGTGGTCACTGATTTTCAGAGCAGTTTGAGGCCAAACAGACCTCACGGATGGATTCAGAAGACGTCAAAACCCCCGTTTTGATATAAAATTTGTCTGATTTTGGACAACGTTGATCTGGGAGGCAAATTTTTTTTTTTTGCCGTACAGGGCCGTACGGCCTCTGCACACAATCCGAGACGCGAAAAATTAAAAAAATAAATAAAAAGGCGGTAAAAAACTCGCCGCGGTTTAAGAAAACCGTCGACGGTCACCACAACCGCTTGCGAGAAACTGCTGGCAATCCCGCCGACGGTAGCGGCCTCTGGTGGCCTGCCGGCGGTGTCCGCCGCGGTTCCATCGGAGCTGATCCGCCCCGCAGCGGCGTCAGCCCTTCCACCACCCCGGCCGCCGCTCCGCCGGCGGTGCGGGGATGGTGGAGGTTTTTGTTTTTGTTATTAAAAAAAAAAATTTTTTCTTGCATCCGGAGGCCCTGGAGGTTTTTCTCTGTAACTTGAGCATACAGACGTATTTTTTCGATCCGAAAAATGCGCCGGAAAGCTGGTTCCGAGACGGAGATGCTGGTACAGGAGTTTTTGGGTTTTGATGCAGTTTGGTTGCCTGTTTTGACAGTCAAAGCTGGATGTATTGTTTTGTACTCCAGGAGGTGTATCTCGAGCTTCCGATCTCCAATTTTGGACTTCTTTATATCGCTGGAAAGCTCTTTCTGTGCTCTTTCCAGTGATGCTGGTTGTTGTTCCAGATTCTGTTCCAGGCACATCCTATTCAGTCTTTTGCGTTTTAGCATTCTGGTGGATATCCTGTTTGTTTCAGGTCTGGAGATCGATTAAGTTGCTTCAGTTGCTTCGTTTTGGGCTTTACCTTCTGTTGTTTCAGCCTTATGTTTTTTCTGATTATTTTTGATATTCATTGTAAGTATCTTTATGCAACGCACTGAGATAAAGTGCCACTCTTGCGTTTCGGGATCCTTTTCATCATTGTGATTCGTTGTACTCGCACTATTTTATAAAGTGCCATGGGGGGGGATAGTTGTTTGCCGCTTATAAGCCCTCTTTCTCTATTTTCTCATGCAGTGTCGATGACACGTGCCTTTATTGGTGTTTGTACCTCACTCTCGATGTGTTTGGCTCCTGTATTGTAGGAGATTTTAGGCCCATCTTTTCAGCTGCCTGTCACCTCACCTGCCTTAAGGGGAGGTTATATTGCTGTTCTATGCTTCTTTGGTTGATGGTTCGTGCCTTCTATTTCCATAGAGGTTCCTTTGGTTGATGGTTCGTCCCTTCTATTTCCATGGAGGTTCTACAGATCAGCATTTTGACAGAGTTTTGCGGTTCTTCATGCTTTAATGATTCTCTTCTGATCTCTTTGTTCCTTCTTCTGGAACATTCTTTGCTATCTCTTTTTGGAGTAGGGTTTTTCCCATGTGGTTTTCTCTATTTCTCCTCTTTATAGAGATTTTGTTGTGATTGGGTACCTGATCAGGCCTTGTTGCTGGGACCCAATTCTCTTTCATAGCTGTGCTAGGTTAGCTTACCTCCTGAGCTTCGCTTAAGGGGGGGTGTTAGAGTAATTATTTGTTCTAACTTATTAATTAAATCACTTTGATTTAATTAATTAAGTTGCCTATTACTCTAGTTTGCTTAAGCTATCTTGTAGGTGCATATAATTAATATTCTAATAATTATATTGTGCAACCCTAGCTTTTTTAGGCTTTAGGTTACCCTTTTCGGGTTTCGATCTCCTTTATAAGGATTGATCTCTTTGTATTCTTTATTAATTAGGAAGATCTGTTGAATAATATTTTCTTCGTCTGAGTTTTTCAGATCAAACCCTTGCCTCTTCTTGTCTTTTTCTTCTCCGTGATAGGTTTTCTGCATGCAGGTTTTCTTGGGCTTCGTGGATTTGTTGTGTGCTTTTGCTCAAATTCTACAATTTGAGAATGCTGGTTAAGCATAAAAATGTTGGCCACAATTGGGTGCTAACAGGGCAAAGGGATAAACCTGCACACTAGACCCTTCCCCTGACAAATGAAAATTGAATGCATCTTTGTTCACATAGAATTTGTCAAGTCTGCAGCAAATTCTTTTTGCCCCCTTCTGGAAATTTGTCCAAGCAAACCAAATGTCCTTATGTTCATTCCTTCCTTTAGCAAGCAGGTCAAACAGTTGAAATTCACTGATCATCTTGGTCTAGAAGAGAAATACATACCAATTTGCTACAAGGAGAAACCCGCCATTCAACAACAAAATTCTTCCACCTAGGGCTGACCAAAATGGCGGATCCTCCTTTATCTCTAGGTTGATTAGTATAGAATGCCTTGGCATCCTTCCAGATGCATTTAAAGGTCACATCAAGTTGGAATCCAGTAGCCTTGATCTCCTGGAGTAGCAGAAAATCAGTGTTAGGGTGGGATCTAAGAAGTCTTCATGACATAATTCCTATCTTGGGTCTCTAATCTTCTCACATTCCAGGAAATATACTTGGCCATCATTGTTAGGATGATTTGTGTTCAATATCCATAGTAGTTTTAAAACTCTTGAAGCACTTGGGCAAAATCCTCATCTGAATCTTATAAGGTTTAGAAGGGGTGCAAGAATTAGATGTTTTGCCTCTCTTCCTCTTGACCACTTGATCACCATCCATTTTGCTATCATCTTCTTTGGCCGATGCAATCCAAATTTTCTATTGATCTCCTCCTAGGTTTCTTGGTTTTCTCATTGGCATTGCACACAAACCACTCCTCCTCTTTCCCTTTATTGAAAAGGTCTGAGGGTGTAATTATTTCCTCACCAATATTTCTCCTATTCCCTCTCCTTGATTTCCTCAACAATAGGGACACTGATCTTAGAGGCAAGCCTCTTGTGAGAAGGAGCACTATTGTGATTAGGAGATAGGGGTATGGCTGATCCGGCTAGGATAACAACCAGTTCAAAGTCATTTAGCTTATTAGCAACATCATAAGATTTCATAATGGCATCCTGCCTTTCACCCTAATTTCTCCCGATTAAAGATATGGCTTGGAGTGTCAAGGGTTTGGGGTGAGGTCAATCCTGACTCAAGATCCTTTTGACCTATAGATTTAGGGAGAGGATTACATGGCCGTTTAGAATGGAATCGACTTCTTCAGGGGGGTGGGTCGGGTGAACAAAAGAGTTGTTCTGGAACTTGTGTCCTGAGATTTTCTTGATTTTTTCTAGGACAATTTGCTATGCATTCATAGTATGATGCTTAGGGTTTAGACTGATGGAGCCCAAAAGATTTCGGGTTAGGGGCAGGCAATTCAATGGCTTGTCTACAATCGAGGTAGGGTTACTCTCAACAGGGGCACTGAAGGCTGTTTGGAGAGCATCAAGCTCTATACATAAGTCTACAGAGATACGGGGGGGTTCCAGATGGAGAGAGGGGAGGTTGGATTGCGGTCTTCTATTGGTATCCACACCATGCTTGACAGGCCAAAAATAGGCCTTGGATTAAGGTTAATTCTTTTTGGAAAGATGAGGGCCAGATTTCTTTACCAAAGGACAATTTTTTTATAAATGACATTTTCTACACAGAAAGCAAGCATTAAGGTCACCTAGGAAAGATATAGGGCACACATGGCAGCGTGCTTGAATAAGGAATGAAATTTCCTTACGGATGTCTTTGCTAGGTTCAATTACATTAGGATCCTCGCATATGTGTGGGGGAGAAGGGTGGAAGATCTATCCATTTGTATAACTTTGCCAAGGGGCTCGAAAGCTTGAGGAATGAGATTCGAGAGAAAGGGCAGGAGATTGCTAATAATAATCCATCTTGGGGAAGAAAGTGCCAGAATCTCAACATTTATAGCCTTCAGGGACCGAGGAATAGTTCGGAAGTTGGCGTTCCCAATATTCCAAAACTGTTTTTCAATCACATTCTTCTTGGATTTAGGGTCATCAAAAAAATGAGGAAAGAACTCGCAGGGAGTTTCTTAAGGTCTTGGATTGCAAGAAAACTTGCCATGCTTTTGAGTTTAGAAATTTTGCTCTCTATGGCTTTACTCATTTGAGAATTATGAATGAGAACATACGCAGAGGATCAAGGATCCTTACCTGTATCTCGTCCTCTGTAGTCCCCCTTTCCTTCTCTTTGACTTGTTGGCTCGGACTTTGCTCAATGAGGGATCTTTGGTTCATTTTGAAGGGCTTGAATGAAGGATTTCACTAGCGCTCCAACCTTAGAAACCAAATTTTGTGGACAAATAGTTGGTATTACCTGCGAAATACAGCCAAGAGAACAAGTAGTCATTACGAACTGGCCAACGGCCTTCCCTCATAAGTGCTTGTAGGGTGCTGAACGAAGTGGAGGATGACCTTCCACCCTTCAGAAGGCCTCGATTTTTGTGAAAATTCGTACGCTCACTTGATTCTCTGTTGTAGAGCCAATTTCCCAAAATTCCCAATCTTAGTTATTAACTTTTTGCTGATCAATAATCATGAATCTTATTACTAAATAACTAGAGTAATTAATTAAATATACAAATAATATGCAGTGAATAAAGTAATCATTAATAAGTAAACTATTAGTAATAATTAATAAATAAGTTAATTTTTAATAAAAATTTATTAATGAATAATTATTAAGTAATAAATAAATAAATTAACAAATGCATAAATGAAGAGCACAGTGAACAGGTTGCAAAAGCCCACGCTAGCAGATTAGTTGATGTAGTCTACACTTACCACCCATTTCAGAGAATGTTGACTGATAAACACAACCATGCACAATACCGCCAAAACAAGACAGTTGGGGTCAAGGATTAGTCAAATGGCATGATGGCATAATAAGACCGATCCATATATTGTTTACAGAAATCACCGATAGTTAGAATAGTGATTAGTTAGACTAGCGATTAACCAAGTGGTGCAATGCAATGGTTTCTATGAAGAGACACACCTCTTCCAATCCTTGCCACGTGATATTTCTGATCATAAACATTGCTAAGAAAACAGGTAGGTTCAGAGCAGTCCAATAAACACTTAAAATATATAAAACACTAGGACTCAGAGTAGTCAGTCATCACATTAATATATTCTTTATCAGTGAACATTAATCAGACATCAGTAAAGTTCACAGGCAATTGTATCGATAACAAATTATACTTTTGTTCCAGGCATGTACAGAAGCTAGAGAGGATTAATTTAATTGATAATAGTAGGTACATGAACACATAATACTTATTATTATTTTCATATTTAAGGAGGGAAGTGAAGGATGCATTCAGGGAGAGGCTAGTATTCTAGCCAATTAGTTATTCCCAAAATGGGGTGGGGATAGGAGACCCTGAGTGCCTTGAGGGCATCGTACCAATAAAGGCTCAAGGGCTTGGATCTATAAACTTTGAGGGAGAGCCTATTGAAGTTTTGGGTCTAAGCAACACAATTACATCCAAGACTTCCTCCTTAAATTAAAATACTAATAAGGATTAGCATAAAGTGAATAATCATGGATAATAAGATATCTGTTCTATTTAATAAACATATAAATATTTTTCTTACTTTCATAAACTAAATATAACCTATTAAAACTTGGATAAATCTATAAATAGTTGGTCTATGTTTACTAGGGGACATTAAAACCAGTAAGAAGCAGTAGGCAATATCTCTTTCGTCAACAGAAGCTGAATATCGGGGAACTGTCAAAGTTGGTTGTGAGGCAATTTGGCTTTGCAGGATGCTTTCTTACATCGATGTTTAAGGTAGGCTCGTAACCCCTCTTCTGCGACAATCAAGCGGTGCTCAAACTTGCCAAAAATTCAATCGTCCATGAGGGAACCAAGCATATTGATATTCATTGTTACTGCATCTGACAATTGCTTGAATACGGATCTGTAGATTTGCAGTTTGTTCCTACAACATCAGACTGCTGATATCCTCAAAGAAGTCCTTACTTCCAACGAAGTTTGTCAAATTCAGGGGGCAGCTTGGTGTTGTTGATAAGTTGACCATTAAGGGAGGGTATTAAATTAATATCTCATAAGTTAGATTTTATTTATATTTAATGGTCACTTCTAGATATTGTAAATAACTTGTATAATAGATTCTTTATATTATTTATATGTCTCTTTTAAAAAACATCTCTTTTTGTAAACTCAATAAGAACATTTTGTTCGTAGCAAATACATCATCCAATAATTTACCAATTACTTTGCAATTCAGATCTCTGCTATTGATAGGCCTAAAATTACTATTGTTTTGTGTTAAGTGCACAAAGCAATTGATATTGAGTGTTTGCAAGGTCTTGCATGGGATAAATAATTAAAAAACATACTGAAGTTTGTATGCTAGAATTTAGTTTGCTCGAGGACAAAGCAAACAGAAAATGTTAAATTGTCTGAGAATGAATTGTCCAAACACAAAAAACCTTAAATGGACCATGACGAAATATATCACATCCTAAGATAAAATTGCTTGAAGGTAATTGTAAAATAAAAATCCTGCAATAATAGACAACAAAAAATAGCCAATCTGATGTGAATGACCATTCTCAGTAATTCCAATGAAACTTAGCTGAAAATTGGAATCCAAATGACCACTGTCAATTGTCGACTTAAATTTGAAAATGCTATCATCATTCATCATCTCTAAAAATGACCTTTGACAATCAATCCTTGGTACAACAGCTGGACAAATTGTTCCATGCAATCTTCTTTAACAAAAATTAAACCATGAATTTTGAAATAACCTGAATGCAGAGTGAAGGAAAATATATATCTTTAAATGTTTTGTCAAACTGCCCATACATTGATCTTATGAAGACTATAGCTCCGCCGAAAATTCCTGTAAATGGCTTAAAATGTGCTCGTAACTTTGTCTCAGATTCTCATAATGGTTTACAATAAAGTCTGAAATGAAAACACAATGCTTACAAACCTGAAACATAAATTCTGATAAGCCCGCTTTAGATATTCAGATCTTTCTCAGAAACCTGCAATAAGTCACCTTGTCGTGGTTGAAGGCGTGTTTACCGGTAATCTTATTTTTACGTGTTCTGAATGGATATCTTTCAGAACACTGATAAGTCCTTGAAAAATCTTTCAGAATATTGTAAATCTTATCACCCTGCTGGAGCTGAAGAAAACAAATACCACAACCTTGATAATGCTGCAGAAACCTGCTGCAACTGGTCGATGATTCAAATTCTACAAACCCTTAAAAAATCTGTTACCACCTTTGCTTGAGCATGTATCTGGGATAGCCTGTCACTTTTTCACAGTTTAAAACCTTACTCATCCCTTGACTTAGAGTGTACTATAAGACTACATGTTCACATTGTATTTGTGTTTACCTTGTACTGTATTCTGCCAATGCTGTGGATACAACCTTTAAGTACTTCAAAACTGAAGTGACTGATCTTCAAATGCTGTGATAGACTCGTGTGGCAAAAATGAAAGCACACAAGGATATGTTCTTAATTGCTACTGTAATCCAGAATTACATTTCCCTGTTTTATAAGATGACTTTACATTGATGGACATTCAGGGTCATGGCATGGTCTGAGACACAAGGATGACCGTTTTTTGATGTTTAGGTCTTGGTAACAAGCCTTCACAGTAGATTGGACTAGGGTTTAAAATAGATGGCTTGTATGTTTGACAAGTTGTGGGACAGTAGGTGTTATGACATGCAGTAGGGCTGAGAATGGTCATTTTTTAAAATTTTGGATATTTGCCCAGTTAGGGTTAGAGTGCATGTCTACTTTTCATGTTTCACCCCTTTTCAGCTCAAAAATCCTAATGCAATGTTTCACTGTAACTTTTGTCCACTTTTCTGTCAATTGTTTGGGTCAAAAGTTGCCATGCATGTGCTAGGGTTTCGTTTCAATTGTTTTTCATTTGCAATTTGGTTTTCTTGGTCTTTTACATGATGTGCACTCTTTCTGATGATGACTTATATATTTTCGGGTGGTCTTGATTTTTTTTGCAATCACTTTTCTCTTTTTTAGCTGAAGAAAATCTCCAAACTAAAGAGAATTAAGTGAAATCCTTTTTGATGTTGAAACCCTGCAACCTTAGTTACCTTGTTGTCCCCTTGGCCATTTGAACCAAGCGAATTTTGAACCGGTTCTTGGTCCTGGTCCAGGTTCCTTTTATTACAATAATAGATAAGTCGTCTATTATTAGTTAATGGTTATCTACTGTAAATATCTAACAAGCTTTAGTTTGCTGTCGTTTTTGCTTTCTCTAGAATAGAATGTTTCTATTCTTTATGATCGTTTCCTAAGAAAACATCGTCTCATTCTTTTGTATAAATTGACCTTTTGGTCTCTATTAATATCAAGCAAGTAGTTACCAGTTACTTCGTAATATGGTATCAGAGCCTACTTCTTAATTTTTTCAAAACTTATAATTTCTTTTCCGAAATTATCAAAGCCAATTTTCGAAATTATTCTGTGATCCTTGCTTACTAATCTCAAAAACCTTGAGATTTTAGACTAGGGTTTTTTCTGAGGTTTTGGAAAATCGTGGTTTTTTTAGCATTGTTTTTTGGAGATTCGTGGCCTACAAATCTCGTGTTTTCTCACCCCAGTCTACAGATAGTTGCATCCTGCTTCCATTGTCGACCTCGTCTCCTCTGGAAATTGGGGCAAATGGCAGCACAAGTTTTAAAAAAAAATCTGAAACAAAAATGATGGGAGCCACAAAACACTTGCTAAAACACATGTATTTCAAACCCTGAGATCATTGCCGAAGGGTCATTTTTGTATATTCAGCACTCACGACTCTCTTTGCCAGCAAAATCTACCTTTTTCGGGTGTTCATTTATCAAAAATCCGCCTTTTTTGCAGATTCGACCTCCATGGCCGTCAAAAGATTTTTTGCTTGAAACCCTAATTTTTGGGGTCAATTTTTTTTTATTTTAGATTCTTGGTGGGTTTTTCGAGAGCTCAATTGGGTTGTCATCCATTTTTTCTAGGTGCCTCGATTTTCGAGACAACAGATCTAGAAAACGATAGCATATTTCTTCTGAGTTTTTTGAGCTCTCTTCTAGGCCCCCCTTTGATTTTTCTTGGGTGTTCAATTCTTCTACCTCGAAGAACGTGCCTTTACAGATTTTGATAGTTTTTTATTGAAAAACGTGCCATGGCATCTTTGACAAATATTCTGCTCGACCATAACTCCAAATTCAATGGTTGAAATTATGGCACCTGTAAGTAGTGGATCATTGCAATTTTTGAATATCGGAACATCGAACAACTTGTTTTGGGTGTTATGAAGCGTCCAACTTCTCCAGGTCTTGATCAAGATACATGGGATTTGAATAATCAAGAGGCAGTGATGCTTCTCAAATTATCTGTGGCTGATGATCAACTTTCTTAGATTCCATCCGATAAGATATCTGCCGAGATCTGGACACATCTCGAAGGTGTTCATGAGACTTCTAACAAACATAGAGCCTTCTTTCTAAAAAACACCCTGTTTTCTATTGTCATGGATGAGCGCACCTTGCTCTAGGCACACCTGAATCAGATTCAGGAAATCCGTGATCAGTTACTTGCCATCAGACGCAAGATGGAGGAAGAGGATATTGTATTTATCACTCTTTGGAGTTTACCAAAATCCCATGAGTATTTTATCGAGACTCTCAACATCACATCTTCTAGTGTTGATTTGAAGTTCATTGATCTTTGCACATTGCTGCTTTAGCAAGATCGGTGGAAACAACAGTTCGGTAGTAGCTCTAGTTCCACTTCCACAAAGCAAGCCTTTGTTGCGAAATCCTTTCACAAGGATAAGGGCAAGTTTCAACAGCCATCTCAGCAGAAGTCTTCTGCTCCAGCATCAGATGGTTCCAGAAAGAAGAACATTTAATGCAACTATTGCCACAAGTTTGGACACATGAAGCTTGAATGTTAGAAATGCTTAGCTGCACAATCTAAGTAGTCAGGTTTGCAGCCCAAAGCGAAAAGTGCAGAGCACACCGAGAAGGCGGAATTTTCTTTTTACACCTTCATTGCTAAAAGTCTTGCAGATCATGTGAAGTCATCTGCTTGGTACATTGATTCAGGGGCCTCTCGTCATTTCACTCACTGTAGAGACTGGTTTATTGACTACCAGCCTTATTCAGACTCTGTTATTTTTGGTGGCGGAGAGGAGTACACGGTTGTCGGTAAAGGCAACATTCAAATTTAGTCTGTTGGGAAGAATCTCATATTCCTTGATGTGTACTATGTTCCAGGGATGGAACTAAAACTACTCTTAATTAGTCAGTTGCTGCGACATTCTCCACACTTGGCAATCACCTTCAATTCACATCAGTGCACCATCATTGATCGGGTGACTAAGACTGTTGTTGCAGTGGGTCTTGAGGATCATGGTCTTTTCAGACTTACTGATTCTGGTGATTCTTGGGACTTAGCTATGGCTGCTCGGCAATCTTCTGTCATCACACGTTGGCATCAGCAATATGGGCACTTAAATGTGCATTATCTCTCATAGCTTGCTAAGGATGATCTTGTTCTTGGATTGGCAGAGATTCAAACTCAAAACCTTTGAATTTGTGACGCATGCCAGGCTGGGAAGCAACATTGCACAGCTTTCACTAGTGGTGATTCTTGGTGAGCTTCTTAGGTACTTTAGCTTGTTCATATCGATATCTGCGGCCCTATGGCCACTCCTTATGTTCTTGGGTCCAGGTATGTTCTGTTGTTTGTTGATGATTTCAGTAGAAAAATGTGGGTGTATTTCCTTAAAAAGAAGTCAGATGCATTTCTTTTATTTTAGAAGTTTAAACCTTTAGTTGAAAAAGAGTTTGGGAAATCTATTATTACTCTTAGATTAGACAATGTGGGGGAATTTTGTTCTAATGCTTTCTCTAGCTTCTTGGATACACATGGCATTAAACGCCAGTTAACCACACTCCACACACCACAATAGAACAGTGTAGTTGAACATTGGAACAGGACAATCATTGAGATGGCTCGTTCCATGCTCGAACACAGACATGATCCGAAGCAGTTTTGGGCAGAAGCAGTTAACGCTGTAGTTTATCTGATGAACCAGTCACCCATAGTGGCGGTCAAAGGTAAAACTCCGAAAGAGGCCTGGTGAGATTGCAAGCCCTAAATCAATCACTTGAAGGTTTTTGGCTCCCTTGCTTTTGTTTGGATCCTTGATGCATCATGCACCAAGTTGGATGCCAAGAGTCAGAAACTCATGCTTGCTGGATATAGCAGTCTTCACAAAGCCTACTGCCTGATTGATGTTGAGACATCTCATCTTATCTAGAGTTGAGATGTAGTCTTTGATGAGCAGCGAGGACCATTCATGCCTGTTTCTCCTGTTCTTGATCCAGTAGACGAGCCTATGATGGCTCATGATTTGGGAGTTTGGCTTCCATTAGGTCCACCTGATGGGAGGGCTTTAGTAGCACCTGCAACTCCAGTTATTCCAGTGATACCTGTACGAACACCTCTGGCTACTCCTGTAGGATCACCTTGCTTTGTAGATGCTTCACTTGAGTTTGATCCAAATTCTTTTGATGAGGATCCTGCTGGTCAAGTAGTACTAATGTTAGTCATTCTCCTATCCAGCCTAAGTGGTAGGCTAAGACACTTGTTGATCTTTGTGATGATGAGCTCATTGATGGGAGAACTGCTCGGAAAAAGAGAAAAACTAGAGATTCTGTTAACTTTGCTCTTATGGCCAACATTCATAGTGTGTTTGAACCTCAAACATATTCCGAGGCTAAAGGAATTCCAGAGTGGGAACAGGCCATGACATCTGAACACCAGAGCTTGTTGAAGAACAACACTTGGGTCCTTTCCGGTCTTCCACCAGGGAAGAAACCCATTGGCCGCAAATGGGTCTACAAAATCAAATACAAATCGGATGGTACTTTGGATAAGTACAAAGCTCGTTTAGTGGCGAAGGGCTTTTCTTAGCGTTAGGGCATTGATTAGGAGGAGACCTTTGCTCCTACTGTAAAGATGAGCACCATCAGATTTGGCTGTAAGGTCCATCAAATGGACGTCAAGAATGCTTTCCTGAATGGTGATCTCCCTGAAGAGGTCTACATGATGCAACCTCTTGGTTTTAAGGTTGTTGGTAAAGACCATCAGTTTCTCAGATTGGTAAAAGCTTTCTATGGCTTGAAGCAAGCTCCTCGGGCATGGTACATAAAAATTGATAAGTACCTCAGTGATCAAGGCTTCAAGAGGAGTTCTTCAGACTCAAATCTGTACATCAAGATTACTGACAGTGACATCATCCTTCTAGTTATATATGTGGATGATCTGATCATCACTGGCAGTTCGGCATCTTTGATTCAGAGAATCAAACAGAATTTATGCCAATCTTTTGATATGATTGACATTGGGCTTATGCATTATTGCCTATGTGTTGAAGTTTGGCAACAGTCTTTTGGTATATTCATCTCTCAGTCCAAATATGCCAGGGCCCTTTTAGACAAATTCCGAATGCAGGATTGCAATCTTGCATCTACACCTATGGAGAAAGGTCTCAAGTTATCCGTAAAGTTTGATTCTCCTTCCATTGATGACACTACATACATGCAACTAGTAGGCAACCCCATCTACCTCTTTGCTACTAGGCCTGATATCAACTTCACAGTTAGCTATATTTCCCACTTTATGACAACTCCTAAGGCTGATCATTGGATGGTAGCAAGGCGTGTGCTTCGTTATGTGAAGGGCACTTCAGATTATGGACTTCTGTACTCTTGAAGTTTTAATCCGAAACTTATTGGGTTCATAGATTCAGATTGGGCAGGCTCTGTTGATGATCAAAAGTTAAGATCTAGATATGTGTTTAGTTTGGGATCCGGTGTAGTCACATGGACTAGCAAGAAGCCGCAAGCAGTTTCTCTCTCTTCTTCAGAGGCCGAATACAGAGGGACTGTTAAGGTAGGATGTGAAGTTGTTTGTCTTCGTCGAATGGTTGGGGATATGCAGATGTCACCAGTAGGACCAACTACTTTGTTTGTTGATAACGAAGGTGTTATCAAGTTAGCACAAAATCTAGTCTTCCATGAATGAACCAAGCATGTGGATGTTCACTGTCATTACATACGACAATTGGTTGAAGATGGGACTATAGATTTGCAGTATGTTCCTACTATAGAGCAGACTGCAGACATTCTCACCAAGTCTCTTGGTTCGGATAAGTTTCTCAAATTCAGAGGACAGCTTGGTGTGTTAGATTAACCATTAAGGGAGGGTATTACAATAATAGATAAGTCGTCTATTATTAGTTAATGGTTATCTACTGTAAATATCTAATAAGCTTTAGTTTGCTTTCTCTAGAATAGAATGTTTCTATTCTTTACGATCGTTTCCTAAGGAAACATCGTCTCATTTTTTTTTATAAATTGACCTTTCGGTCTATGTTAATATCAAGCAAGTATTTACCAATTACTTCGTAATACCCTTTTGGGTTGGTCCACTTGGGTTTGAACCCAAGCAAGTTGGTTCCTTTAGGTGAAACGTAGTTCGACGAATTAGGGCAGATCTAGGTAGACCAAGTGTGAAGTAGGTACAGTTCCATTGGGAACATTCTATATTTAGTGCAGAAAACAGTTATTAGAGAATTTGAATAAAGATTTTTAGCATTACAAACCAAATTTTCTGAAGTTCAAATATTTATTATATTAAATTAAACTAACCCTCCAGATTTCTTCCAGTGAATATTTTATACCCAATTGTTGATAATGGTCCATGTCCGAATAATTGGGAGCTCTGTATAGTGATAAATGATATTTGAAACATTAAACAACATTTTCAATAGGTGAAGGGAGTTGCAAGCTACTTATATAACATTTTTCGAGTAGGATGTTAATTACAAACAAACAAGCTCTTTGTACAATGAAAAGGTAATAAGCATTGGACAGCTTGGAAAGCAGGAATGTTATTAGTGCAGTTGATCTCAGTAACATTGACAATGTTTGTGAACCGACTAATGCCCTTGATGAAGAAAAGAAGAAGATGAAGATTTAGATAATCCATTAGATGATTGAAACTTAGCATAAAGTTCTAATTGTTGAAAGTCTAAACAATGATACTTGAACTCAATATTATTTTAATATTTTGATGTTGCTAATAGATATGATGCAAAGATTACAACTTTATAGTGTTTTTGTTGCTTTTATGATACTATGTGGCATTCTAATCTTAATTCAATTTTCTAGGCTGCATACATATGTATATATATGTATTTTTACATGTTTTTGAATTAATGAACCCAAACCCCATTTCAAGATTTTGACATACCAGCAAACTGGTTCTTTGAACCCAAACTCGAACCGGTAACTTTGCCTGCAACAGATGCCAAAGGAAAGACAAAATCATAGGTGTCTGAAAACAGCAATAGAAGGTATCTTTATTTTTTGGAAGTCCCAAATTTGTTACACAACTTCCTACTGCTGGAAATCTGTTGTCGAAAACTAGTTGTCACAAAAGTCATGAAAGAGGAGATTTACGATCCTAGATAACTTGTACAGTGTTATTGGATAATTGCAAACTGCTGTAAAATACCCTGAATGAAAAAATACTGGAGTCGAAATGAATGAAAAATACTTAAAAACCAGCAATGGAAGTTGCTGAATACCCTGCTAAAGCTATACAAAGGAAGACTTTCAATGTATCCTGGGGAAAATGACTGAAGAATTGAGTTCTTTAAATGCATTAATGAGAATTTTTTCCCATCCCTTTGCCACATTTGAAATGTTTACAACTCTTTATTTCTCCTTAGAGCTTGTATATGAATTGCCGAATACATTCAAATGCTATCTGTTACACAAAATCTGTTGAAGCGTTCTGGAATGGTGATTGAAACTTGAAGAAATTGTGTGGTAGATACTGCTAGAAGCAAAGCTTCAAGTCTGCTGGACTTGTCTTCCTTTCTTTGATATGAAGAATGATTTCATTCTTTTTAATGAATACCACAAATCCAATATGAGAAGAAAACCTCAAAGAGGAAGGGAATTAAATCTGCCTACTCACCATCTCCATTATAATTTCAACCTTATTGCCTTTCCAAGCTCTGTTTGGACAGATAATATCTGAAGTCAAATGCTTGCATTGCTCTGCAACTTGATTTATTTCTGTCTATTTAAACTTTTAATAAACAATGACTGAGTATAATTCCAATGAGATTTGCCAAGAAGTTAGAAGCTGAAAGATCAAGAAAACAGAAAAGATATTGTTTGGTATTCAGCTCTTTTTCAAATAACTGTCACTTACAATATGGTGAAAATGCCAATTACTGGTAGATCTCCCATGGCAGTTCCATTGTTATTTTACAGTTATATGTGACCATGAGATGTCGGAATAACATCAAATTCTATCTGGAAACTCTAAGATGTGTGTACAAATGTCATTGTCTATGCTTGATTGATGAAAAGACCCCGTTTTAATAAATTGTCTTCTAATTGTAAGAATCTAAGTTTATCCAAGACATTAGAAGGAAATCTGATTCTTTTGTTTTTCCAATAGTAATTAATATCTCTGTGTTTTGCAGATCAAATTAGACGATGAAGCACTTTCTGGTTTCCGTGACAGGCTTTTGCCTCTTGTCATTGGCTTGCTGAGAACTGTGAGTAGCTTCACTGTTGTGCAAACAATTTATAACTGGATCTTTTGCTCTGTCAATTTTTTGTTGGCAAAAATGATTGGTATATTTTATTTGTCCTCTTTGTGCAAGATCCTAGCCATTCAATATTGTTTTAGTTTCTATCTTGTCAAGAATCAATTTTGATGTGGCAATACATATTTTTGTTATGTTTTTTATTGCTATTCAGCTCTTTGATCACTTGAATGATTTGCTATATCTATTGCTTGCTTGCACCTGTATGTGGTAGAGTTATGAATATCACATAATATTTGGCATTCCATTTCTATAATCTGACTATTGAACTGTTACTGTCATTTACCTTACTGTGATCACTTTGAATCCCAATTGCACGTGGATCTTGCATAGATGGTATTTCTTATAGTGGTATAACCGTAAAGTAAAGCTATCTTTTTCCTTTTATGCAAATTACCAAATGGTACTGGATTCCATTAAATATAAATAATTGAGGCATTATTATTTATGATCTGATTAGTTTACTGATTGCACAGGCAAAACTCCCAGCTGTATTGAGGATTTATAGGGACACTTTGATTGCAGACATCAAGGGTTCCATTAAAACTACTGTTGCAGAGTTACTTCCTGTCCTGTTCACCCGTCCACTTGATTCTGATTTGCCAACTGGAGATCGACAAGCAGATTTGGATGGTATTTTATAATCTTATCTCAATTAAACATACATTCATTTCATTTGCTCATTTTCATTGTTTGTGATTCTTGTCTTTCACTAGTCCTTTCCATTTAGTAGTAATTTCAATGTATGCCATTTGATATCATATAGCTAATGGATTGATCTATGGTTCAGGTGGAGGATTTTCATTGGCAAGTAAATTGAGAAGTCTTTCTGCTGAAAGTTTTGTTCGACTTCTGGCTGCCATTTTCAGAGTTGTACAGGTACTGCTGTCTGTGAGAAACCTTTGAGAACTTTCTGTTTTGCAAAGAATGTTTTGTACTGTGCAGATAAAGAAAAAGATAAGTTTTATTAATGTTCAACTATTGACCACAACTGTGTCAAAGGGACTGAGGAGCCAAACAATAGAACCACTGATGGCAGGGTAACGAAAGAGTGACCAGAAAACAATGAACAAAAGAAAGATGAACAAACCAAGACCCTGAGAAATGTGGTGAGGGTGGAAGAGATGAGAGGACAGCCCCACCGCACCAAACAAAACTAGGAAGCAGAGGAGATAGAAAAACCCCAGTCTCACAGACTTCAGCTGAAAAGGTGACACCAAGTGCCTTTTGGTATGACACACCATCTCAAAAAAGAAAGAGGTGATGAACTGATTGGATAGAGGGCGCAACGCATGCTGAATATGGCCTTCTGAGGAGGAAGAGTAATGCATCTCTTATCCATGTACCTAAAGAAGGACGAGAGGGAACATGTCTCTCTGAAAAGATAGCAGAACCTGCTTTTGATCTCATAGTAGATAGGATGGTGAAAAAGAAAGTGCTCCTCGCACTCCACCTAGTTGAAGGTGCTCCTCACACTCCACTCCAGTCTAACAAGTGGTTACTCTTAACACGAAGATGGTGGGAACCCATAATAAACTACCCAAGCAGAATCCTAAGAGAGTGCTGCCAAATAATCAGCCTGAAATCCTTCCTCATCAGTGGCCCTGCTAGTTCTCATGTTTCTGGTAGCCTGCAAAACAAGCAAACAAGTGAAAATATGGCACACAGTAGGGGGTGGTTTCAACAAGCGGCTGACCAGAGATGTCATTAAGATTTGAGTCGTGGGAAAATATGCTCTCTGCACGAGCTCAAGGGGGGAGGGTGGAGTGATGGGGAAAAAGAGTACACCAAAAAGACTTGGGATAATGGAAGAGGGGGGAGCGAAGGATGACTCTACACTGGTAAATGAATAGACGTTTCTTAGGAGGAACAAAGAGCATTTTCAAAGTAGTTACATGTGCTTCCAAGATCATTTAGACATAAGGGTTCTTCGAAATGTGTGTCAGCTTAGAAATATTGAAGGAAGCTTAGAAATATGTAGCTGAAGATTGTTATGTCATGTTGTTGCTTTGTTTGCAACATAGTTAAATTGTTTTCTAGTTTTCAAAAATTGGATTTTTTTTTGTGATTCATGTTATGCAAGGAATGTTGAAATATTTTTGTCGTTGATGTCAAAGGATGATTATCAAGGTTGTATAAATTTTGGGGGATTACTGTAAGGAGCTATATCACCCAAATCAATTGGACTAGTTGTTGCTTCATGTACCTTATGCGCAATTGAAGATTATATTGCACAATGACAAGGTTATTGAGGCATTTTCAGCTATCTTGTTCCCATTGTTTGTGTGGATGGCCTCAAACAAGCTTCGATTATTGGATGAACTACAACGTTGACATAAGATTTGGAGGGGATTATTTTGAGATTTGGGGTATTTCCAACCCAACTTTTTGACCAAGCATCTACAAAACAAAATATTGAAAAGTTATAAAGAAAAGTGGAAAGTGAAAATATATTTGACATTATCAATTACTTTAGGCCCCAAAATCAATATGGCAAATGTTATACTTGGGGTTTGAGCAGTTCTTCCTCTCCTTGCCAACTTTGAAGAGAATGTCTTAGCCCTTGCTTCAATATGGCTTAGGCCCTAAAATCAATATGGCAAATGTTATACTTGGGGTTTGAGCAGTTCTTCCTCTCCTTGCCAACTTTGAAGAGAATGGCTTAGCCCTTGCTTCCTCAGTTTTGGAGTTTAACCCCAACAATGTCTCTCACCTCAACCTCAGGTACCATCCTTTGGATGCGTGCAATGAGGCCCTCAATGACCTCTCCATTAGGATCTGAGTAAGAATCTACAAACTTAAAATGGGGTTGAGGAAGTACCTTGCTACATTAATGGGTTGGTGGAGCCAATTGTTCCACTTATCAATAATTTCCCAAATGGGAACATATTTGAGTCCATCTCTTGTCATTTTTTATAGATTTCTTGGCCCTATTCATGGCCACATAAATGTAAGGAACTATATCACCCAAATCAATTGGACCCATTGTTGCTTCATGTACCTTATGCACAATTGAAGATTATATTGCACAAAGACAAGGTTATTGAGGCATTTTTCAGCTATGTTGTTCCCATTGTTTGTGTGGATGGCCTGAAACAAGCTTCAATTATTGGATGAACTACAACGTTGACATAAGATTTGGAGGGGATTATGTTGAGATTTGGGGTATTTCTAACCCAACTTTTCCACCAAGCATCTGCAAAACAAAATATTGAAAAGTTATAAAGAAAAGTGGAAAGTGAAAATATATTTGTCATTATCAATTACTTTAGGCCCCAAAATCAATATGGAAAATGTTATACTTGGGGTTTGAGTAGTTCTTCCTCTCCTTGCCAACTCTGAAGAGAATGGCTTACCCCTTGCTTCCTCAGTTTTGGAGTTTAACCACAACAAGGTCTCTCACCTCAACCTCAGGTGTCATCCTTTGGATTAGTCCAATGAGGCCTTCAATGACCTCGCCATTAGGATCTGTGTAAGAATCTACAAACTTAAAATGGGGGTTGAGGAAGTACCTTGCTACATAAATGGGTTGGTGGAGCCAATTGTTCCACTTATCAATAATTTCCCAAATGGGAACATATTTGAGTCCATCCCTTGTCATTTCTTATAGATTTCATGGCCCTATCCATGGCCACATAAATATACCCCATTGAAGTTTGATTCTCATCTACCAAACACAAAACTCAAACCTAGTGCTCAGACATCTATAATTGAAAAATAAAAATTACAAAAATATTAATTAATAAAGTCACAAATTAATAAGAAGAGATTGAAATCAAGAATAATTAAAAATTCAAGTTTTGAGGTTACTTTCAAAATCTCTACAACATTTTGTGCAACATGGTTGTCGAGGACTGTGCATGTGACACCCTTTCCTTAAACTTTCTTAATGGACCTCACCAATTCTCTTCCTTGAGTGTGCTCTCTCATCACATGTAGAACCCAAGGTTGATTGTTAATATAATATGTTGATCCTCTTTGCATCTTCTACAGCTGGAGTCATTGAATCATGTTTTCGTATGCCCTTCAAAAGAAGGTGAAGGACATGTGTTGTACAAGGTGTCCAGGGGTGCCTTTCTTGGAGGATTCTACTGCTACTACATATGCTGTTACATTATCTCTGATGATTTGCATCACATTCTCTACTCCCACCTCTATGACAATGTGCTCCAATGTCCCAGTCCATATTTTTACATTTTCACCTTATTGGAGACATCGACTGAATTGAAGAATACCACATTGTCTTTACAAGCAACCAAAGAATTAATAATGGTGAGGTTTTGCCATCTGTCCACCCATTGGAAAGAATGGTGCAGCCATTCTTTTCTTTGGCCCTCCACCATTTCTTTTGCCCTATCAATTGCATTTGCGAGCAACCTACAAGAACAAAGCAAAACTAGGTCATAGTTGACAATTTTGATTTAACAAACAAAAAAGAAACAGTTAAAAATAAAATTAAGTGGACACTTTACTAACCTCTCACCCAAATCCTTGCTAAAGGGGACTTGTACCCTTTTCTAGAAATTGTCATTGCTGTAACTAAATTTAGCCAATAACAATTGTCTGGTACATTCAATGGGATGTTGTTGAAATGCCAAAAATCAGCACATGCAATGTTTTTTTCTCATGTGCCTACCTGTTCCATCCAATGTCCTCTAATGATGGCTGTATTCCAGGTGTGTTCTTTGGCACAAAATAACTACCTATAGGTCGTTCTTGATGGTGATGCAGTAGGTATTCTAGTAGAGGAATTATAAGTGATGGCCGAGGTGGTGGTGAGTTTGCAGATACTTGTGCAACAATGACAGATCACTATGCCTTGAAGTGTTGCTTCTTCAATTTCAATTGAAGCACCTTGAGATTCAGCTATGGATGCTCTCATGGCTAGTTTTTCCCTCTCCCTTTGCAATTTTTTCTCTTCCCTAGTTGTAAGTATGACATTAATGTCTCTTTTTATTTCTTCTGTGATCCTAGCACATTCTCTAACATTGCACTTATTGATGACTGCAAGGTGGTATTTGAGGTAGTTTATGCCTCCATGTAATACTTTTGTCACATTTAATGCAAATCACCGGCCTCGGATCTTGTCTTTTGTAGGTATGCCTCCTAGGCCCATCTCTAGCACCTTTAGGATAGGTGCCTATCTATCTAGATGGACATCGATCTAGTGGCCAATCATTCCTTGAAGTTGCCATACTGAATTAATGGTTAATTGTTAACCTACAAATACAAAGTGAAAGGGAAAAATCAATATTTTAGTTAAACAATTTAGCAAACTATATAAATTAGTTTCAATAGATTTAGACATCATTCAAAAATAAAAATATAAAACTAGTAATGTTTGATTTTTTTAATTCTCCAAAAAAAAAAAATAGTGACAGAGTCAACAAAACTTGTAAACAATAGTATTTAATATTGTTCCAATGACTCAAAATCATTTTTAACTGCATAGAAATGTTTTTCTATTCATTTAGATGCAACATAAATTAAATAAAATGTTTTAAAAATACATAGAAAGAAAAATAGAAAACCTACTTGGGATTCTGATTTTTTTTTGAAAACCCATCTCAAATCTGCTTCAAATCGATGGAAATCAGTTTGCAAGTGTTTGGAAGAGTATTTTTCCCTCTCTCAACGAAATACGAGTTTAAGTCATTATTACTCGCTGAATTACTTGCAAGTTTCTAGCTACTCGTCAAGTTTTTGGTGAGTACTCCATCTATGGTCTTTTATAACCAGTCTTTTGAGTAATGCTAAATCTACTATTTTGCAAATCTTTTTGGAGGCTTCAAGTATTCCAGATGGGATCATACTATGGATGAGGACTTTTCTTCATTTATGAAGAATCATACATGGCATTTGATTTATCTTGGTATGGTGCAAGTGGATATACTACATCGAGAATGCATAGAATTTTTCTATTGAGTAATATGAGATACCTTGTGTTGCTATTAGTTTTTTGTATGTTGAGGGTATTGACTACTCCAAAGACTTGGTAACTACAAGGAAGCAAACCTGACGAAAAGCAAAATTTGAAATGACAAAAATGATGGGTGAATCGAGAAGAACCAAGATGCATGTCGTTGTTTTGTGAGAGACTGCAAGGGACTCCTCACAAGGTCAAATGATACCAAGGATGAAAGAAAAACTTCACAATCCCACAAGGGCTACTTGTAGAACTGTAAATGTCTCTTGAATGAGGCAGTTCTTGACAACACCGTATACACGCAAAACACCACAAAGATTCTTCGACTTTCAATTAGCAACATGTTTTATAACCTACAAATGATTTATTCAAATTAAAAACTAGATGTTCTTTATGTTCATTTTAACCAATATTGCAATGAAATTAGAAGGCATATAAATAACATGTGTGGTTGACTTCACTTTTGAAACATGTAAAAGCATGCATTATGTTGATACAACACATCTACTTAATGAGGTTTAAATAACATTTTTTGATTTGGAAAGAGGACTCAAATGTTTTTCAAAATGCAACTTTACAAATATACAATAAGGAAATACAGGATATGTGATATCTTATCACTTAGATCATGATCTTGGAGCTTTCCCAAGGTCCCTAGACTTCAATGATGTTCCACCTCATGGAATCCAAAGACGAACTCCCAATGTGCTAGGTGATAGTCACATAGGGCAAAACATTCTCATGCAATACACTTGGTGGTAGGCTTACTCTTACCCCAATCAAGAGTAAACACACAACAATTACCACATACAAAATCTTTCAGTGACATAAAAAACGTATGAAGTATTGTAAGTGATCAAAAGCAAGCCAAAAGAGAAAAAGGACTAGACCCAAAAGAGGAAGTAGAGAATTTCATCGCAATGATCTAAAGTATTGGCATAATGGGATTAACTCACTCAACCATGCAAGATCTAGTGCTTCCTGAATCGGCATGTTGTCTACACTTATCTTGAGTATATACAAGTATTCTAGGCGTCAGGAGGCACCATTATCTTGGTGCATTTTGATTTCCACCTGTTTCATTAGTTATGACTTAATTAAGAGACTTTTACACGACATATCCTTGGGCCCCTTCGTGCCTTGACAGACATCAGAAGCTAATTCTTTCTTTTTGACCCTTCTCTGTAACACCGACATTGTAGGTTCATCACAACTCTCAAAAATTGATGCAATACAAGCCAAGAATTTGGCAGAAATTTTTCAGCATACTCAAAATGCATATTACAAAAACTTATGAAGGAGACTTCAAATTTCCCATTCGAAAGTATTCGAAATCACTTGTAAAGCTCAAATTTTACAAATTCTCTTCAATTCAAAAGGCATACATTTTCTCATGGACTCCATTGATGGGACCTCTAATTTTCAAAATTTCAAATATCAAAAAATCGTAAGTATCATTTGCCTCCAAAATACATAACACATATCCTATGAAGTCAGTTTTGATTTCTAGACATTCTGAAAAATTTGGGCATTATGAGGGTACAAAATGGGTAGTATGAAAATATTCAATAGCAATTTTAATAAATTTTTTGAGCTCAAATAGAAACCTAAATGGGAAGACTTATTCTCCCTTAAAGGTGAGAATGGCATCCTAATAGAAAAGCATAAATGAAATGGAGATATATTGAAACAATGCAAAAATCTTAAAATAGTGAAATGGTATCTGTACACACACAATGCCAAACCCATTCCTAATCCCATCCAATCCACTCTCTAGCATTTCCCACGTGAAATATACACTATTTCTTTATATTCCAATTTTGTTACGAAGGGGGTTCGATGAGCATTTAAAAAAAAGGAAAATTGACAATAAAAGGAAATTCTTTTCTTTTATTCTATTGTTGTCCTTTTTCCTACTTCCTTTTTTTTAATTTGTCACTTTTCTTAGATAAATTTCTTTCCTATTTGTTTCCATTTCAATAGTTGAAAACAAGTAAACATTCAACCTCATTTAATTTTTGCAATTTAAATAATGATTAGAACATATATATGCATCCGCAAAATTACAATAATAAAAAAAAGAATAACTTACCCCTGTGTTAGACAAGAAGGATTTTATATTATCATCTAATACGAAAGAATTTCATCTATGAGCAGTCTAGGAATTTGTAATGCTCAACATGAATGAACTTTGAAATCACCTTTGATTTGGATCCAAGTTAACACATGTAACACAAAACACGTATTGTACTAGAATCAAGTACTAATGTGAAATAAAAAACTTGTATTTGTATTCTCAACAAGAGACAATCAACATAATTTGCATAAATTGAATGATAACCAAATGAACTCTCAACTCCTTTTTTGTAAGCTTCTTCAATAACTTTCTGAAAGACTCTTAGATGCCGATTCGTGAAATGAATCCGATTCGGTCACGTGAATCGGATCCGTGGATTCAGGATTTTTTTTCTTCCCAATTATGATTCATGGAGGATTCGTGCATATTATATATACATGATATACACTAAAAAATAAGAGAAATATACATAATTTTAAAACTAAATCATTTCATAGTATGAATCTATGATTCTAGCATGCATCAATGGATCTAGTATACTTGATAGTTGATCTATTTTCATGATTATGAAGAAAATCAACACATTCACATTGAATTACTGAAAGTGAAAGTTTGTAACATTTAAAATATGGATCATTAATCTTAAAGTTTGTAACATGATTTACTCATAAAAGAGTCAATAGTCAAGACAAAAGTTTTTGATTTAATCATCAAATGGATTTTCAAGAAAATTTGCATTAAAGGGGTACTGATGAGCTGGAAGTGCTATATTTGTATTACCAGAGGAAGCCAAACCATCTCAACTATTAGGAGAGTGGATTGTAAATTCATAATCCTCCTCATCATCCACATCAAGCAAAGTGGATCTAGCAAGATCCTGATGGTCATATCTAAATCAGGAGTCTCGAGTGCTACATCCCAAAGCTTTTTGGACCCCTTCTTGTACTTAGGATCCTTCCGTGACAACAAGTGCAAATTGCTGTGAATGAAAAGAAGGTCTTTTTCTTTTTTTGCAGCCAACTGGTTGCATTTGACTGAGTGGATAAAGGAGCAAGTACTCCAATTCCGCTCAGCTGCAAAATCGCTGGCAGCCTAAAGAGAAATTAAAAAATATCAATAAAACAATCAAGATAAATTCTTGGAATTTAGAGTGTTAACTTTAAGCTTAGGAAATCAACTTTAGGTGTTGAGTTTTACAAACTTACTTGAGATAGGATCTTTATGGCAAGAGGTTGTAGGTATGTGAAGTCTTACCCTTAAAGATACCACCATTTAATGGCATCCATCCTGCTTTGGTCTGCTATAGCAATAGGGTGGAAATTATCACCTAAGATGAAAGCAGCAAATTCATTCGTCACAATTGCCCCAATTTATGGATCTTGGAATATTTTAACCTTTGCATCTCTAAATGGTGGCACTCTACTTGGAAGGTGAAGCATATTTGCACTATGTACTTGGGGATAATGAAAGACAATTGAACACTATCAAATATCAATAGTACAAACATTAGATAACATAAGCACAAGCATTTTTGATAAGCACTACAATAGCTCGGGGATAGAGCATATGCAAGGAGGTGCAAAGGTGTGGTCATCTTATTCCATCGATGATAAATAATTGCTTCCACCTTGTTGTAAAAGGTGTCCTGAGGATCATTCCCCTTCTCTGTATGACCTAGGATATAAGATATGAATAATAATTATAATCAGTGATTATGCCAATTTAAACTTTAGAATCTAAATATCTCTCAAATAAACAATTGTTGTGAAAGAGTGTAGAACTTACCATTTTAATCTTTCCCAACACAGTGTCCATGGAATTTTAAATATCCCCAAGGAATGGCTTATCACTGTCTGCAAAGCAAAGCATTTCCATTATTGAATCGATGACTTCCAACACATAAGTCAAAAGACCCCACCAATCCTCATCTAGTATCATTCTTCTCACATTTAAGACCCTTGCTGTATTGGAATTCTTCCAAATGCCCCATTGGGGGCTAATGACTATCTGTTTCAATGCTTCCTTTACCTTCACAAGTCGACTCAAGACGATTGTGTGAGAGGCAAAGTGGGTTTCAGCAACCTAAGAACATGTTAAACTCAAGCTAGTAATACGTTTAAACATTAAAACTTGTTAATGTAAATAGCAAAAAAATTATTATGGATTCCAATAATATATAATTGAATATTAAATTTACAAATTTACCTTCAATAATTCCAAGTCTGAGAAACTCCTAAAACTTTCTTGTGATGTGGTGATTTGTCACAAACATTTGAATCTCTTCAGCTTTCTCATATATCTCTTTCACCTAATCTATTTTGGTGCCAATTGATTTCATCACCAAATTGAGCGAGTGGACGGTGCATGGTGTCCAAAAGATATGATCATAACTAGACTCTACAATTATCCCTGCAGTCTTGCAAACCTTTGCATTGTTCGTGAAATAAATTCTAAATCTTTCACTTGCCCTTCACAATCAACTGCCTTCAAGAACATTGCCTCCTTAGGGCATACAACAATAACATTGATCAATGGACAGTTTCTGCAATCTTTCTATCCATCTGAAATAAGGGACACAACCGATTGAACCCAAGAATCTCTTATTGGTTGAAGTTCAACCTCTGCAAATTTTCTTTCATCATGTAATATCTTAGTTAAACGGGTTCGCCGTTTTGGCCCAAGAACCTTGCCTGGGTTCAAACCAGTTTGAAATACAGGTCTGGTTCGACCCAGGTTCGATTAGGCTTTGAATTTCCCTGGGTTGGTTTGAACCCGTAGTCCAGAATTCGAACCTGGGCGAATTTTGGCTGCTCAGATTGAATTTGGGACGAATTTGGCTGAATTTTATATTTTTTGAGTTCTGGTTGCCCTAAAATGTGAATGTAAGTAGGTTACTTTGGCTTCAAACATCATTTGTGGTGTGCAAATAGGTGATTTTGTGAGCAAATAGGTGATTGAGCAAAAGAAGTATGTGCAAAGTGGAGTTTACATCATATGATTTTATGATACTCTATGCTTCATAAATATGTATATATAATTTTTTTGTAATTTTTACACGTTTCTGTATGAATGAACCCAAACGAACCAAAAACCCTTTCCAAAATTTTGCCATGCCAGCGATTTCGAACTGATCTTGAACTAGTAACTAAGTGTAATATAGTAGTGCACAACTTCTCATAACCAGGTGGTGTGTAACCACGGGCTGCTTCATTTATTACTTGCAACATCTCCTTAAAATATGGTGATCTCGCAAAATTAAATGAAACACCATATGCAATTAAACAACATCCAATTTTGTGATCAACAATGTCTCTCAATTCATTTTGGAATGGCCTATCTAGTGGGCCTCTCTTGCGGGCGAGTGGAGATGGGTTTGCATTTTCATCATTTGTAGGCATAGGCAAAAAAAGATATGTTCTTGTGCTTGTTTGATTGGATGGTGTTGTTGGTGTATTTGTTCTTTTGGAAGCACCACGTTTTGCTTTTGCAACTGTTCTATCAGTATCTTCTTGCTCTTTTGTTAACACTGCTATTTGTGCAGCTGGTAATCCCTTCTTATCTGGCCCACTACCCATACACATGCTAATTGCTTGACTCGCAGGGCTTAAAAAATGCAGTTTCACTCGGGAATAGGAGCTTCTATATTGTACATTGCAATAATTACATTTCCATATGTATGACCCACTCCTAGGACATTGTGTGATTCTTGTTGTGTGTCTCCATAAAGGAGACCCATTATCAATTTTAAATCCTTGTGATCTAGCCCACCCACTGAGCCTTGGCTACTCATCGTTCTATTCTTGCAATCTAGAAAAAAAATGAAAGAAAACCATGCTTAAAACTTACACAAAAACTTGAAAATTTGGAAAACTAGAAATAAATCAATAATCTATGTAAGAACTAAAGAATATGGTTGAAATGCATACCTTAAACACTTCTTGCAAGGTATTTGGAGCTCCACAACTGATCTCCTTTGAATCCTTATATTTAAGACATTTTCAGCTCTTAAAGTCTCTTTTCAGCATCTTATATTTCATAACTTTCCATTTTGTTTCCAAAGAGCTATAATATTGAGGTGCTTGTTATATTATTTCAATTAAATGACAACTTCAGTAAACTTAACTAAATATACCTCAAAATTACACGCAAGTAGTAACAATGGTCATAATACATCAGAATTAAAAACTGACCATGTAGGAGTGATACTGATGATTAATGATGATAATTGGAAGTTATCGGATGATTTACTCTACATAAAACAAACTGGAAGCTGGAAATAACATCTGAAATTGTCAGATAGCTTCCCTAAGCCGTTTGAGTACATTGGTCACTTTAAAAATCCAATCTGATCAAGCTGACATACATCCAGAAGGTCAGTGCAAACTGGAAAGCAAGAGAACCTGAAAATGGGGACATTACATTTACTTGGAAAGGATGAGTATTGCCTATGAGGAGATCATCTTAAAACAAGGTACGAGATTGTGTGAATAAGAATATGATATAGCCACTACATTTAAATAAAGTCTCCATCCCTTAACCATAGTTACCTAGAAAATATGATTAGAATGATTTTTTTCTTTCCAAGAAAATGGTTATGCTTACAGCTTCTTTTCTATGAGCACAACTACTAGTTGATCCCTGCTGCTACAACTTGGAAGATGACATTTCATATCATTTAATTTAGGATTGTATCCATAATGCTTACAGCCTGGAGATGATATGCCTTCATCAGAAAATTGTTGTTATGATAAATGATTGTTTTTTTTGTTTCTCTCCAGTATAGGTT
Organism: Cupressus sempervirens; assembly: GCA_028749045.1. NCBI lineage: Eukaryota > Viridiplantae > Streptophyta > Pinopsida > Cupressales > Cupressaceae > Cupressus > Cupressus sempervirens. The sequence goes on from CM053790.1 coordinate 536,298,083, forward strand.
GCTTCAGCATCATAGATACGATCTTTTTCCATTTGTTGTAGGAATACATGCTGATATGTACATATGGTTTTGACTTCATTATATTGTAATTTGTCAGGTCCAAATCTTTTGAGAACCCTTTTGAGATGTACAATAGAGTTCCTAACTAGTGCGGGTGATGAAGTTATTAACATTAGATTTTTAATAATGCTAAATCTTGTCATACTATATTTATTTCCTTTTAGCAAATATGTACTGTGTTCATGTGATTTATTTTTCTTTCTTATGTTGTAAGAGAGATTCAAGAGAGGAACTTTTTTCCAACTGGAACAATGTGGTTTGAAATGCATACTAGAACATACCGTCAAAGGCATTGATGGTGAATTATCAGATTAATAGAGTTTATATTTCACATTTTGCTTTGAGAACATGCTATTCACCATCAATCCTGTCATTGATGATTCAAAACAGAAAAGTAAATGTGAGTTTTGAATGATTTGTTGCTGCTGTAGGTGCATCTATTACAAGCAGCAGAGGTCAAGAAGGTGATAGAGTGGATTATGGGAGGGCTTGATGGTTATTATGCTGCAGACGCTGTTGCTGCGGCTTTTGCATCGGGTGCAGCAGCAGCAGCTGCTGCAGAAGCAGCTCAGGAATCAGATGTTTTACATGGTTCTCGTTTTCTTGTTTCTAGTCCACACAATGCCTCTCATGGTAACTTGCTTCTGGGAAAGGCAAATGAAGCTGCAAGTCCCTCCAGCGTTTCTAAAAATTTCAGGTAAAGTTTATTCCTTTTAATATGTCATGTCCCACCAGGGAACCCGGAAGGGCAAGTCTAAAAGTTACTTAGTTTAGAGATTTTATTTATTTTTAACTAATTTCAAATTCCATTGTTCAAGTCCGTACAGGTTCCTTAATGTTAGTTTGTTCTTTAAAACATGATTTAGTATTATTAATACAGCAATGCACAAATTATTCTATGAAGTCAATTATGATAAACTCTATTAAGATCATATCTAACCATTTACCTTTCCTCATTCTGTTCGTTATTCATTTCATTAACCATTCACCTTTTGTAATAGACTAGAGTGAGGAACAACATCTTCCTAACTTAGATCACATGTAAAACTTAGTCCTTTACATTTATAATAGTCCACAAACATATTTATAGGAGTTAGGGTAAGAGACTGAACAAACTAGATAATCTTCCTTATTTTTTTTTTCCTATTATTTTCAAGCATTAACCATAACTTCAAATTACAAGAAAAGCAATTACTGAAGTCTTAACAAAATAGAAGCTAAGGTACAACACATTTACTACTTTCAGCAACATATTATGTAGATTAAAGTCTTCAAGCTCACATGTTCACTAACCATATACCATTCACTAAATTACATCTACTGTAACATTGATGTTATAACATCTAATTGAACTTTTGGCTAAGTACGAGGTTCTTTTACACAATACAACATACTATTTCTATCTTTATTGTTATCTAATCAGACACATAGGGAAATACATGCTATAACATTATTATTACATCACTAATCTCTTTGAAACAATACATATTTTGTTTTGTTCCTTTACTTTTCACCTAGAGATACCCTTCTTCCCTTTACATTGCTTTTCAATTCATGATACAAGTACATATAATCTTAATATTAAATTAAAACAAAGCATTACATAGATTTATTCCAATAGTAATGCATCATTTGGATTACAAGATTCAAGAGATATTCTTCAACAGCTACCCAGCAAGGATCCAAAGCAGAGCCATCCATGAACCACGATCAATACTTAAAAAATATTTTGAACACCCAACCATGTGAAACCATATATGGTCCACTCCCAAGCTAAGATATAAGACCACAATCTACATAGGTTCTAGGGCATTCTAAGGCTACGATTCACCCTTTTCCCCAAAATAATCACAAAATAAAAGAGGTACCAAACGCAAAGGAGAACCAGTGGCAATAACAACATGAGTGAGGGCTTAGGATACCATCTAGGTGAGTGTCACCTTCTTTAAATGTTGGGATAAACCTCCTGAACTAATGTCACCTTGCTGCACTTAGACCTTCTAGAGGATGACATATAGTCTTAGTACTCCAACATGACATACACGGATTCAAATATCACTTTATCTTTATTAATATGTTAACCCAAACCCCTATAACCGATTCATTTTATTAATGATTTCACTTGATTACAAAACTCACATGTAGAGCCAACCTACTCAAGGTGCTGGTCTCTACATCATAGGATCCTGTAGGGACCACTTCTTGGTCCTAGTACCTATAGTGAGCCAATCACCTAGGGCACCTCACCTTACTCAACGCAGCTTATCAATCACATCCCAAATGGCATTTTAAGAAACTTGCCAGGGTCCCATAATCCTTGGATGATCCTAAACCCTTACCCCAACTCTTAGGGTTTTCAAATATAACAATAAGTCAAGTAAACACTTGTAATGTAATGAAAACATAAAACATATAGAAGACAAAATAATGTAACCTTATAATCATTTGATGATCCCAGGGAAAGAACATGGAACCAATTTAGGAGGTTCAAGTAGGCATCAAAGGATCTAATAGGGGAGGATATAAGTCTTGATATTTATTTCCATTATACAAAATAAAATATTATCCATTGTTGTTTATAGAATCACTAACAATTAGAAACCTTATCAAATCTGCATAATTAGTTTTAAATTTATTAAACTTAATCCAAACTTAATAAATTTATTAAACTTAATTGTGCATTAATGCAAACTTAATAACTTAATTTATTAAATTAAATTAATCTATATTATAAAAGTAATAACGAATATGTTTTATTTTACAATTTAATATAATTAAAAATTAATTTAAACAATATATAAAAGGATTATAAAATATAATTAAGTTTAAACCTTAATAAAGTAAAATTTAATTTAAATCAAATAATATTAGTTCACTTTTAATAATTAATGTAAATCTCTTTATTTATTTATTTTCTCTTTTATAAATATATTATAATGGAAAGTGGTTCTGAAGAAAATAACTTACCCCAATGGCAACTTGGTACTTCTCGTAATCACGAGGTCCTGAGTTCCACTATTACCCCCTACATCAATACGACATACTAGAGAGAGAGAGAGAGATGGAGAGGGAGATAAAATAGGAGTAGAAATAGGAAATTACTTTTCTTTCTTTTTTTTTTCTTTTAACTTAAAAAAAAAACTAGTATTGAAAATTTTATCACACATTTTTAAAATCTTTTTATGTTTTATTTAAATACAAAATAAACACCTAATATTATAAATTGAAAATTTCCTTTTATAATCAGACCAAGTAAATCTGTATTGAAGTGTTGAGGATTTATAATGTTTAAATTACTAAATAGAATGAGAAAATATCACAATGCTATCCAATCTCTAGTAAACTAAGTAGTATCATTAGGGTGAGTATCATAATTAACACTTTATTATCTGAGGTAATCATAATCATTGATAAAGAGTTAACATATAGATCTATCAGGTTTCCCTAACATCTAGGTCCTAAATTATCATGGAAATCCCTACAACGTTTCTAAAAATTTCATGTAAAATTCAGTGCTTTTAATACTTATGGCTATTATCATGCCGAAGGCATGCAAGACATAAGAGCACAAGATAGGTCTGTTGTATGTTTCTTAATTGTTTTCAACCATAGTTACATTGCCTTGGGGGACGAGGGGGACAGGGACGTGAGGGGGGGAAGGGTATATAGTATATACCTATGTTCCCCGGGGATGTGTACTCAGCCTAAAACCCGACGTTTTGGGGACGGGGGGATGGGTGGGGACGTCCCTAGCTGTCCCCAAAAAGTGAAAAAATGCAGGGGATGTCTCGAAAACTTGGGGATGCCAGAGGGAAAAAAGGGAGACTGCTAGCCGTACCCGGTACGGACGTCCCCTTTTTTTACCGGGTACAACTGGCCGTCCCTCTTTTTTGTTTGCATAAAATTTAAAAAAGTTTAACATAAAAAAATATTTTAAAGCCTCCAACTTGGTCGGCCAGGTTGGCCCCATCCCTCCAAATGCCCTAAAAGGTAGTAGAGGCAGAATAGGAGCAGCAGGCTGCTTCATTTTTCTATGTTTTGTATTTTATGTTGAACATGAACATGATTATGATATATTGATACTTATTACTTTATGGCAGCCTCTACTCTTTGGGCCTATAGCTTTGGGCATATTTTGATTTTGATTTTCAAATTTATCATGTTTATCATTATGACATTATGATATTGACAATTGTTAATGTTCATTGTTTAGTGTTCACTAATATTGATATGCATTTTGACAATTGGGTACTAAAATCGGATATTATTTCCTAGATGGCATTCAAATGTTGTATGTTATGGTTCTATAATGTTTAAATGACATGCTCATATGAATGACATGTATATTTGCAAATTTCACTGTATATTTTCAAATTTCTCTCTCTATATATATATAGCCGTCCCTGTTTGCCGTCCCCCCCATCCCCAAAATCGCCAAAAAAATTTGCCGTCCCAAAAACCCGTCCTGTCGTCCCTCGCCGTCCCCGTACCAGAAACTCGGGGGAACATAGGTATATACTATACATATGGTATAGTATAAGGATAACAATATATGCTATTGTTAGTTTAGTTTTACATTGCATTGAACATTGAACAATAAAAGAGATCTAAGCTCTATTAAATAAATTAAGTAATCAAAGATTGAAGATTTAAATTCAAAAGTCATAGATATCAATTTATCAAAAGTATGAGTATCACTATCTCATCAATATCATCATAAAGATAATTACATCAAGTAGCATCGAGCATGATGATCACAATGCGCAATGTTAAATGGTTCATATATCCAAATCTCAAGATATAAAACAAGTACAAAATCAAAATGCCAAGGCTCAAGGGTTGCCAAAACGCAGTAGAGCCTAGAGGCCTCTAATCATCCTTGTCAAGTTCAGGCTTAGGCTCAACAAACTCATCATTCGAACTCTCAGACTCTCCAAGGGTAAGAGTTGCAAGAGGAACACCAACCAACCCTGCCTTAGAAGTATCCTCGTCCTCATCAACTTTTGATGGCTTCTCTGGCTCTACATCCCATTGTATTGCAGGGCTCTCCTTGTACACACGTGCCTTGCAATCATTGATACACACGGCACAATGTACAACCACTAGCTTCTTTATTGTCTTAGATGAATGTTTGTTCCTCTTTACGAGAGTGGATGTAACTATAAGTAGACTAGTTCCTCTCAAAAGTTGAAGAACTAGATACTTAAGATAGCAATCAAATGACTAGTATGAGAATTAGAAAATTAAATTTCATAACTAAAAGGGAAATTGAAAGTGAAAACATGTAATCTTAATAATTAGAATTTAGGTTCTAAAGTTGAAGAACAAGAAAGTTGAGATAGGAGACAAATGGATAGTGTAGTAGTTGTTGATTTGGGTCTATGACATTTCTACCACAAAATCGGATCTCTCGTGCCATTGTTTTTATGTCCGCCTTTGCTCTAGCTGTATAACCCTCAAGAATAGCAAATTTGATCCACTCAAAGCAAAACTTCCTAGCAGTTTTAGAGTCATATGTCCTATCAATGCACAGGAATAGCCCTTCCTGAAATTCAAATTTTAAAATCAGCAACATTAAAAAATTAAAGATTCGTAACTATAAGTGCAAGTGTACTAAGTTTAAATTATAACATCTAACTTTTAAGACAAAGATGTTTAGGATTACAATGAGTAACATGATAACATGATAAATTGATAGTAGATTACCCAATTATCGTTCTATGGCGACTCTCCAAGGCCTAGGTTTGTACCACTTCAGATTCAATGCATAAGAAGCAATGTGTAAGGGAGTGTTGAGGCTGTACCATTAATGCTGAATAATAGGCCAAATGTGCTAATTGTAGAATGCTAAGTTGAGATACCTCTCTTGCTCAACTACCCTCATGTGGATAAGCATAGCATCAATGCACTTGTACACCTCTCAATGCACTTGTACACCTCTCCAAGGCTAGGTGCATCCCCATCCCCATATTTGATGACTTGGAAAACTGGAGTGATGATAGCAACTATGTATTTTGCATCACTCCAAATTACATCGGTCTTCATTATCTCTTTCTCTCTCATCTGCTGCTTTGTCTTGGACCCATCCGACCAATTCCACACATTCATCATAACCATGAGTTGCAATGACTCTTGCAACTCAAGCATTCTCTCTAAAAGAATGAAGTAGCATGCATATCGAGTCTCAACTGGTTTTAGCAATCCTTCTTTGTGAAGCTCCTAAAAAGGACGTGGTGTGTGGTGATTGCAGATAAACATCTGCACATCTCTAGCATCACTAGTCTCAACTAGTTTCAAGATCTCCTTTGCAAAGATCATGAAGAGTGCATGTAAAGTATGGTGGTTGCAAATATGCATTTGCACATCTCTAGCATCGCTGACCACTTCCTTAATGAAATAAATCTTCCCAATTTCTTTTAGTGCATTGTTCATGGCATGTAGACAACATGGAGTGCACCAAATTTGTCTAATGCTGCCTCAACAAGTCTCCCTGCAGCTTTACATAGAGGTGATGCATCTATCACTACTTGGATCTCATTTTGTGGCCGAACCTCAATAGCTTTTCAAAGGATGTCAAACTGAACATCAGCATCCTTTTGATGCCCTGAACAATCAATAACCTTGAGAAAAAGTGGCTCCTCTGTGCATGTAATCATGATATTTATGAGTGGACGGTTCCTACTGTCTGTCCACCTATCCATGATGATGTTGCACCCATACTCCTCACAAATTGGCCTCATGTTCTCCATTTGTATACCAATCTTGGGGTACTCTATCCAAGATTGTTATCTGTAATTTGTGCTCACCTAGTGGCACAAATGACTTTCCTCCTCCCCTTGCCAACATTTGCATCATTTCCTTATAATAAGGAGATTGTGTTGCATGAAGAGGTTTGTCATTGGAAAAAAGAAATCTACCAATGGCATCCTCTATCTCCTCTTTCATTTGGCATTAAATAAATCAGCTATGGGGTTACTTTCAAATGACACCTTTCTTTTCCCCAATGCTCGATTGTGCTTCAGCCATAGCACTAGATGTTGAAGAAGTACCCAAGGCTACCTCTCCAAATGTTGTAGCAATTGGCTGCCGTGTAGGAGTAGAAATACGTGGCTTCCCTTGCTCATGAGCCTGTTGAAGATTCTAAATCCATTGTCTACCAATTAAGGCGGTAGGTACATCAACTCCCAAGTTATCTGGAACACCACAAAGCTTGGTGAACTCAATTTTGTATTGATTTTTTTTTTTTGATTTCTTCAAGAAGTCACATGCACCCACACTTTTTTCTGGCCAAAAAAAGAAGTGTGCATTCACTCTAGTGATGCTGCCAAACCATTTTGTCTTACAAATGTTGCATTTGTACCACCACCTTATGGTGTTCGTGTAGTTGCCCTTGTTGCAAACTGCATAAGAGGAGATTTAGGATCATAACTACCCCTAGCCCACATTGCCAAGAGAGTGAATGGGCAATTTGTGGCTAGTGGACCAGGTGGCAAATTATCTATTGATTGAGATTCAATTTACTCATTCTCTTCATAACGCTGAGGGTTATAATCTTCTTTTTTGCTATGAGAATGTACTTGTAATTTTTTCTCATCAAGACAGTAACTTGTTTCACTTGAGTCATGATCTTGGGAGCTTATTTTCACACCGCATTTCACAAAATGGAAAAAAAAAAAGAGTGACAGGGAGTGAGAAGAAGAGGAGGAAGATTTTTCAGCTTGTCCAAGAGATTTTTCAAGCAAAATGTAGGGTGTTTTAAGGTTTTTTTATTTTATTTTCTGATTTTTCAAGTGAAGTTCATTGTGTTTAGTTTCCGATTTTTAGTTTTTAGTATTTAGTTCAATTTCATGTTAGGATTAACGAGAGTGGAAATAACAATTACATGCAAATATATCGAATATCAGAAAATAATAATGCAAACAGAAGAGAACACAATACACAAAGATTTAATGTGGTTCACCCAATCCATGGACTATGCCCACCAAACAACGAGTCCAATATTTTATTATCAAGTGATTATAGCTTGATTACAATCGGTAATCCTTTACAACTCAATATCATTGCAAGAAACTACTATCTCATCACACCCCTCATGAAATCCCTTACCCTTGGCCATTTTATACAAGCTTTTGCCATTTACAAAATTAGGGCTAGATAATTTTGACAAGTTAACCTAAAATACTCTTGATGAGTCAACCTTGGGAAATGTTTCATGAGTCAACTCAAAAATCCTTGACAAATCAACCAAAAAATAAATAAAAATTTCGGGATGATGCTCTCAACCCCAAAGAATTTCTTCCAGACTCTCTTCACAGACGACACAATCATTTATCCTAGGAAAATGCTCCTACTTGAGGGAAAACCCAGCCACACCCAAAAATAGGTTCCTTTACCGATTTCTTCAAAACAGATGCAATAATCACTTGCTTATGGTTGAATACAATCAACATCCGATCAATAAGCCTTATTTCTTTTGAACATAAAATTAAACAATTACTGAGCGAGAGCATATCACAGACGCTTGAAAAACTTAAAAAAATGCAAGTTTTGAACTCATACAGATCGAATATACAAAACAAAATATATATCTTTTATATAGTGAAAACAGCCTGCTGAAGCTTGTTACTCAAACAAGTGAAAAACTCCTGCTAACAATGACCAAATGAAACACAAGAAATCTGAAGCAGCTCAACATATATCAAGGACGAGAGAGCCTTGTCTCTGCTGAAGCTCATGCAGTATATATTCACTGGCAATTGTACGATCACACGGAAGAAGACCAAGAGGCCTTTTTTACAACTATAAACACAATCATTAAAGCATGACTAGATGACAAAATAAAGAGCTACGTCACAATACTGGTCATCACAAGAACGGTGCCAGACATCACACACAAAGAGTTATGACATATGTTGCCAATCACAAAGTTCCATGCTATTTTGTATATCATCACAATACACGGTAATAAAAGAAAACACTGCTAGGCATCCCACCAAGAGACTATGACGGGATACTCAACGCGTAGCACCCATTACCTTCTTTTGAACCATCGAGAGTTAAGATGCAATCACATTTTCAGATCACCACAAACGGATGAGTTGCATGGACCTTTATTACTATTACAATAATAGATAAATCGTCTATTATTAGTTGATGGTTATCTATTGTAAATATCTTAAGCTTTAGTTTGTTTTCGTTTTTTGCTTTCTCTAGAATAGAATGTTTCTATTCTTTACAATCGTTTCCCAAGGAAACATCGTCTCATTCTTTTGTATATATTGACCTTTCGGTCACCGTTAATATCAAGCAATTATTAACCAATTACCTCGTAATATGGTATCAGAGCTAATACTTCAATTTTTTCAAAAAAAAATAAAAAATTCTTCTTGAAATTAGTTGTTTAATTTTTTTCAAAATTATTTCAGCTAATATTCTCTAAAACCCGCTTAGGGTTTTTTGTCTGGAGGAAATTCCCAAACTAGGGTTGACACAACTCCTCTGCAAATTGTCTGAAAATCATGATTTCTAGGCGTATTCGCTGCAAATTGCCTCCGGAATTTGGAATTTTGCTACAACTCATGACTGGTCGAACACGTGTCTTCACTCTGCAACCCGTGTGTAATATTTCCTACAACTCGTGTTTGGCATAAAATCGCAAAATGTGTCTGCCAAGCGGGTCTATTTTTGCAGCCATTTTGGCCCCCATTCGTGTGTCCATTTAATGGATTTTGGAGGCCAAATTAATCTCTACTTGCAAATCTTAATCTGTGCAAAAATAAATCTGAGACAAATCGGCCATTTCTTTCCAAGAAATTGCCTTTTTTTGCAAATTCGACTCTCCAATCTGACGGCTAGGGTTTTGCTTGAAACCCTAATTTTTGGGGTCGAAATTTTTTTTGATTGTAGATTCTTGGTGGGTTTTTTGAGAGCTCAACTGAGTTATTGTCCCTTTTTTTGGGTGCCTCATTTTTCATACCTCAATTTTCGAGCAAGCGGATTCAGAAACCGACAGTAGATTCCTTTTGGGTTTTTTGAGCTCTCTTCTAGGTTACTCTTTGATTCTTCTGGGTCTTCTGTATTTTTGCCTCGAAGAACGTGCCTTCATAGATTTTCATAGTTTTCGTTGGAAAACGTGCCATGGCATCTTGGACAAATATTCTACTCGAGTATAACTCCAAATTCACTGGTTGCAATTATGGCACCTAGAAGCAGTGCATCATCGCAATTTTTGAATATCGGAACACCGATCAACTTGTTCTGGGTTTTACAAAACGTTCGACTTTTTCAGGTCTTGATCAAGATACATGGGATCTGCATAATCGAGAGGTGGTGATGCTTCTCAAATTATTCATGGTTGATGTTCAGCTTTCTCAGATTCCATCTGACAAGATAGGTGCCAAAATTTGGACACATTTGAAAGGTCTTCGTGAGACTTCCTACAAGAGTAGAGCCTTCTTTTTGAAAAACACTCTGTTTTCTATTGTCATGGATGAACGCATCTTGCTCCAGGCACACCTGAATCGAATTCAGGAAATCCGTGATCAATTACTTGCCATCGGCCACAAGATGGAGGAAGAGGATATTGTGGTTATCACTCTTCGGAGTTTACCAAAATCCTATGAGCATTTTATCAAGACTCTCAACATCACATCTACTGGTGTTGATTTGAAGTTCATTGATCTCTGCACCCTGCTGCTTGAGCAAGATCGGTGGAAACAATAGTTTGATAGCAACTTGAGTTCCACCTCCACAAAGTAGGCTTTTGCTACGAAATCCTTTCAGAAGGATAAGGGCAAGTTTCAACAACCATCTTAGCCGAAGTCTTTTGCTCCAGCATCAGATGGTTCCAGAAAGAAGAACATTTAATGCGATTACTGCCACAAGTTTGGTCACATGAAGGTTGAATGTCGAAAATGCTTAGCTGCCCAGTCTAAGCAATCAGGTTCATAGCCCAAAGAAAAAAGTGCAGAGCACACTGAGCAGGCAAAATCTGCCTTTTACGCCTTCATGGCTAAAAGACCTGCAGATCACGTGAAGTCGTCTGCCTGGTACATTGATTTAGGTGCCTCTAGACATTTCACTCACTGCCGAGACTGGCTTACTGACTACCAGCCTTATTCAGATTCTATTATTTTTGGTGGTGGAGAAGAATACACGGTTGTCAGTAAAGGCAACATTTAGATTTAGTCTATTGGGAGGAATCTCATATCTCTTCATGTGTACTACATTCTAGGGATGGAACTAAATCTACTCTTAGTCAGTCAGTTCCTGCGACATTCTCCACACTTGGCAGTCACCTTTAGTTCACATCAGTGTACCATCACTGATCGGGCGACTAAGTCTACTTTTATAGTGGGTCTTGATGATCATGGTGTTTTCAGACTTACTGATTCTAGTGATTCTCAGGACTTAGCAATGGCTGCTCGGTGATCTTCTGTCAGCACCATTTGGCATCAGCGATATGGGCACTTAAGTGTGCATTATCTCTCATAGCTTGCTCGAGATGAGCTTGTGCTTGGATTGCCAGAGATTCGAACTCAACAGCTTGGAGTTTGTGACGCATGCTAGGTTGGGAAGCAACATCGCACACCTTTCACCAGTGGCGATTCTTGGCGAGCTTCTTAGGTACTTCAACTTGTTCATGCTAATATTTGCGGCCCTATGGCCACTCCTTTTGTTCTTGTGTCCAGGAATTTTCTGTTGTTTGTTGATGATTTTAGTAGAAAAATGTGGGTGTATTTCCTTAAAAAGAAATCAGATGGATTTACTATATTTCAGAAGTTTAAACTCTAGTTGAAAAAGAGTCTGGGAAATCTATTATTACTCTTAGATCAGACAATGGGGGGGGGGGGGGGGGGAGGGGGGAATTTTGTTCTAATACTTTCTCTAGCCTCTTGGATACACATGGCATCAAACACCAGTTAACCACACCCCACACGCTACAACAGAACAGTGTAGTTGAATATTGGAACAGGACAATCACCGAGATGGCTCATTCCATGCTCGAACACAGACATGTCCTAAAGCAGTTTTGGGCAGAAGCAGTTAACATTGCAGTTTATTTGTTGAACCGGTCACCCACAGTGGCGGTCAAAGGTAAAACTTCGGAAGAGGCCTGGTCAGGTCGCAAGCCCAAAATCAGTCGCCTGAAGGTTTTTGGCTCTTGCTTTTGTTTGGATCCTTGATGCTTCATGCACCAAATTGGATGCTAAGAGTTAGAAACTGATGCTTGTTGGATATAGCAGCCTTCACAAAGCCTACCGCCTGATTGATGTTGAGACATCTCGTCTCATCTACAGTCGCGATGTCTTTGATGAGCAACGAGGACCATTCATACCTATTTCTCTTGTTCCTGATCCAACAGACCAGCCTATGATGCTTCATGATTTGGGAGTTCGGCTTCCATTAGGTCTAGCTGATGGGAGGGCTCTAGTAGCTCCTGCAGCTCTAGTTATTCCAGTGATACTTGTACAGATTCCTTCGGCTTCTCCTGCAAGTTCACCTCGCTTTGTAGATGCTTCACTTGAGTTTGATCCTGTTTCTTTTGATGAGGATCCTGCTGATCAAGCATCTCCTAGTACTACTGTTGGTCATTCTTCTATCCAGCCTAAGTGGTGGGCTAAGAGACTTGTTGATCTTTGTGATGATGAGCTCATTGATGGGAGAATTGCTCGGAAAAAGAGCAAAACTATAGATTCTGTTAACTTTGCTCTTATGGCCAACATTCACAGTGTGTTTGAACCTCAAACATATTTCGAGGCTAAAGGAATTCCAGAGTGGGAACAAGCCATGACATCTGAACACCAGAGCCTGCTGAAGAACAACACTTGGGTCCTTTCTGATCTTCCGCCAGGGAAGAAACCCATTGACTGCAAATGGGTCTACAAAATCAAATACAAATTAGATAGTACTTTGGACAAGTACAAAGCTCGTTTAGAGGCGAAGGGCTTTTCTCAGCGTCAGAGCATTGATTATGAGGAGACTTTTGCTCCTACTGCAAAGATGAGCACCATTAGATTAGTCCTAGCCATGGTAGCACAGTTTGGCTAGAAGGTCCATCAGATGGATGTCAAGAGTGCTTTCTTGAATGGTGATCTCCATGAAGAGGTCTACATGATGCAGCCTCCTGGTTTCAAGGTTGCTGGTAAAGACCATCAGGTTCTCCGATTGGTAAAAGCTCTCTATGGCTTGAAGCAGGCCCCTTGGACATGGTACATCAAGATTGATAAGTACCTCAGTGGTCAAGGCTTCAAGAGGAGTTCTTCAGACTCAAATTTGTACATCAAGACTACTGACAGTGACATCATCCTTCTGGTTATCTATGTGGATGATTTGATCATCACTGGTAGTTCGGCATCTTTGATTTAGGGAATAGAAACAGAACTTATGCCAATCTTTTGATATGACTGACCTTTGGCTCATGCATTATTGCTTAGGTGTTGAAGTTTTTGGCAACAGTCTTTTGGTATAGTCATCTCTCATTCCAAATATGCTAGGGCCTTGTTAGAAAAATTCCGAATGTAGGATTGCAAACCTGCATCTACACCTATGGAGAAAGGTCTTAAGTTATCAGCAAAGTCTGATTCTTCTTCCATTGATTTTGAACAGCTGTCTATGAGACAGGACCATAGAGTCGAAGGACATAGAAAAAACAAAAACTGAGAATGGAAGAAAAACAACACCATAAGTGAACGAACCAAAGAGGGAGTAAACACAGTCCAGCACAGCATACGCTTACTGAGAAAGCTTGAGATCTTTAGATTCATCAACAATGGAAATAATGTGCTTAGTGCAGGTATGAAGATTTCTATCACAAATACTGATAATTCAGCAATAATCATTGTATGAATTTTTAGCATTGGTTGTTGGTTAACGTCCTTAATGTTAACATTTGTTTCTAAGACATTATAATTAATTATGATGCTTTCAAAGTGCGAAGAGTAAGGATCCATACATATTTGTGCAGTTTAGGTTTAGTGCCATTATATATTCCCACATTTTCATCTATAAACTGTTTGAAATTTTAGAGATGGTTTGAAAAAAGAGACCAAGCAATGTGAACTAGTTCTGCTAGATGAGCAATGAAGCCATATTTCACAAGAGGTAAGACATCTTGACAAACAAACCTGAGTGAATTCAGTTCAGCGGCAGTAGTATTGCCAGGGTATAGAATGAAACAAATTGCAGATCAGAGTCTGATGTAGTCATTTGGAGGCAGGATCCAGCATAAAACCAGATTAGGAATAGATGGGCCTTTCAGTGATTTGTTCCTTATGCACCTTATGGTTCAGGTAGAAGATACAAATCCAGGCATCCTTACAAGTAACTTGCAGAACTAATCTCCATGTGAAATGTGTTCTGTATGTTTTCATTGATGGTCAAGGTCGTATAAATCTCAGACGATTATTCTAAATAATAGAGAATTGTTTTGAGCTGCCTAATTCTCTGCTTGAGGTGCTTGAGCTGGTTGATTGTCTACTTGAGCTGCTTAGCTGTCTGGTTGTGCTACTTTGGTGTTTGCTTAAGCATCCTACTTGTCTACTTCACCTTTCTTTGTGCCTAGTCAGAATAGCCATGTCATGGGTTGAATTTTCAAAGATATTGCCCGTCTATGGATTGAATTACTTCTCTTTGGTGTAGTAGCTAAAATAAAGGAGCTTTCAGCACATATACTTGTGTTTTCCAATGGCAGAGAAATTAGTGGTTGGACCCATAGTTGAAAAACTTGCAATAATATCTTATCTAGTATGATATATCATGAGTCAAACTCAACAAAGATATAATTGCTGTTAATATCACAAGAGTTTTTTCATTTTCACGTCCAGACATTATCAGAAAAATTCGCAAAAATAGCGTGATATATCGGGGTTTAAATTGGTGGTGAAGTCAACAAAGGCATGACAAATTGTTTCAGGGTTTTTGTGGTTTATAAAGGTAAGAAAATCATGTTTTTTAATTCTTGTTTTTGGAGACAAAAATGCCGCATGCCATTCTCAAACGACATTATCATTCGACAGAAGGCATTCTCAGACGGGATTCTGAGCTGCGATGCCTTACACCACACTCAGTGCTCAAGTTCAATGCCTTCAGACGCCATTCTCATTTTCAGACGACATCCATGTGTATGTTGAAAACTTAATTGTATTGCCACAAAACAGCAGTCGGATATTGTGCCTGCATTTCACAATTGTTTTAAGTTCATTTCATGCATTGATGAACATTTTCCACTCAGATAATAAATGCCTACATACATCTGCACTTGGTAAATAAAGCTAAGGGATTAACATTTAAAAATGCTAAATCATTTTGCAAGGTTTTTATTATTTAATACGCATTTTGGGAAATTTTGAACCACTAATTATTCCTGGATAAAGCCAATTTGTCAGAGTAAATTTTTAGGAGAACAGTTAAACACGGAAAAATTTGCATGATGTCTATGGCTGACACAAAATATTGAAAAAGACATCAAATGTATTTCATAAGACATCTCCACCCTTCGATAAATCAAACTAAAAGAAAATGTATCAATAGCCATAGATGAAAAAAAAACTTTCAATTTGACTGAAAGTTACATCAAGAAAAATTGGAAGGGGACAAAGCAGTTGCAACCTATTTTAACTTTGCACAATTAGACTCAAAACTAACAACTATGTATTGAACTCAAAACTTTGATTAATATATGGTGCAACAGTTTTTTAATAACATGTGTGAATCATAGAGGTTGGCGTGAGTTGGCTGGATGCTGAAAGTTGAGCAAGCAAAATTTATACAGTTTTGGTTTTGAACAGAAATAGATTCAATACGCAATAAAAAAGGAACTAACACCTCACTCTCCAATAAGTAAGAAAATTACAACTCCTAAGGAATTTGGTGACACATCACTTAGAAAAAAAGAAGCTTTGTTAAATGTAACTAGAAAAATCAACTAAGAAAGTTTAAGGTGTAATGTATAGCATAACTATGGATAATAAATGCAAAACCACACAAACACTCATATCTGTTATTGTTATAGATCTGTTTCCAAATTGTATTAGTTGATAATCTGGTTGGTATCACTTATCAACTAATTGATAGTATGCATGCTTCCATCAAATTCTCAATTGAGCCTAAAGAATGTGTTACTGTTTTACCATTTTGTTTGTTGAGATTTTTTGGACAGAAACTTGGCACAGTATGTTTTCAGTGATATTGTGACATGTTAAATTTACAGGGCTGATGTACTTCGTGAAAACGCAGAGGCTGTTTTTGCAGCTTGTGATGCTGCTCATGGGCGATGGGCCAAGCTTTTGGGTGTTCGTGCACTTATTCATCCAAAATTACGCTTGCAAGACTTCTTATATCTTTACAATATTACTCAGGACTTTATAACTGCAACTGAAAAGGTATCTTTGGTCTCGTCTCTTGTGCCATTGTTTATTGTACAATTGTAGGATAATGTCGCATTACATGTAGAGGTGAACATCATTTTAATTTTGAGAAGATTACAAGGAACAGATTGGGGGTCGTTTGGGCTATAGTATCAGAGGAAGTTTGCAGTCACAATCAAAAGCATTTATTGATTATCAGCATAGTTCTCGTGTAAGTTTATTTCCTTCCAACAGGTATCTCTAACCCATGTGATTTAGAAATGTATGAGATTTACTTGTATCTAGGATAATTTTGGTTTCTTTTAGGAGAGTTGACCTTGTTTGGCAAATCCCATGTGTTGTCTATTTGCATAGTACATGCAATGCTATCTTGGAAAAATCTCTTAAGAATTGCTTTTTTTCTTATGATTTTTCTTTTGTTTTCTTGATTACTTATGGAGGCCCTTTTAAAGCGATTGTTGTGGGGTTATTGCAGATTGCAAAGCTTAGTGCAGTTTTGGACCAAGAAACATGGGTTGCCGTTGATGTTCCAGATGAATTTCAAGCTATTGTCAATTCCCTTACATTTACTGAAACTAGTGTTATAAGTGAGGAGTCAGTTGTCCTTCAATCAAATGATATGGAGAATTCAAATCATTGTATGCATGAAAATGTTGATGGTAAATCATTGGGGGACGTGTCAACATCTAGGGATCAGTTGAGACCATCAGAAGATGCAACAGGGAGCACTAGTGGTAACCGTGATACGGCGAGAGATGCTGTACCAGAGACAGGTGGCAAGGGTAGAAAGGGGCGTGAAAAGTCAAACATAAAGACAATAAATTATAGAGGTGTGGGATATCACATGGTAAACTGGTACGTGTTCGTCTAGACTGTTATCATAAGGTCTTGACAAGTATTTAAGAAATAAATACTATCATGAACCATGCTGAAGTGTTTTGTGACTTTTCTTCAAATACTTCCCACATATTGCTTTTTATCATTTCCCGTGTATTTACTGTCTTTTTCTTTTTTGCTTTGCTTTTTGTTCGAATCTGCTTGGTTTCAATGTCAAATTAAGGAACACTATGAACTATTAAATAAATTTGGGTAGCGAAAGTAAGCTCAGAGGGATTAAGTATAATTCCTGATAATTTTTTGCGCTAACAATGATGCCTTATACCTACTTTGCAGTGGTGTAATTTTACTAAAGATGATTTCGGAGTACATGGACATTAGCAATGCTCTATCAGCATTTGCTTCTGATGTGGTGCATCGTGTTGTTGACATTTTAAAACTTTTCAACACCCGTTCGTGTCAGCTTGTTCTTGGAGCTGGTGCTATGCAGGTTTTCATTTATTCCTCAATATCCATTGCTTGTCATGTTTGCAAAAGTATTAAGAGTATGCAGATCAGTTCAAAACAAAACTTTATATGTTGATATTGTTTGGTATTTCTTGTATTTCTTCATGTTTCTATGCTTTCTGCTCTCTTTCCTTTGCATATTGTATGCTCACACAATTATTGAACACGTTTCATATAGTCAAGTATTAGACTCTTTGGTTGGCAAATCTAGCTGTTCTTTTAAACATACTCATCAACTTGTATTAAAGGGTTTCCTGATTAAATGACATTACTAAATTAGTTAATGTTAGCCAATACTGATAATGGGAAAAAGATGCAGTATTCAGATACTTGTGCACACATCTTTCTTGGGTGGAAGTTAAAAAACTTAAATTAGAATTTATCATGGTTAATAAAGTAAATGTTTGTGATATTGCACTGAATTTTCTCTCATATGCTTGTATTGTGATCTGTGTGCAGTGCATCTGTGCTGCTACATGCAACTTTCTATCTGTTGTGTACTAATGAGGGTAAATCATATGCACATCTGTCTTTTTCCTAGTTTTTCCTTTGTCTTATACCAGACTGGTAGAAGGTTATTATCACTTTACATCTATGCTCCACGAAGTTTCTAGGACGGGGACGTTTTAGGGGATGGGGATGTGTTTTTGGTATGGAGATGGGTCAAAGCCAAAATTTAGGGGATGGGAACTTAGGGGACAGCGATTAAAAACATATGGGATTTTTTTATATAGAGAGACAAAATTCAAGTATGCATATCATAACATTGTTAAACCATTCATCATAGACATTTTAGAAGATCAATGCATGGAAAATTATCAAATGACAAATATTAAGTACCTCCATTATAACATATCACATACATACATAGTAGAAATAAAATGCCTAAAGTCTCCAAGTATTATGCATGAAATCAGAATAGAATAAAGAGAAGTGCAACTAAAATAGTAAGTAGTAAATAGAAATACTAAATGCAATCTTTCCTCACTGCTGCTACTACTGTTGCTCTATGTTTCATTCTCTCTTAGCAAGCACATCATATCTTAAAATGAGTAGAAAAGTTAGTGTATTAGTGTTTTAATGGACAAATATGGTTTGCACATTTTTATTATGTCTTTAAGACAATTACGGACCCGCACAAAAAGTAAAATTTACTGTTTTGTCTTTACCTGACTAGCTAGAAAAAAAGGGGACGGCTAGAAGTTTCAGGGACGGCTAGGGGACGGCAAAGCCGTCCTTGGTACTGCTGGCTGTCCCCAAGTTTCCTGCCCAATTTTTTTTTCTGTTTTGAGGACGTTTCCGAATTTGGCAAAAAAGGAACAGCTTTGGGGACAACAAAAATCCATCCTTGCGTCCCCATTTTGTTCCCGAGATGGGTACGAACCAAAAAGCATAGGGGACGCGTCCCCGTGGAACACAACTTTACATCTCTGAAAGTATCATACACTTTTCAAGCATAGAGCTGTTGCAATTTAAAAAGCTTGTCCTTCTTCTCTACAACTTGACCAATTCCTATCAATTGGCCTTATATGCATAGAACATCTCTTAAGGTGTCTTAGTACCTTTTAAGTGTAATGATGTTGACACTTTCTTGAAGGCTAAACTATTTCTCTATGAGGCTTTCTTATTTCTATAAATGACCCATTGGATATCCTTTTTGCAGATTTTAATGTTGAGACATATTATGACTTCTAAATCCTCAAAGGGTTTTATTGGAAATTCCAATTGTTGAATCATATGGAAAGTCTAAGAATGTAGGAACAAACACTACCCAATGAAGAGTGATTGTTGTTTGTTTGCTCTGGATCGAGCAATCATCGAGTACTACTTTTGTTACAGTGCAGAGCCGTTAGTTGGAAATGCAAAGTTTTGTAATTGTTTTGATCTAGATTTGAACTGCTAGCTTAATAGATAACAACCAAGCCCATGGAAAATGGCTTTTCCAATAATGGAACCACACCCATAAAGCCTTGTTTGTATGCCCCTTTGGTATCCTTTGAAGTGTTTTTTTGAAGGTGGAAGTCCTTGAGATTCCTAGTTTTTGGGCATTGCTGAGTTATCCACCCTAGCTTCAGCTATATTGATAAAGTCCCACTTCTCAGATTAAAACAAAACTCTTTATATTATCAAATATTCAATGGAAAACTTAATAAATGTTTTAAAAGAGATTCTTTCTAGTAGTATTATACTATTATGAGATATCCACAGACTTTATTGGATTGGACATAAGCATTAAGGAATACTTAGAAATTTATACTATAGCATAGTATATATATTGATATAACTCTTTCTCTTAGACTAACATAAGCATCAAAGGATGCTTAGAAATTTATATTACACCATAGTATATATGCTTCGTAACATAATAATTATTAAGGTGGGGTCATAGTAAGTGGATTTAAGTAATATTTTATTTAAATTATGTTAGTCAGAATTAATCTAACCAATATAGCCTAGGTTGTTGGGTGGTAGTCTTACAGCTACATAGAATAGGTCAATTGAGGAATAAGAAGGATCAGGTGGAATTTACTTCCTATTCGTAGGACTGCAGACTCAACTACTTAATTTATAAATGTCTATGATGTTTAAATAGTTATTAATCATAATCAATGTGTTCATTCGTGAAATGATGGAGATAATCGATTAATTACAAAGCAGAGGAATATTCCTTAAAGAAGAGATTAGAAGATCTTTCCTCAATGAAAATGATTTAGAACTAAATATAGAATGGAAAGTTACCAAAAATTTCTATTCAACTTAAATGACCATCATAAGCTAAATGTAACAATATTAGTTTAATAACTTGTGTATATTGTATTGTCTAATCTCTGACTGAATTCAACCTTTGGTATTATACTGGGTGCGAGTAGAAGATACCTGTGACAATTGGCAGACAAATATGAAAGGAAATAAAAAGCTTTGATTGACAAGAGCCAAATTGTTCAAAAACTTAAAATAAAAATCAGTGAGGTGTTGTGATCTGCAACTTGAGAAAAATTATCTATTACTATAATAGATAATTGTCAATTATTAGTTAATGGTAATCTATTGTATATATCTAGTTAGCTTTAGCTAGCTTTTGCTTTTTTAGCTTTATCTATTAGAATAGAATATTTCTATTCTTTTTGATAGTTTCTTAAGGAAACATCGCTTTATTCTTTTGTATATATAGACTTCTTGGTCTCTGTTAATAGTAAACAAGTGTTTACCAATTACTTTCGTAATATGGTATCAGAGCAAGGGTTTTTAAATTTTTTCTAAAATAATAATTTCCTTTCCGAAATTATCAGAAGCTATTTTCGAAATTATTTATCTGGAATATTTGCTTTGAACTAGGGTTTGTCTGGTTTTGTTTTTGAAGAACAAATCACACCTATTACCGTTTTTCCATTGTTGTGATCTGAAGCAAACTCCTACATTTTTTAAAACGTTTTTGACAGCCACGTTTTTCTGGAAAAAGTGCCTAAAACACCATTTTTTGGTGTCTATTTCTTCATAATCTCTGATGTTTTGGTAGGAAACCAATCTTTATAGAAGAAACCGGCCATTTTTTTGCTTGCAAACGTTTTTTCCTATGTTCCACTGAGTTTTCAGGACGGTGACGACAGGGGACAGCGAGACATGTTTCTGGGACGGCAAAAAAATTTGCCAATTTTGGGAATGGGGGGGGGGGGGGGGGGGACGACAAAAGTGACATTTTTGTTAATTTTTTAAATTTTTTGTGTTAAAAATTTGGGGACGGATGCAAGTCCCCATTGAAGTCCCCGAGATAGGACGTCCCTGTCCCCGAAATGCTGGCTTTTATGGGGGGACGCGTCCCCAGGGAACATAGGTTTTTTTCTACCTTTTTTTGCCTCTATTGCTGTTGACTAGGGTTTTTTTGAAACCCTATTTTTTGAGCTCAAAAAATTATTTTGATTTTTCAGATTCTTGGTGGGTTTTTCAAGAGCTCAACTGGGTTGTCATTCTTTTTTCTGGGTACCTCGATTTTTGTGTATTAATTTTTGAGCCAGTAGATACAAAAAATGACAACATATTTCTTATGGGTTTTTCGAGCTTTCTTTTGGGTCACTCTCCGTTTTTTTTGGGTCTTCCATTTTTTTGCCTCGAAGAACATGCCTTCACAGATTTTCATTGAAAAACGTACCATGGCTTCGCTGACAAACATTCTGCTCGAGCTCAACTCCAAATTCAATGGTTGAAATTATGGAACTTGGAAGCAGTGGATCATTGCAATCTTTGAATATCGGAACACTGATCAACTTGTTTTGGGTGTTACGAAATGTCCAACTGCTCTTGGTTCTGATCAGGATACATGGGATCTGAATAATTGAGAGGCGGTGATGCTTTTCAAATTATCCATGGCTAATGATCAACTTTCTCAGATTCCATCCGACAAGACAACTTTTGAGATCTGGACACATCTTAAAGGTTGATCTGCTTGACAGATCTAGACTAATTGCAGTATTAAATGTTTAAATAAAATCAAATTAGCGGAAGTCTTAATACATTTATACATAAATCAAATTATGCATCAAAACTTAAGAATTTAAGGTGAAATAAACAGAATTGAGAGAGAAGATAAAGAGTGCAAACAAGTTTGATTTCGGAGTTCGCCACAAACGTGACTACGTCTCCGGGTCGGCTCCAATAGAGTACGACCAATCTGATTAATCTCTAGAAATCAATTACAATTATGCACCAAGACCATTTCTTCTAGCACTTTGACAGCATAACAATTCTTTGAAGTACGAAAATGGCTCCAAAAATCTCCCTATTCTTTCAAAACTTCACCACTTGGACTTGAAAATTTCTCATAGACTTACAAGGTAATTCTCCAAGATTAATTCCCACAAGAATTCCTGCTCCAAAGTCTAATTGAATAATGCCCTTACCAAAGGACTACATCCCTTTTTATACATGATTTTATCCAGAAATGGCTTAAAACCATATAACCATCACCATAATTACATAGCCCAATTTGAAATAACAAAATAACCCCCTTAACTCCATCATAACAAATTTTATAACAAAATATCCCTTAAGAATTTGGAGTATTTGTTTCCACATATTACATTAAAGGCTTGTTTTTTTTTATAAAAATAAACCTTATTATAACAAACCACTCGGCTCAATATTCTTTTAACCATTCAACTCCCCATAGCAATCTTTCAACTGTTATCCTCTTACTAATTACCACGTATACTTACCCCGAAATTTTTGTGGGTGACTTACTGAATGAGCAGATTCTAAGGGATATGGAAAATGTTTGTTGGTTTTGGCGGATTGTAAAGGATGTCGTTATTAAATAAAATGTTTCCCAAACTAATCTAAAGTTAGACACGTGGGTTGTTGGTGAGGTAATGGAATAGTAATAAGGAGGTTTAACGTTCAAACCTCTTTAGCACAAGTCTTTTGTTTTTCTTTTTTTAGAAAAATGCCATCATATAAGCCATGTGGCACTTCTCAATTTGTTGATTACTCAACATGTGTCAGTATGTAATTGAATGAAAATGCTGATAGGTTGCTTAGTCATCTTGCTGACGTCATAACTATTACCTTTTGCCTCCAAAATTCAAATTGTCATAACTTCTTCAAATGAGCTCTGTTTTTGACAAAACGAACGCCGTTGGAAAGCTTTCATCGGGCTCTTCATTTTGAAATCCATTGTTGACCACTTTTGAGGTGGTTTGATTTTGCCCCTTATCTAGCCATTTGGTCTACCTGTTGACCAAAACTTTGACCAAGCGTAACTTGCACAAACGGACTCCTTTTTGCTCTGTTCAAGTTGCGTTGGAATCAGGACGTTGAGATCTTTTTGATGGTGCAAAAATCTAGAGATTTGAAGACACTTCAATTTTCACTGAAAATATCCACCGGATCAGGCCTCCTCATTGAAGACCTTTTGGACCTCCAAAAGTGACATTTACTCTTGACATAAAGTGAGGACTTGGCCTCCCCACTTGTCCTGTATCATTTGTACATCTGAATACCTGACTCACAAGCACAATGAAGACTGCAACAACATTGTTGATCATAAACATTATTCTATCACTTCCATAAGCATCTACATCAGTTGTCGTAGCCACTAACCAACAAACATTGACTAGCATCAAGCTGAACAATAATGCAGAAATGAAAGAGAATAAATCAACAACATATCGATCCTTCACAACAGGAACATTTTTACCCAAGGAACCATCAATGCTTTCAATCATCATTCCCTCGTACTACGGGTGCATCCTGCAACATCTGACCCTGCTTAGCTACTCCAAGTTCAAGTGTAGAACCACCTGTACTGACAGACATGAGAGTTAACTCTTTAGTTGCATTAATTACCCTCTTTAACTGCCCTGTGTTTGCAAAAGAACGATTAGTTTTAATCCTGTGAGAATGTACAATAGACTGAATGCCATCTTTAAACAAGTGATAATGATTCTTCTCCCAATAGAAAATTGCTTTTCTGTCATAAAGATAAGGGCTATCAGGCACTATCCCACAGATATCCAGTGGAACCACATCAAACTGTACTTCATCCACAAATTTACTAGTGATTGTGAATCTTATGGTGCATTGTCTTGTTACTTGCAACTTATCATTTTCACAAATCCAACCTAGTGGATAAGGTTTCTTATGTAATGTAGTTCTCAATCCCAAGTTTCTTACAGTATTTTCAGAAATCAAGTTCACTTGAGAACCACTCTCTATGAGCACATCAATTTTAGTGTTCTTAGCAACAACCCTTAAATGAAACAACTCATTCCTTTTCTTATCTTCAGAGAAATCATTAACTGTAGAAGTAGAAGCACAACTAGCAACAAAAATACTAGAAATAAGAACTTCACCTTTCAAACCCATAGCTGCTATCTTAGTCTCATCATCTGAATTTGAACCAAGATCCATAACAACATTTGCTGCTTTCTCCTTACCTTTCTGTTTCCGATCAAATTTTTGAGTCCACTTAGGCTTCAATTCGGGATGCAACTTCCAACAATGTTCTTCATCATGACCCTTCTTGTCACAATGAGTGTAAGAAAGCTTATCATCCTTCTTGACTGTAGCTGCCTTCTTTCCTTTCTCTATCTCTGCATTCTTAGAAGATTTCTTTACATCATTATCAAACTTATCAATAAAAGATCCTTTACCCCTTGACTCTAAGTGTGTAGCTTGAACAGACACTTCATCCAAATTACAAGGGTTTAATACCAAAATAGAATGTCTAAGGTAGGAATGGAGACCTCCTATGTACTTCAACAAAGTATCCTAGGTGTACAAAGGAACATTCAAAGCAATAGCCCTTTTCCTAAATTCATGGGAGTACTCTTGAACAGTTTGACCTTTCCCTTGCCTAAACATTTGCCAGTCCATCATTAACTGCTGCATATGTCCTAGGGGATAAAACTGCTTCTTAAGAGCATTAACACACTCTGCCCAAGTTAAACTGACTCTACCATGTCGTGAAACTTTTGCCTTAGTTTTACTCTCCCACCAGGTTAAAGTTGTACCTCCTAATCGAAGAGTAGCTAATTGAATCCTATCAACATCATCTAATAGGTTCTGGACTCTACAGTAGACTTCTACTTGCTGAATCCAATCATCCAATTTTTCAGCATTAAGTTCACCACAATACTTAGGCAAGTCAAATTTTACATCTAGTTTGATCTTAGGCTTATACCCACTCTTGAAAGGATTAGAAGAAGTAGAATGAGGAGAAGATGGAGAAGAAGGAGAAGAGGGAGGAGAAGGAGAAGAAGAAGAGGGTGGATCTGGTTTCATATCACCATCTCCATGATGTTGCCCTTTCTTGTCTTCACGTTCTTTCCGCTCTTGTCTCTCCTGAAAAAGAATGTCCACCTTAGCCTTCATCTCGAGGAATGCTCTTCAAAATTCTTGCTCACTGGTCTCATCAGGGACCTCCATTCCAGAAATAGACATCCTCGGAAATGTTCTTCGCTTCCCAATTTCAGGATTAAATTCTTCAAGCTTGCCTTTGCCCTTCTGAATCCTAGATCTTGTTAGCATTCAAGAAAACAACTGCAATAATAGTCAACTGAGCTCTGATACCACTTGATCTGCTTGACGGATCTAGACTAATTGCAGTATTAAATGTTTAAATAAAATCAAATTAGCGAAAGTCTTAATACATTTATACATAAATAATGCATCAAAACTTAAGAATTTAAGGTGAAATAAACAGAATTGAGAGAGAAGATAAAGAGTGCAAACAAGTTTGATTTCGGAGTTCGCCACAAACGTGACTACGTCTCCGGGTCGGCTCCAGTAGAGTACGACCAATCCGATTAATTTCCAGAAATCAATTACAATTATGCACCAAGACCATTTCTTCTAGCACTTCGACAGCATAACAATTCTTTGAAGTACAAAAATGGCTCCAAAAATCTCCCTATTCCTTCAAAACTTCACCACCTGGACTTGAAAATTTCCCATAGACTTACAAGGTAATTCTCCAAGATTAATTCCCACAAGAATTCCTTCTCCAAAGTCTAATTGAATAATGCCCTTACCAAAGGACTACACCCCTTTTTATACATGATTTTATCCAAAAAAGGCTTAAAACCATATAACCATCACCATAATTACATAGCCCAATTTGAAATAACAAAATAACCCCCTTAACTCCATCATAACAAATTTTATAACAAAATATCCCTTAAGAATTTGGAGTATTTGTTTCCACATATTACATTAAAGGCTTGTTTTTTTATATAAAAATAAACCTTATAATAACAAACCACTCGGCTCAATATTCTTTTAACCATTCAACTCCCCATAGCAATCTTTCAACCGTTATCCTCTTACTAATTACCACGTATACTTAACCCGAAATTTGTGTGGGTGATTTAATGAATGAGTGGATTCTAAGGGATATGGAAAATGTTTGTTGGTTTTGGCGGATTGTAAAGGATGTCGTTATTAAATAAAATGTTTCCCAAACTAATCTAAAGTTAGACACGTGGGTTGTTGGTGAGGTAATGGAATAGTAATAAGGAGGTTTAACGTTCAAACCTCTTTAGCACAAGTCTTTTGTTTTTCTTTTTTTTTAAAAATGCCATCACATAAGCCATGTGGCACTTCTCAATTTGTTGATTACTCAACATGTGTCAGTATGTAATTGAATAAAAACGCTGACAGGTTGCTTAGTCATTTTGCTGACATCATAACTATTACCTTTTGCCTCCAAAATTCAAATTGTCATAACTTCTTCAAATGAGCTCTGTTTTTGACGAAACGAACGCCGTTGGAAAGCTTTCATTGGGCTCTTCATTTTGAAATCCATTGTTGACCACTTTTGAGGTGGTTTGATTTTGCCCCTTATCTAGCCCTCTGGTCTACCTGTTGACCAGAACTTTGACCGATTGTAACTTGCACAAACGGACTCCTTTTTGCTCTGTTCAAGTTGCGTTGGAATCAGGACGCTGAGATCTTTTTGATGGTGCAAAAATCTGGAGATTTGAAGACACTTCAATTTTAAACGGACTCCTTTTTGCTCTGTTCAAGTTGCGTTGGAATCAGGACGCTGAGATCTTTTTGATGGTGCAAAAATCTGGAGATTTGAAGACACTTCAATTTTCACTGAAAATATCCATCGAATCAAAGGTCTTCATGAGACTTTTAACAAAAGCAAAGCCTTCTTTTTGAAAAACACTCTATTTTCTATTGTCATGGATGAGCGCTCTTTGCTCTAGGCACACTTGAATCGAATTAAGGAAATCCATGATCAGTTACTTGCCATCAGTCACAAATGGAGGAAGAGGATATTGTGGTTATCACTCTTTGGAGTTTACCAAAGTCCTATGAGCATTTTATTGAGACTCTCAACATCACATCTTCTGGTGTTGATTTGAAGTTCACTAATCTCTGCACACTGCTACTTCAGCAAGATTGGTGGAAACAATAGATCAGTAACAGCTCCAATTCCACCTCCATAGAGCAAGCCTTTGCTGCAAAGTCCTTTCAGATGGATAAAGGCAAGTTTCAACAGCCATCTCAGCATAAGTCTTCTGCTCTAGCATTAGATGGTTCCCAAAAGAACATTCAATGCAACTACTGCCATAATTTTGGACACATGAAGGTTGAATGTCAGAAACACTCGGCTGCACTATCTAAGCAATCAGGTTCGTAGCCCAAAGTAAATAGTGCAGAGCACTCTGAGTAGGCAGAACCTATCTACCTTCATGGCTAAAAGCCTTATAGATCATGTGAAGTTGTCTGCCTGGTGCATTGATTCAGGCACCTCTCGTCATTTCACTCACCGTAGAATGGTTTATTGATTACCAGCCATATTTAGACTTTGTTATTTTTGGTGGCGAAGAAGAGTACACGATTGTTGGCTAAGGCAACATTTAGATTCAGTCTGCTGGGAGGAATCTCATATTCCTTGATGTGTACTACATTCCAGGGATGAAACTAAATCTACTCTTAGTCAGTTAGTTGTTGCGACATTCTCCACACTTGGATGTCACCTTTAGTTCACATCAGTGCACCATCACTGATCGGGCGACTTAGCCTACTGTTGCAGTGGGTTTTGAAGATCATGGTCTTTTCAGACTTACTGATATGGTGATTCTCGGGACTTAGCTATAGCTGCTCGGTAGTCTTCTATCA
Organism: Cupressus sempervirens; assembly: GCA_028749045.1. Classification (NCBI taxonomy): domain Eukaryota; kingdom Viridiplantae; phylum Streptophyta; class Pinopsida; order Cupressales; family Cupressaceae; genus Cupressus; species Cupressus sempervirens. The sequence continues at coordinate 536,326,480 of CM053790.1, forward strand.
ACACACTTTGGCATCAGCAATATGGGCACTTAAATGTGCATTATTTGTCACAACTTGCTTGAAATGAACTTGTTCTTGGATTGCCAGAGATACAAACCCAATAGCTTGGAGTTTGTGATGCATGTCAAGCTAGGAAGCAACATCGTACACCTTTCACCGGTGGTGATTCAAGGTGCGCTTCTTAGGTACTTCAATTTGTTCATGCCAATATTTGCGGCCTTATGGCCACTCTTTCTGTTCTTGGGTCTAGGTATTTTCTATTGTTTGTTGATGATTTCAGTAGAAAAATGTGGGTGTATTTCCTTAAAAAGAAATCAGATGTATTTCCTGTATTTTAGAAGTTTAAATCTTTAGTTGAAAAAGAGTTTGGGAAATTTGTTATTACTCTTAGATCAAACAATGGGAGGGGGGGAATTTTGTTCTAATGTTTTCTCTAGCTTCTTGGATACACATGACATCAAACGCCAGTTAACCACACCTCATATGCCACAACAGAACAGTGTAGTTGAACGTTGGAACAGGACAATCACCGAGATGGCTTGATCCATGCTCGAATATAGACATGTTCTGAAGAAGTTTTGGGCAAAAGCAGTTAACATTGCAGTTTATTTGTTGAACCGGTCACCCACAGTGGCGGTCAAAGGTAAAACTCCGGAAGAGGCCTGGTTAGGTCGCAAGCCCAGAATCAGTCACCTGAAGGTTTTTGGCTCCCTTGCTTTCGTTTGGATCCCTAGTGCATCACGCACCAAGTTGGATGCCAAGAGTCAGAAACTCATACTTGTTGGATACAATAGTCTTCACAAAGCCTACCGCTTGATTGATGTTGAGACATCTCGTCTCATCTACAGTCGTGATGTAGTCTTTGATGAGCAGTGAGGACCTTTCATGCCTGCTTCTCCTATTTTTGATCGAGCAGACCAACCTATGTAGGCTTGTGATTTGGGAGTTCGGCTTCCATTAGGTCCACCTAATGGGAGGGCTCTAGTAGCTCTAGTTATACCAGTGATACTTGTACAGACACCTTCCACTTCTCCTGCAGGATCACCTCGCTTTGTAGATGCTTCATTTGAGTTTGATCCAGATTCTTCTGATGAGGAACCTCATCATCATGCATCTCCTGATACTCATGTTGGTCATTCTCCTATCCGACCTAAGTGGTGGGCTAAGACACTTGCTGATCTTCGCATAGTTATGGGACTTGGACTCGCTTCTGACTCAAAAAGTCAAAATCCGACTCGGACTCGGACTCAGCCAGGACTTGATAAATCGAAAAACCCATGAATTTCAAAGGTTTTGAAGGGTTTAACGATTTTTTCATGCATCATTTAGTCAATTAACATCAAATACACAATAATTGAGATAAATAGAAGCTACTTAACACTCATACACAATTTTGCTCAGATTACATAAGTATAACAACTAATTTTTGAAGGAAAAAACTGAATAACATAATATAAAGTTGAAGATTTAAGATATAAGATTCAATCCTTAATAAATTCTTGACATACCACAACATCATTTTCAGAATTCATATGTATTGAAAAAAACACCTTCCAAAAATCTCTATCGTTTTAATTTTTTTAATTTTTAAATTTAATTTAAATTTTTTTTTTTCGGAGAGTCCTGGCCTTGGGACTCAGTAGAGTCCTTGGCCTCGGCGAGTCCATGTGGACTCTGCTAGGACTCGACCGAGTCAGATTCCAGAGGCCATTTGCCTTGGAAAGGCTGCCTTTGCCTTGGACTCGCAAAGTCCCGGAACACTGGATCTTTGTGATGATGAACTCATTGATGGGAGAACTGCTCGGAAAAAAAAGAAAAATTACAGATTTTGTTAAGTTTTCTCTAATGGCCAACATTCATGGTGTGTTTAAACCTCAAACATATTCTGAGGCTAAAGGAATTCCAGTGTGGGAATAGGCCATGCAATTTGAACACTAGAGCTTGTTGAGGAACAACACTTGGGTCCTTTTTGATCTTCCACTAGGGAAGAAATCCATTGGCTGCAAATGGTTTTACAAAATCAAATACAAATTGTATGGTAATTTGGAAAAGTACAAAGCTCGTTTAGTGGTGAAGGGTTTTTCTTAGCATCAAGGCATTGATTATGAGGAGACCTTTGCTTTTACTGCAAAGATTAGCACCATCAGCTTAGTCCTAGCGATGATAGCACAATTTGGTTGGAAGGTCCATCAGATGGATGTCAAGAGTGCTTTCTTGAATGATGATGTCCATGAAGAGGTCTACATGTCGCAACCTCTTAGTTTCAAGGTTGTTGGTAAAGACCATCAGGTTCTCAAATTGGTAAAAGCTCCCTGCGGCTTGAAGCAAGCCCCTCGAGCATGGTACATAATAATTGATAAGTACCTCAGTGATCAAGGCTTCAAGAGGAGTTCATCAGACTCAAATATGTACATCAAGACGACTGATAATGACATCATACTTTTGGTTATTTATGTGGATATTTTGATTATCACTGGTTGCTTGACATCTTTGATTCATGGAATGAAACAGAATTTATGCTAGTCTTTTGAAATGATTGACCTTGGGCTTATGCATTATTGCCTAGGTGTTGAAATTTGGTAATAGTCTTCTGGTATATTCATCTCTCAGTCCAAATATGTCAGGGCCTTGTTAGAAAAATTCCGTATGTAGGTTTGCAAGCCTACATCTACACCTATGGAGAAAGGTCTGAAGTTATCAGAAAAGTCTAATTCTCCTTCCATTGATGATACTAATATAGGCAACTAGTAGGCAGCCTCATCTTCCTTTTTGCTAGTAGGTCTGATATCAGCTTCGTAGTCAACTATATTTCACATTTTATGACAACTCCTAAGGATGATCATTGGATGATAGCAAAGCATGTGCTTCGTTATGTGAAGGGGACTTTAGATTATGGACTTCTGTACTCTCGAAGTTCTAATCCGAAACTTAGTGGGTTCACAGATTCAAATTGGGTAGGCTTTGTTGATGATAAAAAGTCAACTTCTAGATATGTGTTTAGTTTGGGATCCGATGCAGTCACATAGACCAATAAGAAGCAGTAGGCAGTTTCTCTCTCCTCTATAGAGACCGAATACAGAGGGACTGTTAAGGCAGGATGTGAAGCTATTTGGCTTTGTCTGATGCTTGGGGATATGCAGATGTCACCATCAGGACTGACTACTCTGTTTGTTGATAACGAAGGTGTTATCAAGTTAGCACGAAATCCAGTCTTCCATGAACAAACCAAGCATGTGGATATGTTCCCTATCATTATGTACGACAATTGGTTGAAGACGAGACTATAGATTTGCAGTATGTTCCCACCACAGATCTGACTGCAGACATTCTCACCAAGCCTTTTGGTCTTGATAAGTTTGTCAAATTCATAGAACAACTTCTTGTTCTAGATAGATTAACCATTAAGGGAGGGTATTACAATAATAGATAATTGTCTATTATTAGTAATGGTAATCTACTGTAAATATGTAGTTAGCTTTCAGTTTTTTAGCTTTATCTGTTAGAATAAAATATTTCTATTCTTTTTGATAGTTTCCTAAGGAAACATCGCTTTATTCTTTTGTATAGATAGACATCTCGGTCTTTGTTAATATCAAGCAAGTATTTACCAATTACTTTTGTAATATTGTGATCTGCAACTTGAGAAAAATAAGCGCTTATGTGGTGGGGGAGGGCTTTTTTGCTGAAGTGAGGTGTGGATTTCCAGCAGTGCCATCTAAAAGTGAAGAATTGGAGAAGCTTTGTATTTTCAAAGAGGCACATACAAGAAGTTGTGCCCATTGCCTACTACTGTTCAGTACATCAAATAAAAGTGTTGTTTGTTTGCTCAAACAAACAAAAAAATAGCAATGAAAAGTGAGAATTGAGTCTGATAAAGGGGAACAATGAAAATCAAGCTAGAGTACTGTCTTCAGTAGCAAAGTGCTTTAAAGGTTCTTCATTTTAATATAATATTTATGCTATGTTCCCCAGGGACGCATACCCGCCCTAAAACCCCCCGTTTCGGGGATGGGGACAGGGGGACGAGTATGGGACGTCCCCCAGCCGTCCCCAAATTCCCTTTTTTTGCAGGGGACGTCCCCGAAACTTAGGGACGTGGGGGGGACAAAAGGGCCGTCCCCGGTACGGAAAGGTACCGGGTACGGCCGGCCGTCCCCCTTTTTTGCAAGCTCAAAACATTAAAAAAAAAACATAAAAAAAACATTTGTTGTGTCTTTTTTGGTCGGCTAGTGGGCCCCACTCCAAAAACCCTAAAATGTATATAACTCAACACATTTAAATTGTTTTAACCATTCTTTGGTTTTCATTTTATGTTGCAGCTTGCTGAAGTTTTCATTTTGCAAGTAGAGGAGGTAATAGTTTTGCTTCCAAGAGCTTGACCAAGGGTTTGATCTTCTATTTTGTCCACCAATTAAGTATTAAACTCTTTGTGCTTTCATCTATCATTTTTTTAATAAATTTGTAGCTTGCAAAGTCTGATTTTTTTTTTTTTTCATTGTTTCAGCTCATATATCTATTCAATTGCATATTTAAACACAATGAGCAGTAGTGGGAGTACAAGTAGTAGTAGTGAAGAAGAAAATGTAGAGGTTGATGTTGTTAGTAGTGACACTAGGCAAAAACCCAATCCTAAAGCTGATTTGTTTAAATGCCCATCTGACATTATGAAGAATTTTGCAAAGGGTCCTTTCAATAGAAAAAAACCTCTTCTCCAATATGTCACACCTAGGCCAAAAGATAAAAAGAATTCGGGAGTGACTAGGGTGTGGGATTGTCATGTTTGTCTTGATGATTTTAGGGGCAGCTATACAAGAGTGAAGTCACATTTTTTAGGTGTTACATGCCAAGGAGTCAAAGCTTGTCATAACCTAACCGATGAACAAAAATTAGAATGTCAAAGATTGCACTTAGAGGCTGAAATGGAGGGGCAAAATTTGACAGTGACATCACCATCCATTCCCTCACAATCATCTAGGCATATTTCATCCGCCATTGGTACTAGTGGCAGCCCTAGTGGGTCTAGAGGGAAGAGAAAGATAAGTAGTAGTGAGAAGGGCTCGGTGGAAAGTATGTTTAATGCACAGGCAAAGGAGAAGTGTGAGGCATCCATTGGTAGATTTTTTGTTGCTAATGGTATCCCATATAATGCAGCCCGTTCCACTTATTATAAACAAATGGTGAAAAATATTATGAGCATGAATTCCTCATTTGTGCCCTCCGGTGAGCATAAGCTACGAACCACTATCCTAGATGAAGAGTACTCAAAGGTTGCTTTATTATTTGAGGATATGAGACACACTTGGGTTAGGACAGGCTGCTCTATTGTGATGGATGGGTGGATCGATGTTAGACATCGGCCACTCATCAATATCATTGTCACATCCCCTGTTGGCTCTTATTTTTTGAGAGCCATAGATTGCTTAGGAAAGAAGAAGGATGCAGATTTTCAGTTCACCATTTTGCGAGATGCCATAGAGGAGATTGGGCCCTCTAATGTTGTACAGGTTATCACAGATTCTGCACTTGTGTGCAAATCAGCAGGTTTGATGATAGAGGGTGCTTATAGGCACATATTTTGGACCCCTTGTTGTGTTCATTCTTTGAACAATGCATTGAAGGACATAGGGAAGATTGAATGGGTGAAGCAAGCGGTGCTAGAAGCTAGAGAAGTGCAAATGTTTATTTGCAACCACCACACTTCACTTGCTCTATTTAGGTCCTTCTCCAAGAAGGAGTTCCTCAAACCAGCCGAGACAAGGTATGTCAATTATAATTATAGTTTACTTTTAGTTTGTTTTAATTTTAAGTTATTTAAAAAAATTATTTATAAGTTTACTTACATGTGATGCTTTTTGTTTTAAATTTTAATCATTAATGTTTAAGTTTAAATTTTTAATTTTTAATTGTTGCTATAGGTATTGCACATATTTCATCTTGATGGAGAGGATGATTGAGGTGTATGAGGCCCTTCAATTGATGGTGGTGAATCCAGAGTGGGGACGATGGTCTCATTCTAAGTTCACTGAAGGAAAAGTGGTGAGGCAAAGGATCCTTGATGAGAGTTGGTGGTTCACAATGAAGTAAGTTGTTGGTTTTTAAATTTACTATTAGTCTTTTGCTTGCTGATTTTCCTACTAATAATCTTAAAATTCTAATTCTGATTTTTTTTTTTGTTGGCATTTTGATCTTTCAGATACATTTGCTCTGTCATAGCACCCATTGTTGATATCATTAGATATGCTGATACTGATGCTCCTAGTTTAGGAGAGATCTATGAGACTATTGACAGCATGTTGGGTAAGATGAAGAGAATTGTTGCGGCAAAGGATCCTACATTGGGCTTTTATGAGGAGCATATTAGGCCTATTGTGACGCGGAGGTGGAACATAATGAATACCCCGCTTCATATGGCAACATTTTCTCTAAATCCCAAATGGTATGCACAGTTCGGTGGAAGGGGCCTCCCATGTAATGATCCTGAGGTTTTGGATGGCTTCACAAAAGCAATTGATAAGATGTATTCAGCTCAAGATGCCTCTACTCTTCGTGCACAGTTCCTTGACTTCACCAACCTTCGTGGCCCAAACTTGGGTAAGCCACAAGCAAGGTTGGATAGAGTTGTTTTGGCACAGAGGGATCCTATTCGATGGTGGACTTGGCATGGGAGAGATACACCTGAGTTAAAGATACTTGCCGGTCGCCTTTTTTCACAGGTTGCTAGTTCTTCAGCTGCAGAGAGGAACTGGTCCATATATTCATATATCCACTCTATCAAGAGGAATAGACTTACCTCTAAAAGAGCAGAGAAGCTAGTGACAGTGCATCATGCTCTTCGACTTGCCGATCGCCAGACTCCAGAGTATAGGGAGACACCAACTTTGCGATGGGATGTTGAGCCTAAGGATGTGGCCCAGATAGATGAAGATGACATAGCACCAGGACTGGTTGGGGTTCCATTGGATGAGACTACGCTTCCTGTGGAGGATGACAGTGAGGAGGATTCTGATTTTGATGCCATGGATTAGTAGAAGCAGAATAGGAGCAGTAGTCTGCTTCATTTTCTATGTTTTGCTTTTTATGTTGAACATGAACATGATTATGATACATTGATTATATGATACTTGTTACTTTTTGGCAGCCTATAGCTTTGGGCATATTTTGATTTTGATTTTCAGATTTATGATTTATCATGCTTATCATTATGAGTCTTATGATATTGACAATGGTTAATAACTTAATGTTCATTGTTCAGTGTTCTTTGATATTGTATTGATATGCATTTTGAGAATTGGGTACTAAAATACTAAATTGTAAAATACTAAAATCGGATATTATTTCATAGATGGCATTCAAATGTTGTATGTTATGGTTCTATAATGTTTAAATGACATGCTTTGTGCTTAGTTGCATATGAATGACATGTATATTTACAAATTTCAATGTATATACTATATTTTAAAATTTTTCTATATATATAGCCGTCCCCGTCCCCCCCCCGTCCCCAAAATCGCCAAAAAAATTTGCCGTCCCGGAAACCCGTCCCGTCGTCCCCCGTCGTCCCCGTACCGAAAACTTGGGGGAACATAGTATTTATGCTTTCGTAAATATAAAGTTCAAAGTATATAAATTTAAAAAATGTATTTCCCTCTGCATTGAAGACCAGAAATAACTCCATATCTTCCAATCCATAAGGAGTTCATTCAGAAATTTTTAAAGATATGTTTTTTTTGTTGTTGTCAGTCTGGCCCGGTTTATTAATTTTCTCTAAAATTGCTAAGAATCAAATTAATTCAATTTCTCTCTCATGGGGTCAAATATTTTCCTAAATGTTTGTCAGTAATATTGTCTCAAAACAAAACATCTTCCAGAAGTGGTTTTCTAAAGCCTCTATAGGTATTTAAATTTAAAAAAAAAATCTTTAGTGTTTTCTCAACATAGTGCCCTGGAAAAGTAGTTATACCTATCTTTTCATCCGGGAGACAAATCTTGATCACATTCAGTTTATGTAAGTTTTTATTATAAATAATGTGACAAATAGTGCATTGCTTCAACCATTATATTATTAAAATACATTATAATTTAAATATTTATAATAATGAATCGGTAAAAAAGGCTATTATTACTATTAGATGATAATTAGATTTATCATCAAGATATAATTATAAATACTAAAATTGCTATCATATACATAACCATCCATAATCAAAGCAATGTATTTTGTATATTAGCGAGCTGAAATTTTGTATATGTTGAATGTTGTAAACATGTCACTCCTTTTTATTGTCTGCTTCTTGAGTTTTCATGGCCTGGTCCCAGACTTGGTCAATAGTATTTACGATTTTGATGCTGAACTTGAAGATTTTCATGCTATGTATGCAGTTTATACTATAGCTTAATATAAAAAATTTAAGCAATGTCTAAAATCAATATATTATATATTGATAATATATATAAATATCTTAAAGCAAAGTTTATATTGTTACGATATAATAAATAATAAATAATAAATAATAATCATATGATATTTATGAACTTGCCGACTGATATTTGAGATTATCTTCACGAGGCTAGTGGTCGATGAGTCTTCATAACGGGCACCTAATCAGCGATTCAAACTAAATAGATTATAATCATTAAACAATGACGAGTCTTAGTGGCGAGTAAGGGACTTGTCTGCTGACATCACCCCTCTTTGCATAGTATAGATGAATCACATCATAGGAACGGGGAGATACATCTGGAGATTACATACAGAACTTTTAATATTTCATTATACTCAGAGTAGTATACAAAGTAGAGAATACACGGTAACCGCGAAAGATGAAGGGATGTCTTATACATTATATATATATATTTCCAACTCAGGGTTTTATTGGAGGGATACACATGGAGAATGGTATAGACAGGACAATGAAAATAAAATTGAAGTTACTAAGCATCGACTAACAGAAGGGATATCGCAGATATAATTCCAAATCAGACAAAAGAGCCACAGCAATAAGGAAGGCAGAACAGTTAGAGACGTACAAAACAAAGAAGTTGGGGGATATATTCAGTGAATAACGTGGAAAACTAATTCATTATGCGATATTGATATCAGAGATTAGCGGAACGATAACTATAGGTAACGATATTGCACAGCGAATGGAGAAATAGAACCAAAAAGTGTCAGTGTCGAATCAGGACAATACACCATATGCAATAACAACCATTGCCATGTGAGCTCAAACATGAGACACAAGGCAATCTGAGTCAATACTAAGAAAAAGGGGAATCAGATAATAGGAATTATGAATCACAAGGGCAATAAATCTACAGAAGAGACATTCATGCATTATAATCAGCGACTGAGACAGTCAGTAAAATCCCAACGACCTCCATTCCAAATTGGCAATAATAAGAGAGGAAGATAGATTATAAGCACCTGTTCTCCTAATATATCTGATTTAGTCCAGTTACCACATCTGCAAAATAACATATTTTAATTGATTTCATATACTGAGCATAGAGCAAATAAAGATATATAGACATCATCCATTTGAAGTAAGGCTCCCAAGTGATAATAAAAGAATAATAATTTAGAGCCCTGTTCTTATCAGCACAAAAGTACATGAGAGACCATTATAATTCCGTTGGAATCAAGAAAGAGATTTAAATATATCTCTAAAGGCTTCAATAAGACATTTAACAGTGAGTGTCAAACTAAAGCAATGTTCCAGTACCCTCTAGTGATGGCTGTGCTCCAGGAGTGTTTCTTTGCACAAAAAAACCATCTAGAGAAGATTGGTTTGGTGATGCTCTACTAGAACCAGCAGAAGTGGAAGCCAAGGGGATGATAGATTTGCAGATCCGTGGGCCACATTGAGAGCCCTCTATGCCCTCAAGTGCTTCTTCTTCATCAATGTTGGCTGGGATACCTAGTCACAACCCACATTATTCCATTACAAAATGATCATTGTTTTAGAAAAATCTAGATTCTAAACTAATGATGGTGAATGTAAAATAATAAATGATTCTTAAAAAGGAGATAGTCCAAGTCTTGAGATATCTTGCGATTCAGAAATGATTGCCCTCATGGCCAATTTTGCCCTTTCTCTTTCCAACCTTTTCTCTTCTTGGATAGAGAGCGAGACATTCATCTCTCTCTTTATTTCATCTGCGATGGATTGACAAAACCTTGTGTCATGCCTTACTAGCCTTCCAAGATGGTATTTCAAACGAGATATGCCTCCACCAATAACTTTTTCACATCTTATGCATATTGCAGTATTATAGCCGGGTCCTTCAAAAACATATGCCTATGCCTTGTTTCTAGCCCCTTTAGGGTGTGCTCCTACATATCCCGATGGACATGCATCTATTGGGGCTTTAACAGACCCAGACGTAGAGACATATCTATTTGCCATTTTAATGAAGAATCAACCTACACATGTCACATACAAAATGTGGGCACAAATTTAGAAAATTAATAAAGAAATTTAGAAATAAACTAAGTTAGTTTAGTACTTTAGATAAGTTTAAACATAGCTGAAACTTGAAAGAAAAAAACAAAAATAAGTGTTAGGTTATGATATTTTAAAGAAAAAGATGAAATTTTTGAGAAAACTTTGCAAAATTTGCTAAACATTGGTGTTATTCGTTACCTTTTAATAGGAGTTAGAGTAGATTGGAAATGGTATGATAGAGTTTTTATAAACTTGAATGCATTTAATACAAGACAAAATGGTGTTCAAACAAAAGAGAAAGAATCTTGAAAACTTACTTGTGAACCTGAATTTGCTTGAAAAATCTCTTCGAATCCACTCCAAATTCACAACAAATCGATCTAGAATGCTTCAAACGATGGTCTTTCTCTTTCCAAACCTTTCTACATTGTCCACATGGACTCTGCCAATGAAACAAAATGACTATGGCCTCCTGCTGGGCCGCACAGTCCATTTAACTGGTGCAGACGATATCTTTCCTCATTCCAGGAGAAGTTGCTAAGTTATCGCAGGTATTTTGGCAACTTCTTGGCATTATGTTGCAAAATCTTTGTGATATTTGGCGATATCTTGGCGTTATTTGTTGCCACACTGAATTTCTCGGGACTAGATAACTTATCAGTGAGAAGACGGCAACAAGTTGATCAATGGGAAATATCGTAATCAGAAATCATTATATTTATGCTTATAATCGTCATTTTATTGTTACCAGTTATTGATCTTTACATCAAAAATTGGTAATAGTGATCATATCGAAGAGTTTCACAGGTCCTCAATCTTTGTATTGAGATAAAATTAGAAGTAGTTTTCGAAATCAGATCTTCAGACATTTTAATAGTTTTATTTCTTTGTCATAGCTGCGTGCTTGTTTCGTGGTGATGGGCAAGCACTGGTTACCTTTTCTGCTTTGAGGTTAAAATCACAATAAAAAAATCTTATTAAAAAATACGAAAAAAAGAGAGAATTTAATCCTATGTGGGAGCTGTAGCACATTAATTCAGATAAAAAAAGCTATAAGGTTTACCCAAGTGCTGGTTTATTTGGATTTATTTATTTGGGCAAATAGAGTCACAGTTGCACTAATCACGACAAAAGTTTCATGGCGTTAGAACGCTACACTTTATCACCAATAGTACTGCAACTTATTGCTGATAAAACAGTGATAAGTTTATTATTTATTGACTATAGTCGCCTAATATGGATTGCCAGCCAAATACAATGCGTTTTACATTTTACGAGTTCTAAACTGTTGCTTGTGGAGAAAAAGAGGGTTGCAAGAAAAAGAAAGGCGATTTGCAGGGATCTAGAGCATCTTAAAAAACCAGGAAAGTGGTGTGCAATATGGAGTTCTATGCGGTTCTTAAGGTGCTAATTTGGTCTTGGCGGTGGTGGTGCTGTTCCCTGACCCAATTGGGATGTTGCCCATAAATCCCCATTTTATTTCTGGAGTGCATTACAACTTTGAGTTTGTACTGTACAAGTCATTATCTAGACTCTTGTTAGGGTGGGAGGGGGGCGGGGGGGAGGGGGAAGAAGGGATGTAGTTGGCACAAAATGCCTATTGTTGTGTTTGATAATATAAGTTGAGTCACAGCCAATTGTGCAGAGGGAGGAGGCATACAATGGACTTCTAGGATTAGACCCTCTACCCCCCTAGTAGTTTTTACTAGAGTTATTGGGACGGGGAAGATGAAGAGGAAGATGCAGAGCATTTTAGTGTTGTACTTATATTTACTTATAGTTTTACAAAGACAATTTGCTATTTTCAGTTTTCTTGTAGTTGTGACGATTAGGCTACGGCTACTAGCCATCAACATTCCATATTGTGATGACATTTTGTTCCCAATTTGCATTTAAATATATCTAGACTTAGCTTGTTTGTTTTGTTTACCCATTTACTGACTCATTAGATGCATCTCCTATTTTTTACCTTTTTTTGTCCCTTGGCGATAAGTTGCTGATAGTGATATTCTCATCTATGAATCATTTCTGAAATCTTTGAGAAACCAAATCTGGTAACCAATACCTAGATTGTATGCAAATGGCATGGTAAGGGGTATACCGTCAGGGGATCATTTTTAATTATTGAAAAGAGACTCTTTATCTGTTCCGTTATGTTCTTATGACATGATTATTGCATGTCTCAGAGTAGGTATGTTCTTGTAAAGCTGCACGTGTTTTACAATGGGAGCCAGGGTGTGAAAATTGTAATGGTAATGTTTATCACTGACAGAGGAACCATCCAAAGAAAAAATTGTTGTACTAAAGGTGAATTCAAGATTTTGAATAGTTGCGCACGATTTTTTTATATTTTTCCTTTAAGAGGAATTATATTACAAGAAAAAGAAAAGTGGAATATGTTAGGACCATATGGTGCATTAAATTGATTTGAGATCGAGGTTTGCACTCAAGAGAAGATAGCTTTCTTTCATTTTGACTAAATACGTTTTTAATGTAAAACATCTCACTCAATAGTATTAAGTATAATGTTACCAGTGCTAATTAAAATAGGACACGAGTGAGGATATACATCAGAAACAACACATTTTTAGAAAAAGAGGGGATGGTTTTGGGGATGATGTGTATGTGAAATTTATAGTTTAGATTTCCCTTAGTTTAATGTCCTGAAGATTCACTTTTAATTAGCATGATTAGTTTTGGTTTTGTTTTGTACCAGGTGTCTGGATTAAAGTCAATAACAGCTAAGCACCTGGCTTTGGCAAGTCAGACTATCAGCTTTTTCTATGCCATTATTCCAGGTATCAGATGAAGCAATGTAATTTACATGTTCTGTATGGTGTGTGGGATTTGCAGCATTTGTTTCTGATACGTGGGACTAACATAGAGATTCAGAAGTCATTGTGGTTGTTATATTCAGGTCAAAGCCTTGCAATGAATTTTCTAATGTGTTTTTCCAGTATGAAATTACAATATAATGCTATCAAATTTTAACATATAATCATGTGAGGAAAAAATAATAAGAGACAATATAGAACCTGCACAAAGCACGCCAATAAATACTGATATTGTATCATTCATTCCAGAAATTACATATTAACAGCAATAAGCAGTGGGACTCTATTACCTCTCTAATATAAGTCTTTTCTAAGATACCAATGATAGAGATAAAAAAACTCTCTCTCTCTCTCTCTCTCTCTCTCTCTATATATATATATATATATATATATATATATATATATCTGGAAATACAAATGTGTATAAGTTTAGCTGCAGGCTCATACGAGACATCAAAGTTCAAATTTAGTCATTAGTGTTATCTTATTTTATATTACATGTTATCTGTTGACTGATTTGCAGCCACTTATTGTATAGGTTCTGTGAGCTGCCTTTTCTGATTCTTTAAGGTGACAATGATTTAACGGCCTCATTGCAATTAACCAGTTCAGGGTTGTTCAATCACAAGTAGTCCATGCATTCTAAACTTTGTTTGTGACTTTTGTCGCCAATAAAGTCATTCGATTTGTTTGTGCAACATTCGACAGATTAAAACTAGTAAATTGTCAGTGTTATCTTTGGTTTTTGCCCAAGTCTTCAAAATTTACATGGGTCTCTAAACTTTCAGTGTTTAGTTTTCAACCACATGTATCAGCTGATTTTTCTTAGATACGGCATTCTGTTATTGTTTCATAGTGGGGTGTGAGAGAGCTTATGGGCCACCATGTCTGCTTTTATTATTGTTTTAAAACTGACTGTTGAGGTATTCCACAGATGTCCTTGGCTCCCTGAGGTTGAGTAAACATCTACGGGACACCAAGCTCCAGAGGCTGGTGTTTTGGAGACATCTCCATGTCAAGGAGAGGAATCATCTCCTGCTGTCTCCCTCTTGTGGGGTCCCCAGTGGGGGCATGGAATTAGGTTGGAGAGAGAACACATCCCTATTTATTACTGATAAAAAGTTGTTGAGGGGCTCTGAAAGGTGCTTGTTGGCTCTCAGAGAAATGCTTGCAACAATTTAAAGTAATTGCTCTCCAATGGAACGTAATACTAACTACCTGATCATTCATTATGTGTTTGTTTAATTGTGTGATACCTCAAATGTTGCTTTGTGTGATGGTTCATAAGGTGATTATAATCAGAAAAGTCGAAGTATGATTTTTGTAATTCCCTGTCAGGGAACCTGGTAGGGCTAAGTCTAATTTACCTAAGCAGTGTAGTTTTTATATTTATTTTCAAAAAACAGGTTCCCTAAACAATTTAAACCATTGTGACCAATCACTTATAGATTCATTAGATGGAAAGTTCTTAAAACATAGTCCACATTAAAGAAGTGCTCATAGCGATAATATTAATATGATTTCCAAATTAACAAAGTTCATGATTGCAAAATAAAACATGATTTTCATTGTATAACTAAACACATAACATTAACCATATATTTTAAGGAGTCTTCACAATGAATTTCACCCAATTGAACTTATAGAGAGAGAGATAATAATCATACAATCTTTTTTTTCATTTTTCTTTCCTATCTACCCATCCCTTAACATTGCTTTCTCTCAATTACATCCACATGTAGGTACAAAATGCCAAATTACAACTTTACACCAATTACAATATGATCAATAACATCTTCAAAATGTCTTCACAAATATCATCCAAGCATCTTCAAGGAGAACTACAATGCTAAATCTTGAACAAGCCTCAAGTTTTGCCACCCAATCATATGGAACCTAAGGAACCACCCCTCGAGCTAGGAGACAAACCATGATCCATCAAGGCAATACACAATCTAGGGCTTAGTCCAAAAGAGGTCTTAACAAACAAGACTCATTTACCCACAAAACACCCAAGGCAAAAAGGCAAGAGTGAGTGTTGTGACCACATCTAGGTGAGTGTTATCATACCTTCCTAAGATGTTGACATCATCCACCTTGGCTTAAGGCCATCTCGCTGCAAGAATGCTTTTTCCCTCAGTACTCCAACGAGGATAGGCACGACCAAGTAATGTTGGCATCAACCACCTGGGTTAGGGACCTTTAAGTTACGCAAGATGTCCCTTCCCTGAGTACTCCAACAAGACTTCCACAATTATCTTTGTTAAGGTGTGAGAAACCCAACCCAAACCCAATTCATTTAAATATTATGTTTCCACTTATTATCCACTCACATTTGGAGTTAGCCTGCGCATGGACCTGACCTCCAACTCATAGGATCACTGGCAGCCACTTTCGGGCACCAACACCTATGGTGAACCACTCATCTGGGGTTTCTAACTTTCTACCCTACTCAAGCAAAAGATCATAACATGGCTTATTGACCCAAGAAAGGTTGCATTCACAAATAACAGTGTGCCTCATATGCAAACACAGAAAGTGCAAGACATACTTGACAACATCATTTTCAGAAAACATTTTAGCAAATTGACCAGAATCCATAAAACTGCGCATACATTCCTTATACAGCACGTGTTTACTGAGGCTGCGCTTCTATAGAAACTGCACATTTATTAAGCAGAAAGGCACATATGTTTAGTATAGTTGTGCAAGTGTTATAACAATGCATTTGCCTTGCAGAACAACGTATGGATGTAGCAGAGACTTGCTTATGTTTCGGTAGTGCTAATGTTGCATATAACTGCGCATATGGTTTGCAGAGCGGCGCATTTGTGTTTCAACACATATATTTAACAACATTTCGCATTTATTCAACAGATTGGTGCATGTGTTTAAACAGGCTAGCAGATAACAGGATTTATGCAGTGCTGTTCATAGGTTAAGTATAACTACACATTTGTTCCAGAATTCACAAAAAATATATAAAAAAGAATGCTGTGGATGGAATTCCAGAATTTTTGAGCATGTGAGGGTTCATTTGGGTTGAAACCCCAGACCAGGACCCCAATGTACTTCCCATTTGGGGGATTCTACCTCTAGAAATCTACTTCAGACTCAAAGCCTTTTACCCATGGTCAAGGAAAAACTAATGAAACAAAATATACAACCCTCAGAGATTTCTACACTAACAAGGATTGAAAATGCAGAGATTACAAGCAAATTCATATATGCATAATAAACAATTCCATTCTTATTTGCAATGATACTCATACATCTATTTACATGGGAGGAAATGCTTGGTCTACTTGTTTTCTGAGTTGTAAGTGGAGTTGTTTGCTGATATGAATCTCAAGCTTCCTGAATCCTTCAATTTCCAGCAAGTCTGATCCTTCTTCCCTCTTGATCTCCTGGACACCCCAATTGCAGTGTATTAATGTAAATAGTTTATAATAAGGCCTTGACTATAGTTTTGGCCTCCTTTTTCTCTGATCTTTTAATTGCCAGGAGTCTCCTTATTTATAGGGTGTTAAGATGGTTGCATTGGTTGTGCTGGTTGCAATGACACCCCTAACTATGTTTTCTAATATTAATTAAATCAACTTAAAAATTTTTGTTTGAAAAATGTTTAATATTCTCATTAGTAGAAAGTTTTCAAGGTGATCCTGATTTATTCCCAAAGGCGTCTAATAGTGTAATGGTTAAATTTCTTGTCATCTCCTTCAAGGGTCAAAGGTTCAAATCCTTAGGACCTTTTGTCATACTAGTCTAATCTAGTTTCTTGTTATGTTTCAAGCTCATGGTATAAATTTTTGAAGAGTTGTGTAGGTGAGTCGGTTGAGGTGAACTTGTGGTAGTGGTAGGTTCAAGGTTCGAATCTCTTATCATACTTTTACTTCTTTATTTGTTTTCAATTTATTTCACTGATCAGTTTTGTAATCTATTTGTGCAAGAATTCACATTTAAGAAAGCCATATTCACAACACAAATCCACATATATTTTCTTGGGCATATATGTGTGCACCCATATATACTCAGGTAAATATATTTATTTAGAGGCACAACTGACATTAAATAAAGATAAAATTAATTATTAAACCAACAAATATGAGGTTACTGACTCTCCTAT
Organism: Cupressus sempervirens; assembly: GCA_028749045.1. Lineage (NCBI taxonomy): Eukaryota > Viridiplantae > Streptophyta > Pinopsida > Cupressales > Cupressaceae > Cupressus > Cupressus sempervirens. Next base: position 536,343,885 of record CM053790.1, read on the forward strand.
AAGGACTTGCTAGGCTCATTGTGCCTAAGTGGATCATGGTTCCATCTCCGGATCATTTTATGGTATAGAGGCTTAGTACTTGTTCTTGCAGACACCTGCATCACCAACCAATGCACATTGCATATCTATACAATCTCATGATATAGCATACAATACTATAAGCATCAAGTGGGTCAGTAGGTTTAGAATTTATGAAACCAAAATCTTTATTAGAACACATAAAGTGTATATATATATATATATATATATAAGCATCTCATGTAAAGTAACATCACATCTACTATCACTAGCATGAAAAATTAAATCTAGTACAAAATATTTCTCAAATTAAGTCGCTAGGGTGGCACTACAATTTCTGTATGAGTAATTCATAAATCATATCTTCTGCAGAGATGATGTGGATGTGTATAATTTTAGAGATTGATTACCATGATTGTTGGCCATACTTTTTTTGTTTGATTTGAGATATGCTTTAGATCAGATGGTGCATTTGTTGTCACAAGGATGAATTTTCTAATATTAACAGTGCCCTAAAAGATGAAACAAGTCACTGACTTGAGGTCTGACTGTATTTTATGCTGAAGATGTAAGGCGGCTGCTTGTCCTGAATATACCTGAAGCACACAAAATTCTACTACTATCTGAGATTGATCGAGTTACGCAGGTATATTTTATTTCGATATTCTTTATTGCATCATTTGACTTGAAATTTCAACTTTCAATCATGCCCTTGAATCAAAATGGCTGAAAATACAAATTTTTTAAATTATGAAGTGATGTGTTATTACAAATTTGTGAGTTTGAAATCAACAGAGTCTTGAGCATATTCATATATATGTATCAATGAAAGTGAGAAACAGAAAAAAGTTTGGCACAGAGTATTTACAGTTTTTCGCATTTATATATCTTTAATGGGATTTCATATTTCAGGAAGATGTAGTTCCGTTATCTGATTGCATTGTACATTATAGCTTATTTTTATTAAAGCAATCTTCCAGGATTACAGGGTGCACAGAGATGAGATTCATTCAAAGCTTGTGCAAATAATGAAAGAAAGGTTACTGGTCCATCTCCGTATATTGCCACAAATTGCGGACAGTTGGAATAAACCAGAGGACAATGACACTCAACCTAGCCAATTTGCACGTGCTCTAACAAAGGTGGTATTCTTATACTATCTGATTCAGTATCCATCTTTTCTTCTGATTTTGTGATTCAGCATTTTTTTGTTTATCTCAAGTATTCCATTTACAATAATCTAAAGTTCTTTTCAGAGCATCTGTTCTTATTACCTGCATCTTTCATGCTTTGGTTGATGCTACTTTATCTATGCTTTAAAGCTGCTCTATCTTTAGTCTCTTCAGTGACTTTTTTCATGTCCTCAAGGTCAAATGTGTAGCTTTACATCTCTCTTTTACTGCTAATTGTAATTCACATACCATGTACAATCTGGCTGCATCCTTACAATGAGAAATCTGCTTCAGATGATGATCTGAAAGTGGGCCATGCCTATGTGGGTTTCTAGACGACTCCCATTGTGCCATATACATTTATAAAAAAACAGCCTCGCATTAAGATGTGCACCTAGACCAAACCAGAATTGTCATCTGCACATACTATTATTGTGCCAGACAATGCGACAAACAATGAAATTATTCCATTCAATTATTGACAAACGCTTCCAATACTCCTACCAAGTACCATCTCATGTGAGAAGCCTTCAATCAGTTAAATAAAAACAATCTGTCACTACTTTATAACTAGTCATAATGAACAAAATAGCTTCCTTAAATCTTTGTGGAAGTCTCTTGTTCAAGAGAAGATAGATTAACCAAATTGCTGTTATTTTTACTTATATTAGAGTATAGTCTTAAAACAAAGCTCCTTGATTTGCCATGTACTCAACCTCTTTATTTTATTTTGGATCCAATAGCAATGAGAGATGCTGAAGGAGGTTAGCTTTGAGCACTTTCATATAATTACTTGCTCTAGAATTGCCTTCAATTTCTAATTTGCACATTTCCCTTTTATCACCACTTAAAGAACTGCGAGTCTCCTTCAACATGCACAGTATGAAAACCTACGTCACATGTATCTACAAGAGTAGCAAACATTGGTACCCATTCTGCATATTTATTTTCTCACCGGAAAAGAGATAGCCACCTAATACAAAGCCACCATTGTAAGGGCCCAAGCTCTGCAAGGGTTCTCTTGAAATGCCCTGTCAAAATTCATCTGCCAGTTTCAACCCTGCTATCTTAGAGTATCCCTACATCTCATCCTATTTATTTTCCCTCGAACTGGAACCTTTTTTTAAATTCCACATTTCAGGTGAGCTTTAATATTTGGGAAGGAGTCTGCAAAATTCATCACAATCACCACAGTTCCCTTTTCAACATTGACCAACATGATCATGATTGTAACTTTTTATTTTTACTTTGCACATTTAGCTTTTTAAATCTTGCCTTTTTGTAGCTTAGCATGTTTTAACAGTATGACACTCTTGTATAGTCTCTTATGTGTCAATCTGCAGTGATCCATATATTGCAAGGTCTGTATTCTAAATAATGTCTTTAACTTGAGTTTGTTTTTGTGCATGGAAAATTCTAGTCCTCTGTTCAATAAAATAACAATAGATAATGCTCCAATCAAGGTTGTTTGATAAAATATATATCATATTCTTATAGCCTCTCTCCTATTATGATTTGTATCTCTACATTTTTGCATTGATTACTTATTGTTGAATGAAGTGACGGTAAAGAACCAATATCTCTTGCCAAGGATAGATGACTTATTTGGCTAGATGAAGTGAGTGAGACTGATCTTGAAGATAGATCTTAAGTCGAGATAACATCAACTTTGTATCCATGAGTATGACATTCATCGTACAACTTTTAACATTCAATATGGGCATCATGATTTTATGGTTTTACCCTTTGGGTTAACCAATGTGCCATTAGTGTTCTTGATTCTTACGATTATTTTGTTTCACACCTCCCTTGATTGGTTTGTCCTTGTGTTTCTTGATGACATAATAGGAACAAAGTTATTGAAGCCATTATTAACATAGGTTATTATTAGAAAATTATAATGTTTCTTTAATGGTCATCTTAGTTAATCTAGTTTATTAAGTAGTTTCTATTTTTTGTCTTAAGTTTATGATTGTTTCTTTTAGAAACATTGTCTTTGTAAATCTATGTAAGGAACTTCCATCTCTGTTCCATACAACAACATCGATTTACCATGAAATGGTATCGGAGTGTATCGATGGGATTTCGTAAAATTTGGTGATTTTTCAAGAAAAATTGAGCCTCTTCTAATTTGTGTGACAATTTTCCAGAAATTTGTTTTTTTAATTTTTTGAAATAAAAGTTATTTAAGGTATTTTATGAAAATTTTGTGGTTCATCTTCAAAATTTTTGCTGAAAATCACAAGCTTGGTCAAGAGTTTTGATTGCATGATTTCTTGGTTTTAGAAATAGTCTTTGATTTTCGAAGGTTGCATGTACTTGCATGTTGTTTCATGTGTTGTTTTACCATGTAAAAGTCTCATGTTTTGCCGCATCAAGGTTTCTCTATTGGGTTTATAATTTTCTTCCTCAAAATTTATCCATTGGGTTTATAATTATCTGATATGTTTTCGTAATTTTTTTTGTGAATTTTTTTTGATAGGTAAAATAATTTTTTTTCTAGAAAATTATTTGTTGGGTTACATTGTTTTTCCTCAAACGAAGTTTTGTATTTATTTATCTGGCTATTGGATTTTGTTTGATTTTGATTGATGTTTTGCCTAGAAGTTTTTATTGGGATTTGATCAAAATTTTACGTCAAAATTTTTGTTGATCTTATTGTCAAATTTTCTCTTAAAATACGATGCTTTGTAAACTTAAAATGACAATATCTTGTAGTTCGAGGCATCTTGCTCATCTCGAAAGTTTGGAAGTGTTGAGTTTATGGGATTGCTTTAAATGTATTAGCACTGCCTCAATGATATGGGTTTTTCAAAGGCAACAATCTCTCTCTTATTTATATTGTGGACGAGTCATGGAAAGACATGTCCCTTGATGAGACATGTCTATTCATTAACATATACTTTATTAATTAATATGACATATATACAGTTTTTAAAGTCTTATTATATTAATTTCTGTAACATAATAATTCTTAGAGCTCAATTTCTCTAATATAATAATTCCTCTATTGTGATAGCTTTGTATTTTCTTCCCATGATGACTCCCATGATCATTTCTTGACTTGACTCCGACAATTATCCCCACAGTTGCATCACCTGTGAGGACTGCAATCATGTTTGCAACAAGAACTTTTGTGCTATTTGCAGGTTTTCACTGTTCGTGCTTGTTTGCAGGTGTTCACTAGTCGTGCATTTTGTTAACTTTGCAGGTCCTCGTGTTTGCTCCTTTCACTATCGTGGGTTTTCTTTTGGCACTTTTGTTGCACTTCATCCTGCATGCTTCGTGGCTCCTCCTTCCTATTTTTGCCGTCACAGGTGGTGGATTGTGTGTTTGTTTCCACACGGGTTTCCTTGTTCGCGTTGCGGGTGTTTTTGTTTGCGTGTTTGCTTCCATGCGTTTGCCTTGCTCGCACGCGATAGTGTGCACTCCAGTGTTTGTGGGAAGTGGTTCTTCCCTCAACGTTACTGCAATTTGCTTGTTTGCTATTGTACAATCGTGCGATCTCTGTTTCTCTTTGCAAACTTGGTGTTCTCAATACGGGATTGTGTTTGTGTTTGATCTGATCTCCTTGTTGTCGAGTTGTGCGAGGTTTTTGCTCTGATTGTGGTGAGCCAACTATTTTCTCACTGTTCTCCTGTTTGACTCTACACGCACTCCTGGTTTTGTTGCACCTCTGTTGTTGTTCGGTTTACTTCTGCTCAAGCTCCTTCCTGGACCATCCTTCCCATGGGGACCTCAGTGCCTCCAGTCATGCCTGACTCTGTATTAGTCCTAGCTTCTGCTGCTATTAACCTACCAAAGGCTTTATGAAAGATTGATAAAACTGGAAGCTGAGAACCAAGGTCAGAGGGGTGCAATCCAAACACTGTCTGAGACCAGTGTTGCTATTAAGGTGCAGGTTGATTCTAACTCGTCAAACATTTCCAATTTCTTTGTCACTCTCATTTATGAAACAACAGACGTCAAGACCCACTTTGACACGGTCATAGAGCAGTTGGGGGACCTTGACACTTTTAGAGAACAAAATGAAATCGTGGTTAAACACACTTATCTTTTGTCTGAGATTGAGATAAAGGTCAAATCTTGGGCGTTTGTTTGCACTAATCTCGACTCCACTCTCTTGGGGGTGTGGAAAAGATTGTCCAAGGGAAGATTATTGAGGAGTGTTGGAGACAGGACCATGAGCTTAACCTCAGAGTTTGAGGCCTCCCTTGTTTCACTACTGATCCTATGAAAGCTGGACAATCCTTTCTTTGAGATCAGCTAGGCATTTCAGATATCACTTTACGCAGATGTTGGGTGGGACCAAATAGTACCCTCTTTTTTGCAATTCTTCTCACTTTTCAACAGGTTATGGGCTCTTAGATCGAAGAGGAATATATTCCCTCTTCATTCAAAGATCTTTTTAGATGAGGACCTTACTAGAGCACAGGTTGCTGGGTAGAGACATTCTAGGGGTTTGGTTGCGGAAGCTTGATGGGCCGAGAAATGGGCGGTGATCCAAAATTTTAGAGCTATTATATGGGATTCCTTTCCTAGTGGATGGGAACATAGACCGAATGACGGTCTCGCCAATAGTCACATGGTAGAAAACCTTCCTCCATTTCTCTCCATTTCAACAACTAGAATGTTAAGGGTATTCTTTGGTCATTACCTGGTCTGTCTTTGGATGCAGTTGGTTCGACTGATAATTTGGTTGTTGTAGAGACTCATGAGAGTCTAGTTTGCCCTCTCCCAGGATTTTTTGGATACTAGTGGCCATCTGTTTGCAGAGAGGAGGTTCAAACATCTAGTGGTGTCCGTGGTTCCGGTGGTATGGCTTGTTTGATTAGAGACGACCTTGTTAGTGCTACGTTGGTGGTTCACTCCGACACGTCAGCTAGATATATGTGGATCCAGGTCAGCCACACTAGTTAACATTTTAGAGACATCTTTATAGTAGTTAGTTATTTCTTGTCGACTACTTCTTCATATGCCATACTTAGCTCGGTGGATGGAGATCCCTTCTTTGATTTGTATGAGTGTATCTCCAAGTTTTCGAGCTTGGGCGACATCATCATTTTGGGTGACTTCAATGCACAAATTAGAGATCTTCAGATCCCTCCCATGACCGCACCTTGGACTTGACTTGTACTCGAGAGATCGATCCAGCCAATAAATATTTTCAATGCCACTCTTAGGACTTGCTTGGGCCTCTTTCATGTTATGGTTGCCATCACCTCCAGCTCTGTGAGTCTTTCGATTTGTTAATCTTGAATGGCCTCCCTTGCTTCTTGAGTTCTGAGCTCTTCACTGGCTGGTATCATTGTGGTGGTGTGATTGTGGTCGACTATGCTTTCGTGCTAGCCTGTTTTATTCTCTTAGTTGCTTCACCGTCATCTGCCTCCCTTTAGCCAACCACTCCATCCTTAGCCCTGTTGTTTGCTTCACCTCCCGCCCCCCTCCCCCTCTTCGCTCCATCTGCCGTTCTTACTCTCTGGCCCCTCTACCACTTTCCACTTCTCGGAGTGTGACAACTACCTCTTTACCCTCCATCTTAGATGAATTCCCCCCAGACTGCTTTTTGGATGCCTCCCATGCTGTGTCTGTGTTTGATCTTTTAGCTACTAGTATTTGTGAGTGTGCCTTCCTCTCCATCTCGAGCGACACTTTTCCCTCCCACCTCAACCCTGTTAGCCGAAAATCTTGTCCCATGAACTAGGTTATGACGACTATAAATCTTTTCACTACTCCTTGTGTGCTTTCTTCACTGCTCATTCCCCCTTGTATACTTAATTGTGTTCCTTGTACCACTACTTTCTTCGCTACAAGAAGTGATCGTTCATGGCTTCCCAATTTAAATCCCTCTATGACACACTCGTGACTTGAAAGTCTTCTGGCGTACCTTGTTCCCCTGTTAACCTCCCTCGCCCTCCACCCGTGACTCACACTTGTTGGTGTCCTATGCCATCGCCCTTTATGATATCCCGAGCCAGTTGCCTGCTCATCCTACCTCCCCCCCCTCCTCATTTTACTCCCTCTACCATTTGTGAGGCCATTAGACTCACGTGATGTAGCAGAGCTGCCAATGAAGAAGGATTTTAGGTTGAGCTTTTGAAGCTCTATATTCCAATTTTGTGATCCTTTCTTGTGGTGCTCTTCAACTGAGTGATTTGCACTGGGTTCTCTGATTCATGGCTGAGACATGTGATTTATCCAATCTATAAGTTTAGGTTAGTCTCAGACCCCAACAATTATAGAACCATCATGATTGGGCATACTTTTGCCAAGCTTTATGCCACAGTCCTTAATACTATTCTTTCCAAATAGCTTAATAGGATACAGTGTCAGAGTAGAGGGCATATTGGGTTACGTACCAATTTCTAGATTATTGATCACATATTTAAACTGCATGCTATCATCGAGGAAGCTCAGCATCGCGCTGTGAAAGTCTACTATTGTTTCGTAAATTTTCGTAAGGCTTTTGACTTTGCTCCCGATGTGGCCCTTTTATAGAGGCTCAGAGACATTGGTATTTTTGATATTCTTTTGATAGCGATGATGAGACATTATGAGACTGTGGCTGGCAGTACAGTGACTCCTGAGGGTTGCTCCGATCCAATTCACAGTACCATAGGGGCATAGTAGGGTTGCCTTGTCTCCCCAACTTTATTCAGCATCTATATTGATGAGCTCGAGACCTTCCTCAGTGAGGCTTCGCTCCCCGGGGATGTTTGCTACTTACACTAGGTTCTGATCTCCATTCTCGTCTTTGCCGATGATGTGGTTCTTTTAGCCTACTCTCCGGAGGGGCTCCAAAGGCTTATTGATGGGTTGGCCTCTTTCTGTGACCAATGTTAGCTTGTAAACCTGAGCAAGACTTGGGTTATGGTCTTCAACTGTCTAAAGACCTTGCATCTTCACTTTAGCTTTTACGGTCAAATGATCGAGATTGTTTCTTCGTACACTTATCTTAGGGTCAAGTTCTCTGTTCCCCACTTTAGCATAATGCCAAACTACTTGCCTAGGGTTGCCAAGGGGTTGGGTTCTATTGCCCTTTTGGAGAGAGTGCTTCCAGCATCACTTTCAGGACACTGGGTTCAAGTTATCTCTCTTGGACTCTTTGGTCAGACCGACAGTCTTTGGGCATTCTCTTTTCAATTCTGATTGGGCATCGACCGAGCCGGTCCAGACCCTTCTACTCCATCGGATTATCAGATGTCACTGCTACACTCCACATAATATTATTTTGGCCAAGTTTGGGGCTCACCCTTTCAGGCTTAGCACTATCTTTTATTTCATTTGGTTCCTTCATTGCCTCAAGAGCTTTGTGGACTGCGCAAATGGTCGCTATAGATGCTCTTGCCTCTCATATTATTCCTTTGTTGATATTGCCAAATCCGATTTGATGACCCGAGCTCGCTGTTGGCACTATCTGGATTGACATTGACTGTCTCCTTCTTTCGTCTATTGTTTGTTTCTTTTCTTTTCTTTCTTATTTGTTCCTTCTTGGACATCATTTGGTGCTCCCGCTAGGCTATTCTTCATCCTTGTTGTATCTTCTAGTCCCTTGGACCCTTTAGTTGGTCTCTTGCTAGAAATTAATAACATATATCTTATCTTTTATAATATATATCTCATATATAATGAATATATATATCTCATATATAATAAATATACATATATCTCATATATAATAAATATATAGATGTATATATATCTACAATAGTATTATCTCTTAGGTTTATTTGACTGAGCTACCAAACATCAACGCTCCCTCTTACCTAGGGAGGATAAAAACAAGACATTTTTATTACTTCAATGTAAAATCAACAATGGCAATTTTTAAGGATATCTTCAATCAAAAGATATCCACCATTTAGATATCATCTCATGATATCAAGAGTAATGGCCTCAGAATATCAAGTCACATGATAATCACCAAGTACTCAAAAATGCCCATAGATAATGTATCCTCAATAATACTTACCGCTGAAACATTCATGGTCTGTTCAAGGAACTTAATCCACCATCCAAGATATAATCTATCATGATTTGTCTCAGACATCACAAGATGTCCATCACAATAGAAGGCCATGGTCTGTTTAAGGAACTTAATCCACCATGCAAGTTATAATCTATCATGATCTGCTTAGACATCATAAGATGTGCATCATAGTAGAAGGTTAAGTTATTGAAAGATTGTCAGCTTTGAATAACTTCTACAGATACAAGTGATAATCACTTGGAAGTTATCACTTTCTCATGATGTACACAGGGGGTGGGCCCATTGAAATCATGTAGTCACACACATGGATTTTTAGACTCCCTCTAAATATCAATCTTCAGCCTCTAATGAAGTGTCAAGATTCCCTCTAAATTTGATATCTTCCTTTTCTTGCAAGACCATTGTCGCAAAAGATCAAGGCAAATAGCTCTTATAGTACATATAGAAATACAAGTTAGAATGTCAACCTTAATTGGGATGTTAGTAATTTAAATCATGCCTATTACTAACAACAACATAAATGTATAACATTACTCTTTATTTTATATTTTCAATAATAGAAATAAGATAACATAATACTTAAAGTTTATATAAATGATGTATAAAGTTAAAATATAATTATACCTTATCTTTACCTTTTATACTCTCGTAACGGATCTCTTTATATTAAATCTTACTACAGTTAATTCCTGCAGTTAATGATGGGTCCCTCTATACCTGCGTGGTGTGCATAGTTGTCAAGGAGTATTCATTGCATCCTCAAATCTCCTTATTTAACAAATCGTGGTGGGTTCACCTTTTCAACATGGCCACCAACCAACTGTGGAAGTTGTGTTCAAATCTGCTTTGTTTCCCTTCTATTAGATTTTCATGTGCTGACATGGCGCAATGCATCTCCCCTTATTACAGGTCATCTCCTTCTAAATTGAACATAGACTTCAAATTGCATTTTCTATATATCTTCTATTATCTCATGCCACCTCATATCTACTTTATTAGATACATCTTGCTCTCTCTTTTCATATAGATCTTCCATCTTATATTTTATATTTACCCTATATTGATATAGCAGTGTCCATTTGCTACCCCCCCATCCCTGAAATTGGCAAAATTTCTTGCCATCCCAGAAACCCGTCTCACCGTCTCCTGTCATCCTTGTCCTGGAAACTCAGGGGAAGACAATTTCTTTTAGAAACATCATCTTTATAAAATTATAAATGGAGCATTTATCTCCTCTGTTTAATACAACAACATTGTTTTATCATAGTAGTTATAGACTCTTATTATTAGTAATATTATAATTTCTCTCATTATTATTGATATTCTTAATGACGATAATGCTGTCATTGATTATCGTATTGCTTATAGTAATAGTTATGCCAAGTTCAATATTTAGTTCAAAATGATTAAAGCATACTTTTATCATTAAAGTCAGAATTGCTAATGGCCTTTTTAACTCTAGCATCACACATACGTAAAACTAGTTCATTGCTTTCTCTGTAGTTAACGCCCACTGAAAACCACATTTTTCTCACTTTATTATTCAACCAATTTTGTCACCCCTATTGGAATGTTGATATTTATCCACTATGGCTGATCCACCTCAGTTTGTTTTCTAGAATTTTGACGGAGCTCACAATTCTTGGCATCTGGGGAAAGTATATCTTCAATACCCATAATATTTAATGCTTCTTTAATATATTCAACATGACTATTGGTTGACCAAAGCTTGAAATGTATTGCTTGGCTACATAATGTGTAAACAACAACTGCAACTTGTACCATTCACCCACAAGATATACTAACTGGATTAATTGTTTAATGATCTTACATCAACAATTCCCCTTATGAATTTATACATAATATTTGTTGTTGTGTGGATGAAGTCAACATTCTTTTCCTTAAGTGTTTTATGAATTGCCATAATGTTTCTCTCTTCTTGATAATTAAGGGCTAATAATTCTATCATTTTTCTCTCTCTTTCCAAATTATCACAATGGGAGTCCTTGGTAGCACTTTGCAATCTATGCACAAGGTGTGCCCGTAGGACATTGTGGATATCCAAATATACCAAATTTGCCTTGTGTTTTAATGCAGTTTAAAAAAATTTCTTGTCTTAAATTTGTGTAGCTAAAATCCTATTCATCTTGGATAGTTGAGGTTTCCACAACCATCATCCTAATGCCAACCTTTAAGAGGATTTGTCAATTCCATATTGAATGTGTAGAGGTTTGGTAATAATTCACTTATAACCAAACCCAATATAGACTGTGATAGTATTATTTTGTGGTTTTGAACTTTACAAACCTATTATAATAGTTTCAAATTTTATTTATGTACCCAATTTTTAGAAAATGCCATCCAATTTGTGTACTCGTCTCTTGTACATATCCCTTTATCTATATTTTGGAAATCTTCACTCTTTGTTTAGAAGTTGCTTGCAATTGCACTAAAAGCAAGGAATGGCCATTAATTTGAATAATAAATTAAGCTAGAAAGTGATGCAACTTAATCATTATATTGTAGAAGTGGATATAACTTAATCTTTATATAGACATTGATATGTCACTTGACACCTAAATTGAAGAGCTACTCTGTTGCCATCTCCCAGAGAGGGAAAAATGACAAAAATACAAAAATGGGTACCTATTTCACCTAGACTAGAAAGCATAGTGCCGTGGTTTGCCAAAGGAGCTCCTGTGGTGGTATGCCCAATAATGTAGATCATTCAAACATACAATGATGCATTGACTACCACCCAAAATTGCTTAACTTTGAACTCGAATGGGCTTAGCATAATGCCAATAAAATTTTCATTGAAAACTTCATTGGTCTTTGCCTTTGTGGGAATTGTAAAGGAGCCATTAAAGGCGAGCATTCAAAGGGAGACAATTTTCTTTTGTGTCTATTCCTCTATTGTAACATTTTCAAGGTCTATAGTGGGAAGGGCCTCATGTTTGAACCATAGAGGGATCCAACCCCATCTTGTGATACTTATTTTTGTGGTGCTCAAAATAAGGGGGACTCCCTTAAGATATTTTTCCTTGTTGTGCGTAAACCATTTAGGGCTAGAGGATTGGTCCCTTCTTTGTTCTTTTTCTCTAGAGAGCCATCACATGAAGCCAAGGATCCATGGGCCAAGGGTGATTGTGAAGCATCAGAGAAGTGACTTTTGGGCTGCCATGAAGGAAAATCTACACTTGAGAGAGAATCTTGTGAACTGTGCATGAGGGTGTGGAGGTATATTTGAAAACAAGGCTTGTGCCCTAGAAGCAAGAGAATGCAATCTAATAGTTTAGGGAGGAGGTGCCTTAATGATCATCTCTATCATGGGGCTTGTTTACATGACTTTTTTTATCATGCCTAGGGGAAGGGTAAATCACAGTCTAATATTGTAAGGAGGAGCTTGCAATTTTCATGTGCTAAAGACAATGTCTATTACAGGGCTCATGCATCTGCCAACATTTGCAAATCTTTCTTGAGACAAGATCCAGAGTGAAATCATCTATGAAGCTTGCACTTGGGTTTGACAAGGCATTAAATCTTTATTCAAGAGCAACAACTCTCTTTAGAATTTCACAACTTCCTTGCATTGTCCTTTATTGATGTATATATTTTATACTGTATAAAGATTTTGGATTAATGTTACGTTTTCTACCCCATCAAGTATAGCCTGGAAAGTAGATAATAGTAGTATCTCCAGCATAGAGACTGAATTCTTCCATAATTATCAATGGATTAAGGATTGGAATGACTTAGTGCACCTTGGAAAGACTGTGCAAGGAATGTATAGAGTGCCCCATTAAATGCCAAATAAATTACTTTAGGAATTTGCATAAAGTTAGGGCTCCTCATGTTTCTAAGATTGCATTGCATGACATTGGAAGCTACCATGGAAGGAAAATTGGCTTTGGTGAATAAACTATTAGAACTTTACATTAGATGGTTATGAGTATAGATACAATATGACTCTATAGCATCAGGTTCAATCAATTGAGAACAATTAAACTAACTAGCGAATTTCCAGCTTCTTTGTTGAGATAGGTGAGATATTAGGGTTATGAGAATATATACAATATGAACTTCGTATCATCAGCTCCCAAGTGATTTTAAGAGAAAATAAACTAACTTATGGAATTTTGAACTTTTTTGTTAGAATGGAAAAATATTAAGTTTGGTACGAGGCAAGGTTTCAATGGTGTTATTCACTTCATATTATCTATCTTTGGCATGACAATTACCATCCACACTAATATTAGTGTAAATAACTCTTTTTGGAATTTCACAACTCCCTTGTATTGTCCTCTTTGTTAATGTATATATTTTATATTTAGTATAAAGCTTTTGGATTAATGACACAACATTTGCTTGTTTATGACACAACCTTCAGAGTCAAATAGTTTAAGGAGCTTGAAACTTGCATGTGCTTAAGACAATCTCTATCACAAGGCTTGTCTTTGAGACTGTCAACATTTGTAGATCTTTTCAGAGACAAAATATAGATTGAAATAGTCAAAGAAGCTTGCACTAGGCTTGGAAAAGGCATTGAATCTTTATTCAATATCGACAACTCTCTTTTGAATTTCACAACTCCCTTGCATTGCCTTGTTGTTAATGTATATATTTTATATTTAGTATAAAGTTTTCAGATTAATGACACGACATGTGCTACCCAATCAAGTGTAGCCTAGAAAGTAGATAATAGTAGTACTTCCACACATAGAGATTGAATTCTTCCCTGAGTATCAATAGAAGCTTAGTCTACTGTAGTAGGACTGTTGGCAGTGGGCCAATGTCCCGTGTTGGATTCACGACATGGTTTAACAATCTCCTACGTCTTATATAAGTCTAGTGGTTGTATTTGGCATTGATAGATCGATCTTTTGGTGCAATGATAACCCTAGCAGTTACCAAGTGGTATCAAAGCTTGGTCACATGTTCGAATCCTTGTAGGCCACAATGAGTAATAGGGAGAGGGGGATTGTTGGCAGTGGGCCAACGTCCCTTGATGGATTCGTTACATGTTTTAACGAGTTCATTTATCTTCTATAAGTCTAGTGGTTGTATCGAGCATTGACATGTCAATCTTTTGGTGCAACGACAACCCTAGTGGTTAACGAAGACTATGTGCAAGGAAACTATAGATTCAATGCATAATAGATTACTTTAGAAAGTTATAGAAAGTCAGACTTATTTATGTTTTCAAAATTATACTGCATGACATTAGAAGCTAGCATGGGAGGGAAAATTAGAATTTACTATAGAAGATTATGAGAATAGGTGCAATTTGACTCTATATTACCAAATTCACCAATTAAGAACAATTAAACCAATGAAACTCGGGGACTTGCACCCCCCTACACACATAACAGTGTAGGGAGACTTGTATGAGCTTAGAATAGTGCAAGGGTAGAGGGGCATTTAAGGAGAGCATTCAAAGGGAGCTGGTCTGTCTTTGTCTGTCTTTTTATCTATTGTAACATTTTCAAGGTCTATATTGCGAAGGGCCTCACGTTGAACCATAGAGATATCCAACCCCATCTTGTGATACCTATTCTTGTCTTGATCAAAATAAGGGGGATTCCCTTCAGACACTTTTCCTTACTGTTCATAAACCACTTAGGGCTAAAGGATTGATCTCTTCTTTGTTTGTCTTTTCTCCAGAGAGCCATCACATGAAGCCAAGGAACCATTGGCCAAGGGTGATTGTGAAGAATCTGAGAGGTGCCTTGTGGGCTGCCATGTAGGAAAATCTGTACTTGAGAGGAGATCTTGTTACTGTGCATAAGGTTTTGGAAGAATTCTGAAAGAAAGGATTGTGCTCTAGAAATAAGGGAATGGCAGTCTAATAGTTTAGGGAGGAGGTGTCTTAATGATGATCTCTATCATAAACGATCATCTCTATCATAGGGCTTTTTACAAGACTACTGTCATCATGCCCAAGGGGAAAGGTAAATGATAGTCTTATAGTTTGAGGAGGATTATATATATATATATACATGTTTTGACATTCAATGATATGGGTCAAACTTCATGCTTCATGGATACTAGACTAGGATTCAACAGATTCAACAAGTTGATTTTCTTTATGCCAAATTAGCGTTTTTTGACAAGTGATAATAAATGCTAAGTTACTAGATTCTCCTGTTTGAGGCTAGGTAATATTTCCAGTCCAGTTCTCCTCTAGGTTCAACCTAGGTTATTGTGGTTGGAATCCAGGTGCTCTTTGGGCCATGGCTGCAAAAAATGTGTACCACATGCCTTAAAAACATATTTTGCACCCTATAAATTACTTTCGAAAATACATTTTGTTACTTGTGCAAATTATGAATGAGGCATGTGGTATTTAATTTATAAATTATTGGCAATCATGGATATGAGTATCACGCTTCTATTTTATTATTATATGATTGAGTATGTATGAGAAATTCATAATAGATCAATATATCAAAATATATTCACATACACACACACAGACATGCGCATGCACCCACGCATGCTGCGCACGCACACTTGCGCCCACACACACACACACACACACACACACACACACACACACACACACTCTTATCTATTATGAGGGTGTGTGTGTGTTTGTGTATTTATTTGTGTGCTCATTCATACATACATACATACATACTTACATATGTACATATGTACCTATTTTTATGTATGTACTTACATACATAAAAAGTTGTCTAGATTTAGCCCAACTTCTCGAGTCTCAAAAATGGGCAGGCCTTGTTTAGGCCTGCTCAACCTGGAACTTGTGGGAACTTGCTAATAGTGAATGAGTAAATATAATTCAGTATCATGTCTATATGAATGTTCTATTCAAGTTTTGGTTTCGCTTCTCAATGGTCAATATTGAAGTTTAAGTTCCATAAATGTACTGTTATTTGATTTTCACGTAGCTAGAATGTTATAATGCTATTTTATAGGTTATTTTGTTCAGTGAAGTGGCTATAGATTTTGTTTTTTAAATCCAGTTTGTAGTCCAAAAATTTAGATGTATTATTATTCAAGTCTATTCCTGCAAGTAAAGTATATATACATTAGGAAAGTTCTGCATGCAAACTATAGTATATGCAACTAATTTTTAACCGCAATATACCTTGTTTTTGGGACTTTTCTTTTTGTTTATTGTTTTCTTTTTGATGTGTAGGAAGTTGGTGTTTTACAGCGTGTTCTATCGCCAATCCTCCTTGAGGCAGATGTCCAATTGATTTTTAGGTAAGAATTTTGAACGTGCTTTATGACTGGTATTTTAAGAATATTATTAGGAGAGAAAAATCAGTATTTGAGCGGGCTCCAATACTTGCAAGAGTACTTGAAAATTATAGGAAGGTTTTGTTTTTCAAGGAAAAACTATTAGATAGGTCTTGTAGTGTTTAAATAAGCATTAATAATTCAAACAAGTTATAGAAAATTAACAAATTTTCTGATGAAAAATATGTGCACCGGAAGGACATGAATCAATTTACAAGTTAAAAATCAACTTTATTTCATTTTGGATTAATTTTTTTTATTTGTTAAATGCTTTAAAAAATAATTTTCTACATAATATAAATTCCTATAATGAAAAATGTTATGTTTGCACATGCTATTAGTCCTATGATAAAAAATAGTGAATTGATGGAGGCTTCGAGAGGGCTCAGCAAATCGGCCAACATGGATTGCCCAACTACTTGATCCTTTCCTGTACATAAATAACTATATTTTTTGTACCATGCTTGCTTTATTATAATTTAAGATAATTATTGTACCTACAAAGGATCTGAGATGCAGAGTAGTTTTATTACATGGAGTGCACTGCTTAGGTAAATATAGAAAACTTACTGATTATTCAGATGTTATGTCAATTAAATAAATATATATGCTGTGCAATTTGCTAAAACCACTCAAATGGAGTGAGAAAGTCTCAGAGGTGAAGTAGGAGTAGGAGGCTCTGCGTTTTCAAAACAGGTGACATAAATTGAAGTTTTTAGGGGGGCATAGTTTAAACAACTTGTGACTTGAGGATTTGTCAAAATACAATGATTTGAAATACATGGATATAGGACTATCCTCCACAATGATTACATGATCAATATGAAATAAATATCAGCTGATTGAACATGATCTAGCAGCCTTCGAGAATATGTTTGTGTTTTGGAATTTCTAGGCAATGTTTAAATTTGCTATTTTGCAATTGTTACTTTCTGTTATCTTTCTGTTTTTGATTGGGAATCTAGTATATCTCACTGATAAGAAAAAATAGACCCGATCAAGATATGAACTAAATTACTTTTTTAAGTATGAAATTATCTTGAAAAATTAGATCCACATTCAGCATTGAATTATAAGAAATTTGTAGAAATAGAAATAATTCTATCTAGTTTTTTCCTATGAGCATCCACAAATTAGAGACTGCTACCTGATTTTGAATGCTGCTTTAAAGTTAGGCAAAGAATCTGCTTAGATCATTCTGAAACAAAAATTTCTTAATTGCTGTTTCATATCTCAATGTGAAATTAAAGCAAGCACTTGAAATTAAATTCTGTTTCTTGGAATATTCCAAGGGTTGCGGTACCGTGCCTGGAATATCTGGTCTTCCCTAGGGCCTAGGGTATGTCCCTCTTCGTAATTTCTGCTTCATTCAGCATTAACCACGCATACATGCACACACGCACACGCACACACACGCACACACACACACGCATGCATGCACACACGCACACACGCACACACACGCACACGCGCACACACGCACGCGCATGCACATGCGCACGCACGCACGCACACGCCCACACACGCACACGCACACGCACGCACACACACGCACACACACACACACATGAGATATATAAATAATTTATGGCAAATATTATATATATTTAATAATTAACTTATGTTGAGAGCGCGCGTACACACACACACACACGAGATATATAAATAATTTATGGCAAATATTATATATATGCAATAATTAACTTATGTTGAGTATATGTATACACACACACACACGCACACACACATATTTAAGATTGTTATATAACCATTATAATACATTGAGAAAATGTTATTTGTGATATAACAATAACTATTGGGAGTTAATACATTAACAAAAGACATGTCTCTACAAGAGATGTGCATTTTTTCTTTTTTGATTGGTAACATTATCAAGTTGGGATCACATCTGGGGGACACCATCCCCGTGGTAGAACATTACATTTTTATAATCCAATGAGCAGACATTAACGACTCAATTCATTGAAAATATCGCACAACTCATCACATTTTATCAAGAAATTTCATGTAGTTAGACAACGATCCCTTATCACTCCAATCCTTATCTCTCCATAGCTTCTCCTTATCACTCCAAGGCAATGAACTACCACCCCCTTATATCTCCCAATGCTAGTGACTAGTACTCCACCTCAGCAAGGTGTGAAAGTGTGCAGAACAACCCAACGAAGCGACTTAGATGGTGGATAGAGGCAGCACTTGCACAAATCGGGTGGACAGGCAGGACGGGTCCATTACACAACGACGAGGCCACCAATGCATGAACAATGGGTACACTTGGCGAAGCACACCAACTTACATCGCCGACGGAAATAAACACGGGCATCAACACCCTTAGATAATGCATGAGACCGTCGAGAATCGAACCAAAGACCTCTTACTACCGAGGCTCGTGACTTAACCGTCACGCTGTGTGGTCTTCCCCAAGAGATGTATATATATATTCATTAGAATAGTAACTTGAAACATATATAAAAATTCTAAAAGTGCTATTACAAGTTAAAGCATTTTGAAAAACCTGAGAAATCTAACATGGTATCAGAGTAGGACAGTAATTGGGAATACATCTACTACTGTAAACTCAATTCTTCAAGGTATTATGACCTTGAATCTCACCAGTCAGATCAATATACCATTACTTGTTAGTGTAACGTGGTCATTGCATTATAGGATACATTTTGGCTATGGTGTGATCATTACTTGGCTCATGTTTGTAGTGACGGGCTTATCAATGATGAATAATCATCAAGCATTTGACACCCAAGGGAATATTATTTAGTGCTTGTTGATAACAGATAATATTAAGACCTTCTATTGTGGCGATCGTTTGCGGATGTATAAGTGATATGATATTGGAGAGATATAATAGTGTCTAGAGATGAATATATATTGTCAAAGTTTAATTTAAATATTACTGTGATCATTGTTAGAGGAAATTAGCAATGCAATGGATGAGACCACACATACAAACTAAATATTACGGCATCACCAAAACTCGATACGTAAAAACTTTCATATGAGTCTTATTGATTCATCATACTAATTCATTGTACTATTACTTTGCACTAGAGCGACATTGCTAGTTCATTCACTGTTATTAAAGGTCACCATCAATATCAAAATAGTTGTGGATTGAAGGGTTGGTGACATGCCTTTCATGTGAGGACTAGCATTATTAGAGTTTTATTGAAGACTTGGGAATATAAGTGACATGGTGGACGTTATAAAGCATTGACACTCATTGAACTACAGAGACGTTGAAGAGTGTCGAGTAATATTAAAACACACCTGCTAGCCTATAATTAGGCAAATGAATATTTGAAAAATATTTAGTAGAGCCTTAAGACTGAAGCTTTGCATTAGCATTGAGGGAAGATTCTCAATGGATTGATTAAATTAAAGGGAAATACTTGTGCAAAAATTACTTGCGGTGAAAACGTCTGGATGCTAAGTTGTTGTGGCAAAGTCACGATCTTACATTAGTTATCAAGTTGTTGTGGCGGAGTCACAATCTTAACAAAATTCCATTACCGATTATTCAAGTTTATCAGATTACACTTGAGGCATGTTTCATCTGATGAAATTGTGGTTCTTGTTGGTTGTGTCTACCTGGGACAAAGTACTCCAATATGTGAACCACCGAATGTTACATGTTGGAGGACAAAGTTCAAATTGCCCCCATTTATTAGGAGTTGTGAGATATTAGAGTTGTTTTGTCCAATCTACAATGATGTGGAAGGGCTTTGATGGATGGAGGGCTACTTTCTATTATAAGAATTCAAACCAAGTTGGCCTTTTTTAGGAGGCAGTGGTGGATTCTACATTGGAATTTGTTGGACGATGATTAGCGGTTGCTTCTAAATAATGGGATAAGTGCTTTTTCATTGTCTTTTGAGTAATGCTTTTATTTTGTGTATTGAAGTCAATATTTTGACCATAGTGTAAAATAAGAGTTGGTTACTTTTTATGTCTTGCTCTTTTCCTTGATTCCTAGGATGATATTTTGCAATGAAGAAAAAGAACAAAAAGTTTTTCCAAAATTGATATGATGCAAAATTATTTGATGAGATAAGAGTGAGAATCTTACATTGTGGGGGGATAAATAATAAACAATGTTCTATTCACATTTAAACTATTTTTAGAGGGGTGATGTCAAAGAAGCGACATTATTAAGGATGTACAGGGATGTCCTTGCTTGAAAGGAAGATTGGTACATTAGTCCTGCTACCAAGTACTGTGTATGACTCAATCTTATAATAGTAGTTCTAAAGAAGTTTTGATCTAGGGTTCATTAGTCATTTGATGATTATGCTAAATAAAGTGCAGCTCTGGACGCAAATATCTTTGATGATTAAGTTTATGAAGTAACCTGCTATATTAAGAGGGAGTTTGACAATTCATTAGAGGCAATCTTGGACAAAGAGAGGGAGTAGATCGAAGATATGCTTCAGTCACACTTTTGATGATCTTGGCTGTATTGATTCAGAGGCAGTAGACCATGTTGAGATGAGTTCTCTAGTTATCAGAAACTATAGCAGTTAAAGGACTATGATTCATGGGATAAAGTTTCATGTATGTAGGGTAGGAAGGCCTTATGTTATCAGGATACCTATTGAACTAGGGAAGCATGACATGACCTGTGCCAGGAGGTTATAAGGATGTTAACAGATTCAGAAGGAGTCTGACACTTCATCGGAGAGAACCTTGTACTAAGAGGTGATAAAATTTGATATCAAGACTTAGAGGGAGTTTTGACACTTTATCAGTAACCTTGACAAGGAGGTCAAACAGTTAGTGTCTCTTCGTGAAGAAGGATTTGCAAGTGCAATCCCTTGTAATATGTTCTTGTCTATGAGAGATAAGTTTGAGGTGAAAACCTTATTCTTTCATATATATTTCATCATGGATGTCATGACAACACCACATTATAGTATCCATTGTGACTTCATGTGAAATTTTGATGTCATTTGTGTATGGGCCTGCCCCCTGTGTACATCATGAGAGTGACAACTTTCAAATAATCATCACTTGTATTCGCAAAAGTTATTGGAAGGTGATGATCTTACAATAACTTAAATTATGATATGCATTTCTTGTAAATGTTGAAATAGATCATATAAGGCTTTATCTTGCAAATCAACAACCAAGTGTTAGATGTCATTAAGTTGACTGTCTATAAGTTGTTTGTATAGATATATGATAGGTACTTGGTAAATATCTTGCCTTGATATTCTGATAGGCCATTATTGCATTGAGTACTTGGTGAAAATCATATAGTTGATGTTCTGATAGGCCATTACTCAGAGTACTTGGTGAATATCATTTGATTGATGTTCTGATGGGCCAATACTCATGTTACCTAATATGACATCAAATAGTAATTGGTGAATATTATGTGTTGATATTCTGATAGGCCAATACTTGTATGATATCATATACCAGAAATCTTCTAATCATAGATTTCGTGAATGTGTTATTTTTAAAATATTACCAATGCTGTAATATCTATGTGTTTTATCCTTCTTCATTAAGAGGGAGTGTTAATGTTATAATTTTGTCAGATAAATTAAATTATATATCTGAGATATAAATAATTTATGGAAAATATTATATATATGCAATAATTAACTTATGTTAAGTGTGTGTGTGTGTGTGTGTGTGTGTGTGTGTATAAGATTGTTATATAACCATTATAATACATTGAGAAAATACTATTTGTGATATAACAATAACTAACGTGAGTTAATATATTAACAAGACACATGTCTCTACAAGGTACATGCCTCTTTATATCACATATATATTCATTAGAATAGTAACTTGAGACACAAAAATTCTAAAAGTGCTATTACGAGTCAAAGCATTTTTTGAAAACCTGAGAAAACCAACAGTCTTGGATATCTGCGTGGCTCTATGCTTATTTTTTACCATCATCTTCTGATTGTTGTTCCGAGTCTGAAATAGAGTGCAAGAACATCAAACATGTTCTTTCCAATTGTCTTTCTGCGAATTTGGAAGATCAGATGATCCTTCATAACATCAAAGATGACATTTTGGATTCGGTCATCTTCTTATTATTTACCAACAACATGGAATTGGAAGGCTTTTGTAACTGATTTCTCAATAAAGTCCCATAGTTCTTGCTAGCAATATTTGCACCAACATTTCCATGGTACAAAGTGAAGGGACCTTACAATTTGTCTTCATATCCAAAGCTTTAGGTTTCCACACTGCAACACCATATTATCCTGCTAAACAAAACATATCAGCAACCTAAAAGATAACTTTATCACAGTCCATTGTGCTTCTTAAGCGCAGATCATGGGCATCTCAACCTATTCTGATAGTTCCTGTCATAGGTAGCAGTGCAAGAATTCCTAAAAGGTTTGAGGAAACTTCTTTGATACCGTGATAAATTTTTTAAATCGTAGGAAATAGATTTTGCATTTGATATCTAATTTCTACAGGAATGAAGCTGCAACTAATAGCTGAAAAAAGCTCTCTCAGATGCAAGAATGTATTTAACTTATACTATAGAAAACAATAAATAAATCTATTATCTCGATTTAGATATTACAGTTGCACAGATTGGTATATTGCAGCAATGAATTAGAGTAGCAACAGTGAAAATTTGTCACCTTAATCAATGGTGTTTTAAATCGGAAAATAACTATGTGTAAGGAATCATAAATACTGCAAAATATTGGATACATATTAATCTGTAATCATGCATTTAGATAGATTCTTATATTATTAGGGAAGCTGAAGGTTCATATTGCTTTGATAAAAAACAAATCAGTCATACAATTAAAAGTAAACAAAAGACTACATAACACATTCAATAATAACATTATTGGATCCATTACAGGTGAAAGATAAAAGGTATCCTAGTGTTTAGCGCAGCTCCCGAGTTTCTCCTTCATTACTCAGAGTTGCAAGAGAAGATGATTTATATTACTTAAAATTGTTAAACAAAATTTGAATGAATATCATTTAAAGTTAAATAAGTTTGATGATAATTTCTCCAAACTAAATTCTTAGATAACATACATTTATTAAATTGTCTAGGAGAATAATAGACCATGTTTTCTTGACAGTTGATGCTAATATATATGCCATGTGCATGCCACCAATTACTACTTATGCTGCGTGTAAGGATATTGTTCAGGGAATAAGAAAGGGCAGGTTACGATATGTCTGAGAGAAGATCAGACTGAGATGAGAGCTTGCTGGTTAGCTAGGTGTGGATAGTTATGGCTTACTAGGTGCCATTCTGAGTTTTTATAGCAAGAACGATTGCTATCTGATTTTTCGAAAGAAAGCACACTTACTTCTTTTAAGTTTGCTAGTGTTCTGTTGAAGACGTGATAAGAAATATTCAAATTAATTTTCTTATTTTGGTTCTATCTGTTGTAATATGCTTTGTTTTTAGTTGCTATTCAAGGAAATTATGTGATATTCACCTTTTTGCAATAATTGAGTTATGCATCTATGATATACATGAAATTCATAACATTCTGGTTACAAACATCGACCTTGTCCGTCTTGAAATGATGAGCACATTATAGGTTTATTTGCTGAAACTTGATTTGTTCTTCATGTGTTGAGCAGGCAAGTGGTTAAAAACTTCCATTTGCAGATTTCAGATGCATTTTCAAAGATAGATGCTAGCACTCCTCAAGCAAAAAACAGGTCAGTTTGGATTTTCCTGTCCAGAATATTTTTTCTTATCAGTAATTTATGTTATTTTGAAAAATAACTATGAAATGCTTCTCTGTTGGCAGACTTCACAGGGATGTTCAGCATATCCTTGCATGTATTCATTCATTGCCAACTGACGATTTGAGCCAAGATGGCATGCCAAATCCTGGAGAACTTGATAAATTTCTGTTGCTAAGATTTGGTAAAGGACACTTGCAGGAGAGATAATATAGCTCTTGCCGATTTTATTAAAGCAGCCTGAGAATTTTCCAGTTGTGGTTGGAGACATAAATGGCTAGCTGAAGCATCTTTTACTCTCACAGCAGTCTGACTTCTTCTCTATGAGAATATTTATGTAATAGATGGAAAATAATCTTTATCTAGTTGAGAGAAATGTTACTTTCTTCGAGAAACAGACTTGGCTTCCCATGGGATTCATAGGTGAGTTATTAGTTTCAACTTCTTTGATATATATGATATAATCTCTGCTCTTGTTGGAAATACAGAAAACACGTAGTAGCCTAAAATCTGACAACTGCACACAGGGTACAGTAATATTCTAGCATTAAGAGGGATAAGTATGAAGATGAAATCACATAATGTTTGTCTTTATGATAGCCAGTGTCACATGTAATTTAAAGATATTTTGAAGGTATCTGGAACGAATGGTTAACATAGCAATATTATTGAGTGATATCTTCAGAAATATTCTTCTCTTATCAAGGCTTACAAGGGATTCACAGATCTTTTGGGGGCCATTAGCTGTGAAATTCATCCTTCTTATGATGTAGAAATGCAAAGAGTGACAAGGACCCTATGAAGACATTCTTGCCACTATGCAAAAGTTTTTCTTTTTCTGTTACGTTGTCCTCATAGAAGTTAACCATGTAGCATAGAAGCAACTTTTTTCCCTGGGAACAGTTTGGCAAACCAAACAGAATATTTTCTATTTCTCGGGATAATATTGTGACACTATGAACATTTCAGGAATTCAGAAAATGCAAGGAAGAACAAGAAATAATTGATGGTTATATGTTTATTTTAAGTTATCCTAATTGCGTAGAGAGAGATAATGTGAAAGTAAATGAGACCATAAGTTTGAAATATGGATTATCCTCATTAATTTTGAAACTATTGTTTGCAGTATTGGTTACTTAGGTGCCCATATACATCTAGTCTTGTAGAAGTGGTAGCATGTCAGAAAGTCTAGTTGTGGATCTAGTGCCAATTTTTTAACAAAGTGATACTATCGGTGAAGTACCTTTTCGAGATATAGAATTTTCAATAGATGCTATAAAAGTGCTAACTTGTAGAATATGCTCTTGAAGATTATAATTATTGCATTGAATATACATTCTCTCATCATGGTGGAAAAGAGTTACAATACCATTTCTTTTTGCAAACACAATGGCTCCAGAAACCATTTTGTACCCTCGAAAACTATTGGGATGCTCCCATCATTCATATTTATCATAGATTGTAGGTTTCATGCCAAACTTGAGATGTGCGGAAATTATGAGACCCCTTTGATCCTCCCTTCAAAGAATTTGAACTTAGCTTGGTTGAGCCCAACAATACTATGAATTGTCACTAAGGTAGACCTTTCCATCATTAATCTTCTCATTATCTGAAACCTTCTGTTTATGAGGAATAATGTGAACATAAGCTTTATAGTCAAAAATGTTTATGTATCCTCACATTCATATGTAGCTAGAGAATCCTTGAAATTGAGAATCATGTTTTGATCAATTTTTTGTCCTTTTGTCTCCTTGTAATCTTGCATGTGGCCTTTCTTACCATAGTTCTCACACTTCACCTTGGATTCATCAGTAGACAAATCTTTTTATGTTCCTCTCCTTGTCCTTAGTGTCTTTATCCTTCAATCTTCCATGAACAACCAAATAAACATTGATTGAATTAAAAGTTTTTTGTCTCAACCCTCTAAGAGAATAGCACACATGGAATGTCCCCACTATTAGGGGGAGTTTGAGATGAGTAATACCTGCAAATAAATGTTAGAGCCAACCATAATATACATTAACTATATTATTCTAACTGCAAAACTACCCCATTTCTAATTCCAACCTTAAGACGTCTCTGGATCCGGATTAGTAACCTTCTTGAGTATTTAGGTCTTGATCGATATATCATCGATTCTAGTACCATCCTTAGTTACTTCTCTGTCTTCCCTGAAGAGCACCCTGAAGGTTTTTCTTGGAAGGGATATCCCCCATCCAATGCATTTTTCACATATGCATTGGTTGATTCATAAGAACATCCTAGCATACGTAGATTATATCAATCTCGCCATGTCAGTCAGATGGAGATTATATCAATGTCCCATACCAACATTATAGGAATTATAGAAATCCCTGTCAGGTCAATTAGATGGAGATTATATCAATCTTTCATACTAACACTAGAAAAATAATAATAATCTTAGTTGTGTAAATCAAATAGAAATTATATCAATCTCTTATAGGATATTATATTAATCTCATTTATACAAGAAATTATAACAATATTTTTTCTATTTAATATACATGAATAAATATGGATAATAATTTCTACATGTTGTATATATATATATAAAAGATACATAATTAATATTGTAAACAAAAGCTTTAAAATATATAAAATACCCTATTTACCTTTATGGGTTTTTAGTCCCTTTAATAGTTTAAGTTTTTCCCTTTAGCTTCCCACGTTGGCTGTTCTCTTTGTCCATGTTCTTTTTGAAGATAAATCTGAATTCTTATAAAATGAGCAGATTATTTCTTATCTTAAATTTATGTAATTTGTCTTCTTTCCATGTAGACTTTGACTATAGAGGGTGTATTTGTTGTCACTTTCTTTTGCCACATAAGGTCTTCATTGTTGTGTAGACTTTATATGTTTTTCCTTTCATGCCTTTTTATTCCCCTTTCACCCTTCTTAATATATGGATCCTATTTTCATTCATGGTACGAGTATACTGTTTGGGTCTACGGATGTGTCCCTTTTAGACCCGCCCATTCAATCTTTTTAATTATTGTTTAGATATTTCTTAATAAGATTTATTTATATAATTTTATAGTATTAATTGATGATATTTTGTGTGTTTATCATTATTAATTTGTTGATTTCTATAAGTCTATTTATTCACATTCAATATATAATCTATATTTTAATTAATTATTTATATTGATTATTAAGGGATTATCATTAATTATAAGAACACTAGTTAATTATAACAACACTCATTATTTGAACATTTTATAATACATTAACTTGTGTCTTAATTAAGGGCCATTGCAACACACCAATTCATCAATTATAGGCTTTGATGTAGTGCTTCCAATGACCTTTATAGGGTTTCCCCATGAGTCTAGAAATGAACAAAACAAAGTTATACTTAAATTATCTTCATCCATTGACACACTAATATATTATAATTGGGTCACAATGATGTTAACTATATTTAGGTGCTCGACGATTGAGGTTCCCTCATTCATCCTCAAAGCCTATGTTGTCTTCCCTAGAAAAAAGTGCATTATTCGGTCCTCCATAATGGACCTAGGTATATGCGCGAGTCTTCTATTTGTCATGATATGGTACAAGTTCGGCCTCTTGTATGCTAGGGCACTACCCAAACAATATCTTATTTGTACCAAGCAAGAGTCTCACATACTTCCTATTGCTATGAGATGGAGATCAAAGAGATTGAGATCACTTCCTCTTATTCTTATTTGGGTTCAAGTTTTCTAGACCTCGATATAGCTTGACATCAGCACTTCAACCGCATACCAACAAGGGTTATGAATCTCTAGCCCTTGTTGAGAGAATGCTTCAACATTACTTCTAGGACACCACGTCCAAGCTGACCCTTTTGGACATTTTAATTAGACCGGCTGTGGTATACAACTTTGTGGTTTGGGCACCGTCCTTACTAGAACTGGGCAGTGTCTACTTTACACAACATTGTCCTTGCCGAGTTTGGGGCCCATCCTTACATTTTTGGTACTATCTTCGATTTGGTTTGGTTCTTACATTGCTTGTGGGGCTTCGAGGACTCCTAGGAGGGACGTCACAAGTATTATTACCTGGATTATTGCTCTTCAGAGACTATTGCAAGCTCGGATTTCATTGGTTGGGCTCATTGTTGGTTTGCTCAGGTCTCGGCTCTTCTAGGTTCTATTGGGATTGATATTGATTGCCTTCACCCTTTCCAGTATACCTTGGAGGTCCCAGCTCATCTTTTGCAACCTCGGCAAGAGCTGAACATGCATGTCAAGATGGACATCTACATACAGTATACTCATACTACTTGGGCTTGTCCCCTTGGGGGGTTTGCCCAAGGATGACTTTCTATGTGGAGCACTTTCTTGAGCTATAGGACGGGGTCATGTGCATTCCTTGTATCCTTCTCATGGTTGGTCTCATGCTCTCCTTATCTCTCTTGGTTCCTCTAGAGTGAGTTCACATAGGCTCCGCATCTAGATTGACCACCATTTGGCTAGAGAGAATAGGATCTGCCACCTTGGTGATTTGGGGGAAGTTGAGATGGAGAGTCACTTCATTTTTCGCTGCCCCAAGTACTATGATATCAGAGGGAGATTCTACTGCCTTTTTAAATATGCTTAGTCCCTCCCAACCTTTTTCACGTATACGAACCAGAGGTGCCTTGCACTCTATCTTTAGTAAATACGAAGGTTTCAGGAGCTCACTCTACAATGGCTTTTCCCCCTGAGATCCAATTCCAATCAACTCATCACCTCATTCTCCATAGTGGTTCCCTCCACGTGGTGTACCAAGCGGGCACTTGATCCCCTTTCTTGGTACCCCAGGGATGTGAGACCTTGCAGATCCTTCATTCATCAGCCACCTCCTCCTTTTAGCACTTCCGGGGGCTCTTGGAGATGGTACAAGACTTCCTGTCCTACTGCTAATCTGTCGGTTCTTTACTTTTTCCTGGTTGATTGGGGCAGCTAGCTTGCTGGTTTGTTTGGTTTGGTGGTTTCCTCTTGCTTTGGTTCTTTAGTTCTTTGCTTTCTGTTCCATTTTTATTTTGGAGACCATTTGGTGTTCCGGCTGTTTGCTAGGTTGTTGTTCTGCTTTAGACAGTCTCTTGCACCCTTTTGTTGGACATTAATAAAATTATCTTATCTTAATGACTGAAATCAATTATTCATGAAGATTTATTACTAATTGGACAATCTTGACTTTGAATTTTGGAAATCATGCTATATTTTCCCACTATTTTATGTAGGAGGAAAAGATACCACATTTATTAAAATGTGGACAGATATTTATTCTCAATAATGGAAATAAGCTGTTAGTACTATGAACAACTTCATCACCAAAATGAGTAGAATTGCTTGGAAGAATCAACCAATGATGATATTTTAATATTGTAATGCAGAAGTTTTCATCAACCGAGAAGGACGATTCTTATTTTAATAACACATTCCTATCCAGAACTCTGTAGAAACTTTATGTAATATATTGAACTAATGGAAGGGAGTTGACTTCATCCCACTTATTGCTAGTGAGAGAAACTGACGAAAAATGGTTCCAACAGGCCTTCCTAGTAATTTGTAATTTTGAATTTTCGTTATGTAATTACATTTTGAGACTAGAGTATTTTCTTTTCTTGTAATTATGAATACGAGGCACTGACACATATAAATATTCTACTTATTTTCAATTATAAGTATTCTTGTACTTAATAATTCACAACAGATATCCAAGGAATTCATTTTTTGGTATACCACTGTACTGGTTCCTTTACTTGTATCTGCATTAATACCCAAACTGTAACTTAGAAAAACCTACTCTCCAGGGGTTTAATGTCATATAAGTTTTCCGTTTTTTCAGTAGGCTTCCCTGATTGTTTTTCCTAATACCCCAATGAGGCTTCAACCTTTATGATCTTACACATTAACACATTCCAATATTCATCTTTTATTGTCTCAGGATTGTTTTTGGAAGACAGTGATTCATAGATTTCAATTTAGAAGCAAGCTCTCCACTATAAATATCAACAATTTCAAAATTTGCACCATTAAATATGTCCATATCCAATTGTGATGTGCTCACCGTTTTTCTTGAAATAAAAATCTTCTTTTGTCACAGCTCCCACTTGAGCTAGGATAACACAAAACTCTTTTCCTATCCTAAGATCTCAAGAACTAGTCAAGATTCAATACCAAATGAAAGAATGTGGGATAAAACTTAGAACTAGTCAAGATTCAATACCAAATGAAAGAATGTGGGATAAAACTTCCACAACTAATCGATTTGACGATAAGTGCAAATAGAGAAAAAGATGTCAGACATTAACAAAATGAAACACGCTCATAATGCATAACATACTCACCAATGATTACCTGGGAAAACTCTTTTAGGGAAAATCTTAACCAATGAAACTTTATTCAATTGATTCATAACAAAAAAAATTACAATACAACCATTGGGCCAAGTTTTCATAGATAAGCAACAATACTTTTACATAGATATACCAACAAGAATACAATGTACAGGTAAGCCCAAACCTTAAGTTACCAGTTCGGATTCTGGTTTGGATGCGGGTTCGACATTCGGGTTCGAAATTCAATCAAAATTATTTGGGGCTGGGTTTGGGTTCGTCTGTACTAGATTTTTTAATTTTATATATATATATATATATATATATATATATATATATATATAACCTTCAAACTTATATCTATATCTCTGCAATTAAAATTATATCTCTATATGCAATTAAAATTATTGATGTTGGCTTTTATAGTAGTGTGGTTTAATTTTTCCATGAAAGGTATACATATAAATATAGTATCCTTCACAAAACAATAAGCTATCTCATTGAAAGCTAATGATGATGCACAGTGCAGTCAGGAGGAAAATAACATAAAGTTTCAGATTAGCAGACTTTTAATATGGGCAGACCAGATGGAATGAGCGTGGTGTGACCAGATTTCTTCATTGTGCCGAGATGTTCCAATTTCAACATTACGAAGGGCCATCAACAGTGGAGGAGAATTACTATCCCAGTTTGGATAGCCCTGTCCCAGAATTTTTATTGATTTTTGTTTTTTTCTGTGTGCATATTCTGTGTAATAAGGGAGGTGTTAGGTAATCTGTGGAAGTTGTCGATGAACAGATACTATGCAATGAAGATCTTTAGAAGATTACCCGTGCCCTATTTGGTGAGACTGAAAATAATAATGAAAAACTTAACTAAAAAACAAAACCTGCATCAGCATCACAGGAAAGTTGGTCAAAATTCGCCGAAAACAACATAAATATGTTTCCAAATTGTCGGGTGAGGTCTGAAGTCGGTCAAAGTCGCGTCATATTCGACCAGGGTTTTGTGTGCAATTTTACAGCGAATTCTCGAGGAAAATGGGAATTTGGTACGAATTCGATCTGAATTTGAATGTGGAGCGAATTGACTTCCGAATTTGGGGGTGGACCAGAAAATATGGTAACTTAGCCGAAAACCAAAAACTTTGAATAGTTTCCAAATCCATCTATTGATGCCATGGGCAATTTTAGTCCCCAAATCAAGCATAAGATCCAACACTATACACAATGGTGATTTAACAAACTATAAATGAGAAACTTCATCCACCAACCTTGGGTATTTGTAACATCTCCTATCAAGTCCTCTGTATTTTAGGACTGGTTGTTTGTAGAAGACTTCTTTTTGTCTATGGCTAGATTGTATCCTGAGTCTTTTATGAATAACTTTATTGCTTCTTGATATTCTGGTCTTATGTTTTGGGCTCGTTCATGAATAATAAACTGACAATGGTGCTTATATTAATACGGTTTTAATTCTGATTTGGACTAGTAATCTTACACCTGATATGAACATTAATTCTTATCTAAATTATTGATCTCTGAACATTTTTTCTGATTTAAATGTATGAAATGATTTATATGACAATTTGCTAATTGCTGAAATGGGAAGAATTAAGAATGGATGAAGAGAGGATATGTTCTTCCTTCCTATTAGATCTTTAGATGGTGTCTAGAAAATTGATATTTTGTTCATCACCTCTCTATCTCTTGATGGTCATGAACCCCGTGCTTTCAAGTTTACTGTTAAAGATTCCATAGTGGTGACATATAAGAGAATTCATCACCATCATCCTCTAATGATTATTGTTTTCTCATTATTTTATTATTGGAAATATTGTCAACCTTATTTGCAGATTATTATATCCTCCATCGCATATATAAATATATGAATCACTGTCCAAGGGCCATTAGACAAGATGCTATCGTGCTGGGGAATTCAATATGCATAGTTTCTAATAAATGAATTCTTCTTGCATGCTCATAATTAATTATATGTGGGATAAGTTTGAATGTTATTGCTCTGCGATATTTGGTCAAATATAGACTATACAATGTTAGTATTCTATTTCTGGTTGCCCTTGGTCTTTAGTCTTACGTAGTTATCTATGTCTTATGGGCACAGACAGACCTTGATTATTAACATAGGGATGGCTTGGTCTAATATAATGATATATCAATGCTGCTTCTGATATGCTTTCTTCCACTTATGTGATATGTTATCTCCATAATAGTAATTTTTAATCCATGCACTCGCGACTTTATAAGTCATTGGTTCAACCTGAGCGTGCAGTTTTGATATCTGACATTACAATTAAATTCTCCCATCTCTTGTTGCCGTATTCTGTTAGCTGTGAATAACACTTCTCATTTTTTTTATTCTCCTTATCGTTGGTGTATTTAAGAATAAATCCTTTATGGATTAGGTTTGGAAATTTATGTAAGAGTATGAACAAGTGGATGAGATATATCCACAGTTGCTGCTTCAAAGTTATCTTTTGGTGAGGACGATAATGTTCTATTGTCAGATATATCTGTCTTAAGCTGAGCGTTGTCCCTGATGGTCCAATCTCACACTCATGCGATATCCTCTTATTGTCCTGCTTGAACAATATCCTTATGCTTGTGTGTCAGAATGGAGGGGTGAACTACTGCTTCCTCCTTGGCTATTAGAGGCTCTTCTCAAGTGCTTCTAATTCTTGAACAGTGACCAATAACGACTGAAACTAAAATTGTTCTTGAAATCTCACAAACTTCCTCACATACCCATTGAAGTGGTATGATATGACTTGTATCACCCATAAACATGACTTTTGCAATCACCCATTTATATTAATATTTCTTTTACTAATATATAATAAGTACCTTGGGGGCTCATTTCCCTAGGTAAGCAATTTGATAGTTTTCTATTATTCAGTGGGGTATTAAAATTTTCAATAATATGTCCACATGGTTCGAAATTCTTTAGGAGGGGAAGTTTTAATAATAAAAATCATATTGTATCAGAGGGAAAGCCACTAGGGTTTGATTTGACTTGGGAAACCTATAAGAATGAATGTAGCATCAATTTGGGGTATGCTTGTTTTGCAAAATTTATCATTTCTATGGAGTTGGAACTCTGAATTATCAGAGGTTTGAGCAGTGGAGGCCATCAAGGATGTAGCCCCTTGTGGTTTTCAGGCTTGGACGATCAGCCAACTCATTTTAGAGCAATTCCCAGAGCACGTATTCATTGACAGGATTATTGCAAGTAATTTGGGGAGTCTGGAGGCAGACCGATTCAATTCCAGCAGTCATTGAATCCGGAAATTAGATCGCAAACATAGATCTAGGGCTGGTGTGTAAGCTTTAAATGCCCAGCTGAGTCCCACAACCTTGATTAGGGCTGGCCAGCTACAGATTGGTTCATGAAATCAGTTTATTTCAGCCCAGAATTAGCGTCATCAGTAGATTGGGTATCTCACAGTATTGTTTGGAGGTTTTTTCTGTCTTTTCAAGCATTTTACAGTGCTGGCTGATTTGTTACTGGATTGAGATCATCCATATCTGGCTGTGCATTATTGAATTGGTTGTTCATCATTATTGGGTCTCACAGTCACAATCTCTTCATTTTGTGGCCTGGTACAATTCCAAGGACTTGTGGTTTCAGTTTAAGTCTTAAATCTAAGTTACCAGATTCACTCCAGCGATCCTCAAAGTCTGGTTCAATTCTCTACAAAGTCTGGTCCTTGTCAAATTCTCCCCAAATTCACCTACAGAGCCACAAATTCACTGCAAATTTTGTCAGATGAACCCAGGCAGAATTTGGAGCGAATTTTGAAGAATTTGCTGCCCAACAGCCGAACCTGGGCTGAATTTGGTCTCAAAATATTTCCTTCATCTTTTTAATGTGTTTTTTCTTTGCCTAATTTGGTCTATTTGATCCTCCCAGCCCTAAAAGTGAGCACTAAAAAGGCCAAGAAAGATAGTTTATTTGTCATCTATGCATTTGTGAATGAAAATGAAAAGTTGTTTATGGAGGAAATCTAAATTGACAATAGTGAAATCCAAATTGATGATGATAGAGGAATTTTTTTAAAAGAGCAAATGATCTTTGAATCCAGGGCTTGAAATTTGAAATCTCAACTTTTGATCTAGCCTTGTTGGAAATTCTCTAACCAATACAAAATAAACAATCAGATAACTGCAGTTATCTTTTGAGTCTTGACCATTCCTTTCATTCTCATACTGCCCCCTTGATATGGAAATATGTCCCATGCACATGTGACCAAGCAAGTGTATCGTGTTATGTGTATGGCTAAATGATACAATTACTATCCTATTGAACTGAAACATATATATGGTGGTGTATTTTCCTATGCTGGTTTACTATTAGCAGAGTGGTGTATGGACTTATTTATTGTTGCACATACAGAAACATATTTTAAAAAAACATATCTTTTTGTATAGACGAACCCAAAATGAATCCAAACCCAACCCAAAAATATATTGGACGAATTTCAAACCCGAATCTCGAACCCTCATCCGTACTGGAATCTGAACCGGCAACTTAGGCTTAAATCAATGCTATTGAATTTATATATTAGAGTTTCTATTATATGTTTTAGAATTGCTTAATTTTGTAGATGTTCATGTACTTGCAATATCATTATAAAAAATCCCCCAAAAAACAAAAGAAATTGAAAAAACAACAAAACTCCAAAAAAATCAGAATATAGACAAAACCAAAAAGCATTTTGCTGGTTAAAGTCAAGATTACGGACAAAACTCAGCATTTCCTCAGAGATTCTAAGCCGGGATCTTTCACGGAATCTGGGGACAACCAGGAGGCCCCTGAGCATCTCAGGGACTTCTAGAAGTCTCTTGCACCAAGACATCTAAAAAGTGCATCCTTTTAATTTTTTGTTTAAAATATTTGCAAGCAAATCAGATACATACATATATTTTTGGCTGATTGAAGGACATTTCCAGATCATTTACAAACATAATTGAAGGAATTTTATAGATCATTCGCAAACATAATCTGGGTAGATTACGAGGGTTTGTGCTTTCTAATTGCTATTGCATACGATATTGCTAATTATGCTAGCTATCCTAAATAAAAATCAGAACTGGGCTTTCCATGTTGGGTTTTCCATGTTTGCAATTCATGTGGTGTTGTTGTCATATTTTTTTACATAATATAAATCTTCCATTTGCTGATTCAACAGTTTTATTTAGTATTTTAATTACTAATAGTAATTAGTAATTCGACAATCAGTGTTCAAAACTTCAATGTTCAAGTTTACAATAGTCTGTTTTTAATATTTGACACTTGCAATTTTGCTATTTTACTTCTCATACTGCTATAGATCTTTTTCATAACTAGCATATTAAGCACTATTTTTATAGTAGATAGTAAATATAGTGCCACTGTCCCCAAATTGACCCCCAAAGCTGGTGTAGCACTACAAATTTGGACTTATTCAACCTTTTGGGAAGATACTTATTGATTCTGTTGTTCATACTTTAAGTGCTTCTCTTCATGCTTCTATAATGACAGCTCTTATATGCATTTTAGTTGCTATGGTTGCATTTAATAACTTCTGACACTAGGTGATAATTACAATTTTTTTACAAAGTAATTAATTAAATCAAATGCTAATATTTGCAAATTGCATGGCATTTAGTCTCAATGAGAAATGAAGTGTGCTGGTCTTTTTATTCAACCACTCAATAAGAATTGTGTGCATTTATATGACGAGAATTTGTTGAAGATTTTTCTCATTCTCATTCATGATGGTTTTCATCTCCTCAATCATTGAGTTGACATCATTAGCAAAGTCAATTTAACTAATGGTATTTAAGATGGGCTGAATTGAAGAAAAAAGGTATTATTTATGATCCCACTGAATGTCATCTAGGACAATCTTCTTAGTATTCATTACCTTATCAATGTTCAAAAGCCTGTGTATGGACCAAAGATGGTCGTTGACCATGTTAGTAAGTGTTTCCCGCACCTTCAATCTTTTTTTAAAAGATAATCATGTTGGAGGCAAATGGAATCTCATCAATCTTAAAAAAAAAATAGTTGTAATAAAGAAGAAAATATACTAATAAATTTACCTTCAGCCCAAGTTGCCTGTTTGTCTTGTGGTTCTAACACGAGTTTGAAGAACTGGTTTAACGGTACAACAAAATTTTGAAATGGGGTTTGAGTTCATTTCAGAGTGTGTGTGTGTGTTTTAGAATGTCACATGGTAAACAAAAACACCATAAAATTTTTATTATAACATCAGAAATCATATACTTCAACATCAAAATATTACAATGATAATATCAAGTTCAAGTATCATTGTTTCAACTTTCCATAATTGTAACTTTATACTAATTTTCAATCATCTAATGAATTATCTAAATCTACTTTGTCATCAGTGGCCTTAGCTGATTCATAAATGGAGCCATGGCCAATGGGATTGATTGCACCATTTATATTCTCGTTGTCTAAGTCCTCAAAATGCCACCTCTTTTGAATATGATTTTATAATAAATAAATAATTAAGTAATATAATGTATTTAATAAACAATATTAAAGAAAAAATTTAATAGATAAATAATTAAATATTTAATAAACAATATTAAAGAAAAAATTTAATAGATAAATAATTAAATATAAAAATAAGTAAATGAGTAATACAATGTAAAACAATATAATTATAATATAGTTAAATCAATAAAAAATGAAAATAAAATAAACTTAGTAAAAAATAGGCATAAAAATAATAAGAATAAGAATAAAAATAAAATAAAAGTAAAAATAAAAAATAAAATAATAAAATAGGAATATAATGCAATTAAACTGAGTTAAGTTAATAAAGGGTCAAGAGGCATGAAACAAAAAGTTGTGACTCCCTCAAACATGAGATATAACAAGGGAGAAGTGAACTTCATTTGGGAGGGGAGAAAAGGGAGAAAAAAGACATGAATTAATATAAGGAATTAAATCGGCAAGGTTGTGGCTCTTCTAAAGGGGCAACAATAGTGAAATATTTTGACTCTTTTGAAGGGCAAGAATGATGAGGGGTAGTGACTCTTTTAAAGGGTGGTAACTATGAAAGGTTGTGACTCTTCCTAAGGGCAACAATAATGAAGTTGTGTCTCTCAAAAGAGTAGTAATTGTAAAAAGCTTGTGACCATTACGAAGGGCATAAATGATGAAGATGTGTGACTCTTCTCTAGCTTGGAACATATAAAGAATGTTTCATTTGCATGGCAAGGAAGGGAGAGAAATTTGGGAAATAATATATTACTCTCAAAGGCAACAATGAAAAGTGGTGACTTAATTCTAATGAAAGGAGGCGACCTTTTCAATAAAGTATGAAGGAGATTTCATTCCAAGACAAAAAGATAAGGCAACAATAAAAGATTATTAATCAAATTTTGAGGACAACAGAAAAGTAAAATGATCCTCAAAGGGGACATCACACAAATGCAGCAATTGCAAGCTGAGAAATGGAAACATCCAGTTTGTGTGCTCTGCATTTATACCCAACATCTTTGACTTCCCTTGTTTGTATTCATTCGTTTTGTGGGTAAGGAGACACAAGTTGGAATGCACATATACTAAGTTCTCCACTACTTTTTGTTGCAACCTGTTACGCTTCACTGAGTGGATGAAAGAATATCTACTCATTTTCTTTTGAATGCAAACGAAATAGTAACCTATGTAGTCAAGACAATTTAACAAATTAAAATTCAATTATTAAAGTTATAATATTACTAGCGATATATGAAGACAACGTAAATCAAAATTAATTTTGATTGTGAGGGGTTGCAACAATCGAAATTGTTGGCCATGGAGGTACCACCAACTATAAGCATCCTACTTAAATCGATAACATAACATCATTACTTGGACCTCTTGCATTCACAAACTCTATGAACTTGTTTCTATTCTTATATTGCATATCAACATCAAGAAAGAGTCTAAGGAATGCTGCCATGTATCTATGCACTTCAAAATCTCTATATGGTGGAAGCCTTCTCATATCAAGAAATAGTTTGAGATACTATTTTGGTGTCAATGCATAGGCAAGAAGATGTAGAGGAGTGGTTATCTTGTAATATCTTTCTACAACAATTGCTTGCAATTGTTTTAAGGTCTCCTTAGCGTGTTGCTCTTTTGCTTTTATGATTTTATTCATCTTCCCAATCACTAATTTGATGCCATCATACACCTCTGTATGAAAGGTCTATCCATGTCAGTGTAGCGAAGCAAGCCTAAAATGGACTCAGGGAAGCGAAGGAGACAATTAACATGATTGTACCACGTGTCATCCAATATCGTTTGCTTAATCTTTTTGGCCCTCTCACTATTGCTTTGCCTCCATGTAGACCAATTGGTTCTGATCACCACATCGCAAAGTGCTACTTGAATTTTCCCAAGTTGTCTAAGATAATTATGTTAGATTCAAATGGGTCTCAACAACCTTTAATAGAATTTAGAGAAAATAAATGTAATTAAATATAAAATATTGAAAATCAGAAAGATATAAAATACTAATTTATTTAATTAAATTACAACTTCAAGTTCACTTGCCTTCAATAGCTTGAAACTTGAAAATAATCTGAAAATTCTTGGAGTCTTGTAGTGGTTTGCGATGAATATTTTGATGTCCTTAGCCTCTGCATAAACCTCTTTGATCCATGTAATTTATTCCTAATCTTTTGTTGCATAAGATTGAGTGAGTGGACTAACAAGGTGTCCAAAAGATATATTGATATCGCTCTTTAACCAACAAACCAACAACTCTACAATTCTATGTTGTTTGTTATGACTTGAACAATGTTTTTTAGTTCTCACAGTCTCAATGGTAGAGGATAGAATATCTACGATAAATTGCGCATTTTTTACTTTTGTCTCACATCCACGGATTTCAAAAACATTGCCCCTTTAGGCGACACTACCATGATATTGATCAAGGGGCAATTTCTTTAATGTTTTCACCTATTTGAAACAATGGATAACCCTATCTCAATCCATTAATCCCTTATGGTCTTCAATGATTCTTCAACCCTCTTTACCTCTCTTTCCAACAAGTTGTTGCACTTATTCTCATAATTGGGGCCATTATACCATCTTGGAGCTTCATTGACACTTTTCAACATCTTATAGTATGGGAAGAAAACAACAATGAAAGCAAAAGATAAAGATACCTTGGTCGATAATGCCCCCACTCTCATTTTGAAATGAAGTTGCGAAAGGTTTCAGTTCTAGTTTCAGGATTTGTTGTGGTAGTATAAATTTGGTGCTCATCTATTTCAACATTTGGAGATGGGGACTGCATTCCCTTCAATTTTTTAATGGGCATACTTTGTCAACATGCTTCTCTCTCTTCTGCTTCATCATGGTCCGTGATATATTTTAACACTGTCTCCTTTGGTATAAGAACATTTTCTTTTCTAGTGCATTTCTTGACTCCTCTTCTAGGGAATCCACACAAATGGCCTATCATTATGAGCTATTTCTTTCTACATCACAACCCCGACATTTCCTATGGACCTCCCCATTCCCCTTACACCTCCTTGAAGCGGTCTTATAATATCAATGTATTTCCACAAAGGAAAATCAAAACTTGGATGTATTGTTTATTGAGTATTCACATTGCCTATAGAGGGTGAGCATTAAAAAAAAAATACCATTTCTTTTTAATTGTCCATAAGATCTACCTATTTTATTTATTTCCACTTTCTTGTTTTCTATTTTCAACTTGTATAAAATATCTTGCCATAGGATGTACAATGGCATCTCTTTTACTTAAAGGACACCGAGAAATGGAAAAATATGGGCTCTCCTCAATCTTTTCTTTGCCAAAGGATATCTTCAAAGTGAGGTAGGGCTGTGAAGGTAGAGTTAGTTGTCATTACAATCTCTTTAGTAAGAAGTCTATAAAGCAACACATTCCAAATAAGACAAAAAAAACAACCTCTTATTTAACTTAGAAGAGGTGAAAGCAAAACAATACAACTAAACAAAAGTGTATAAAAATAAAGATAAAACAAGAAAAGTTTTTTTGATAAAAAAAAATGGACTCCACGATCTCGTTGGGAACAAATGGGTTGTTGGACCCATTCTTTTAAACCTTAAACGATTAGTCTTTGGCTTTATTTGTTTAGTGACAAACAAAATGAAAGTTTAGTTGCTAGTAAGTGTATTTATTTCTGTGCTTTGTTTTCAAATTGAGTTAATGTGTTTAATTTTGTGTTTCAAATGTGTCTTTAGGTAATTTTTAGGGTTTACGGGTGCTTTTTAAAGTTGGTCACTTGATCCATTAATAGGTAATTTTTTTTATAAAAGGTAAAAAACATTAAAATTGTGCCAGTTTACCCTAGGCATGACAAAGCCCATTTGGGGTTTCTTAGGTATGCTGCGATAAACCAAAGGTGATTTTTTTGTAATTTTTTTTCTTAGTTTTTGTAATCTGCTCAAGATTGTTTAGTCAACTTGAAAAAGGATCCTTAAACTGTAAAATTGACTTTGAAACACCCTCAACACAATGGACCACATTTTTGGATTGAGTACAGATTATACTTGGGTTCGAAGGGTATTCTAAGAGGACCTCTATATATAAATTTTGATATCGTGCAAAAACCTATCTGATTCCAAGTAAACTAATGTTGGAATTAGAATTAGAACCAAATTGCCTATTAGGTTGGACATGGCATGAATCTTTTTAGTTGGGTTCATTTTGGAATGGTGCCTACATCTAAGTAGGTGATTCCAATTGCATTATGGTTAGTACAGGGTAACTTTGAGTTTTCTTGGGCATGTTGGGGTTTAGACTTGGATTTGGAGGGGATTCTAAGTGAACCTTTATAAGTAAATTTCAATCTTGTCCAAGAGCCTAGTCTAGAATGGTTACAATACACTCAATATGAATTCAGTGTTATCAATATCAACATAAGGAACCATTACCAATAATAAGCATACCAAGTGATTGCGAGGGAAAACTATATTCTTTATTAATTACCAAAAGTCACTAGTACATCATTCATGTTCCAATGTTCTTAAATAGTGCTTGGTTGGTTAGGGAGACCAACAGATGCACCCATTCGCTTCCTATGTACCCCAAACCCACTACTATCTTTAATCATATTATTGCTTTATTATGCCCTACATTTCTTGGCTTGCATACTTGTGATGGCTAGGACTTCCCTCCTTGGTTCTACAATATTGAGCATGTTCACCCCTTTTTGTCTAGGGTAGTTGGCATCCTTGTGGTTACCTGGCCCACACCATTTACAAAGCATTCCTCCATTCTGACTAGCCTATGCAAAATCTCCCCATTCATTGCATCTTTTGTATTGTATCATGGGGCATCCCTTGGAGTCATATTCGATTCGGCTTTTGTGCGTGTTATTATTGCTATTGTTATTGCTTCCCCCTTGCTTTTTCGGTACCCTCAGGTGATGCTTCCATATTTGTATTTCGTGGTGTAGAAGGTGGTGTGGATTGTTCCCCTTGTGTAAAAAATACTTGAGCATTATGTGCTTGCATTATTGGGGTAGTCTTTAATCAAATAGCCCAATACCTGACATATCTCACAAAATACCTTCCTAGGGGCATGCGTTTTTTTTGTGTCCTTCCTTTTCATAGTTTGTGCACCATGAATCTTTTCCTTCTCTTTTCTCCTCCTTGCTTCCTGACATTTCTTTCATCTTCCTCATCATATCTTTTCTCAATGCTTGGATCGTTTTAGACTATCTCTACTTTCATCCAAACTCTCGCTTCCGCTCCATGCCTTCTTCCTTTAGAACTTTTGTTTTCACTCTCTATATTTGTAGCTCAAGTGCAGGTGCCAGCAAAGGATGATGGTGGTACCATTTTCATTTTTGTATGTAGGGATATAGTTAGCCCTTCAATAAACCATCTTTTCTTAAACCCGTCTACTAGCTTATTGTCTAATTTCCCAATCAATTCATTCATCCTCCTACTCAATGCTCTTACATATTCATTTTTCCCTTGTCTTGTATTGTATATTTCTTTTACTATCTTGTCATCGCTCATCGTTGTCCTGTAAGAGTTTGAATTCTTTCTCGAAGGTTGTGCGGAGATCCTTCTATGTGGCCTTCTTCTTGGCTTCCAAATCTATGTACCATTCAATAGCCATACCCCTTAGGGTGGCAGGAAATGCCTTTAACCATTCATCGACATCATTCTCTCCATTCACTAGCCATATGGTTATGCATGTTTTACAATGTCATGCAGGGTCTTCCAATCCTTCTCTTTTGAATTTGGGGAGTTTTTCTTTTTTGGCCGTCTTAGTTTTCCCACTCCTTTGCTTGTTCCCTCCTTCCGGGGTGATGTTCCCTCCCGCCGGGACAATGTTCCCTCCTGCCAAGATAGTGTCTTATCCTGTCGGGATTATTCCTTGAGTATTGGTTCTTCTCATGATAGTGTTCCCACATGCCGGGACAATTTTCCCTCCTGTCGGGACAGTGTTCCCTCTTGACGGGATTGCTTCTTGAGTGCCTACTTCTCCTTCTCCTTGTAGTTCTTCCTTTGTGTGACTAGAGTTTTGTTTTTGGATAGGGTAGTGTTCTCCACGTGTTGGTGTTTCGGGGTCCGTCCACCCCAC
Source organism: Cupressus sempervirens (assembly GCA_028749045.1). NCBI lineage: Eukaryota > Viridiplantae > Streptophyta > Pinopsida > Cupressales > Cupressaceae > Cupressus > Cupressus sempervirens. The sequence goes on from CM053790.1 coordinate 536,387,015, forward strand.
CTTCCCCGTTCTTTCAAAATTGCCGAATTGGCTACGCCCCTTATAGTGTTTTCAATCAAGTTTTCTTTGTTTTGGTTTTGCATGTGTGTTTGATTACTAGCCCCTTTGAGACAGCAACACCTTTCTTCCTGCTCCCTAGTACATAGAATTTGTCGTAGGGCAGTTTCCCCTTCAATTTCTTCTTCCTGTACTTGCTTCGGGTCCTTATTTGGGATTAGGGGCATGAATTGTTTTATTGTCTTGTTATTCTCCTAGGATTTTTCCATTCTTGGAATTCACTATTTCTTCTTTCTGCAAACTGTTTGAGTACTTGTTGTCTTCTTTTCTCTCTTTGAACTTCAGCCATCTCTTCCTCCATTTGTATTGAGTTTTTGGCTAGTAACCAAGGTATTTGACCAAGGAGTTCCTATATTGCTGGTGGTACCAAAATTTCATCTCATATCGTGCTTTCTAGAACCACTCTCTCAGACTTCCCTTTGCATGTAGTGGTCGACAGAAACTTCCTAGGCTACCATGAGGTCTTGTGTCACTTGATCTTTCCTCGTTATTTCTTCTTCTTCCCTGTCACTATTTGTGACTTGTACTTGTAGGAATGGTCTGCCTATAAATCCATCTCGTTTCAAATATGAACTCCAGGCTCAAACTTAGGCAACGACGCCCAAAATGTAGAATGGTTATAGTACACTCAATATGAATTCAATGTTATTAGTATCAACTTAAGGAACCATTACCAATAATAAGCATACCAAATGATTGGAAGGGAAAACAATATTCTTTACTAATTACCAAATTTCATCAGTCCATCATTCATGTTCCAATGTTAGTTTGTACACTGTTGGTGGCACTAAAAGTTTGTCCTTCACCATGTTCTTTGGAACCACTCTCTCTTAGGCTTCCCTTTGCACATATTGGTTGACGGAAACTTTCGAGGCTACCACCAGGATTCGTGTCACTTGATCTTCCCTTGTTATTTCTTTTGCTTCCCCGTCACTATGTGGCTTGTAGTTGTGGTAGGAATGGTTTGCCTATCACTCCATACTGTTTGTCATGTGACCTCCATGCTCGAACTTAGGCGACGACGCCAAAAATGTAGAATGGTTACAATACACTCAATATGAATTCAATGTTATCAGTCTCAACAAAGGAACCGTTACCAATAGTAAGCATACCAAATCATTGCAAGGGAAAACAATATTCTTTATTGATTACCAAAAGTTGCCAATACATCATTCATGTTCCAATGTTCTTAAATAGTGGTCAGTTGGTTAGGGAGACCAATTGACGCACCCCTCGCTTCCTAGCTACGCCAAACCCACCACTAACTATCTCTAATCATATTATTGCTTTATTATGCCCTACACCTAGATTATTCTAAGTACAATAATGTTGGATTTAAAGTTGGAACCAAATTGCCTACGGGTTAAGATAGGGTATGGTTTCGCCTAGGTTCATTTTGGAATTGTGCCTACACATCCCTAGGCGATTACAATTGCATCAAGGGTATTACTGGGCACATTTTGAAGAAGCTTATTTTATCCATCTATGAGGTCCCAAAGAATTCGTAACTTGCCAGCCAATGGCGAGTTGAGACATTTTGATCACGTGAAGTAGTTTTGCATTTTTGAAGGCTTTGTGAACACTGTTTTATCGGGTGTTTCCTAAACAATGTATTTGCTTGACTGAGCTTCATTTTTATATATCCGTGGTTTATAGCTCTCTATGTCAGTAAGCATTGCTATACAAATGGTTTTGTTTTGGTACGAAGAATACATACTTACATCCATCATTGTCCTTTAATTTGTTGTTTTTGTTGTTTTGTGTTTGATTTCTGATTCAACTGGAATGTGTACACTTTGGTAATGGAGCTGGTTACTAAAGAAGACTGCTCTTGTTTGGGATTGGGTAGTTGCTTTTTTTACAGCACTTGAAAAATTTAAAACAACTAGAAAGCAATTTTAATGTTGAAAAAGCTCTTAAAGAAATGACTACAGGATTAAGTTCATAGCTATGGTCATCTGAAATTTGAACACTTTGTAGAGTGATTTTAGAGGATCATTATCAAATTTGTTTTTCATTTGGAGGGAGATATTTGCTAAAGTTGTTTTCCATTGGGAGGGGAAAGATTTGCGTATATTTATTTGGCCAGCATAAAGCATCATAAGAGATCTTTAAACTAGTTCAGATTTAAACCTGGATTTATTTCTTACGATGTTGGCACAATTTATATTGAGTCCAGGTGTTTAAAGCTGGATTCTGATATTTGGTATGCAAGATACATGAAAGAGTGAACACATCAATTCGAATTTGTAGATGGAGTCATACATTTCTGTCTGCAATATACACAAAATTTAACGAACAAGACTTAAGTAACACAAGAAGTTGCAACTTTTTGCTGTGTTTTTTTATGGTGGCAAGTTGCATGCTTGTTGGTACTCCATTCAGGCTTGGATTATTTCAGGAAATTATGCTTTTCTTATTTTTGTCAATAGACTCAATACACAACACAAAAACAGAAACTGAGAAAGAAATCATTTATCATGGATTGACACCATCTCCTGACAAGAGGTTGTTTTTGCTTCTTGTACGTAATGTGATGCTTGTGTGAGATATTTGGCTTTTATTCATGCTATTTATGAGTTATGATCTCTAAAATTTTGAGTAATGGTTGGGTTCCTTCGAAGCGAGTACTGTATCTTTTCAATATCCAATTCTGTTCAAATTTGCTGGCTGATGTGGAACATATGAACAATCACTCAATGAGGATATGCTGGAAGTACATTGTTATTATTACATCATTATCAATTGATTTTTTTAACTGTATAAATTTTGTTATTATTCTTTAATGTATATCTGATATTGCAACAGGTACAATTATTTTTGGGCTTGCTTAGACTGCGATGATGGTTTCAAAGATTGAATTTAGCTGGAAATAATGTGGAACTGAAATCTTGGGTCCTGTGTTTTCTGCAATGTAGTTTGGCAATTAAAGCTGGATTCTAGTATTTGGTATGCGAGATAGCCTTTTCATCCTTTAAAATTCTTTATTGAGTGTTTCGTTATTGTCTTGCAACATGGTCACCAGCATTGGTATTCTTTCCCAATGTTGCTGTACTACACACTTCTGGAAGCATCCCAATATTATTAGAAATCTCCTTCTCTATGAGACTGTTGGGAGTACTTTATTGAGATGAAGTATGCCAATGATATCCTGTTCTGATTGTGAGCAGAATGCCTTTATTTCTCCTTTTTAATTGTAGCAATGTTCAGAAGAAGTTTTCAATGCGAGGAAACAAAATGGTTGGTTTGTCTTTCCCTTATATTGAGGTATAGCCTCAGGTATGGTTGAGCACATGGTTTCAGAGGTATGAGAAACTAGTTGAAGAAGACTTAAATATAATCCCTACAACCAGCTGGTGGGATTACAGATGCATGGATGTGCTTAACTGCACTGATTGGTAGAATTACAGATCCATTTCACCTTTTTCAATTTGAATTTTTCATATATATATTTTTTCTGCCGAGCCTTTACAGGATAGGATTTCATATCCTAATGTTCACATTTTTTAATATGCATCTGACAAGTGGACCTGGGTCACATGAAAGGCTGTTCAATCATGTACGAGCAATTCTCCCAAAGGTTGAGCATGTGAATAAATGAGGAAGAAATTTTTAGATATAATTTACTCCTTTCTAGTGTATTGATTGTTAGGAATTGTCTATCTTTGGTATTTTTATGAACTGGTTTTCATGGTTATTGCTTTTTCTTAATACAGTGGCAAAAAACACGGCAAAATGCTCAATTTCACTGAATTCAAGTGATTTTTGAGATAATTGTAAAACTGATTTTTTTAATGTGATTTGACTGATTCTAGGAATTGTCTTTTGTAGATATTTGTATAGATTGGCTTTCATACTATTGCCTTTTTTCCTTTTTGATAGGTAATGGGCCAAAGCTTTCATTATTTATTATTATGTGTTAAGCTTGAGTAAATTTGAACCCAAGACCTCTCAGATGAGAGGCTTACAACTCAACATTGTGTTATGGATTCTTTCCTATTCTTGAAACAGAAAATCACATAAAAATGCTCAAGTTCATTCAATTCCAGCAAATAATTGCCTGTGACTAAATTGAGCTGTTTTGCAGTTTCTGGCTTTAAGGATGTGTAAGGTAACAATTCATGGTTTATTCAGAGCTCGAACTATAAAATATGGTGGATCTAGTCCAGATGCTCTTTTGGTTTGATATCGCTATCCTAATACTATTAGGCAATTATAAGGGCTTTCAGAACTCCATGTCATCTTTGTTTACGTTAATGTTTTTCATACATGGAGATAGTGCATTCGAATAGGTTTCCGGAGTCATAGTCAGCAGCAATTTTCACTGGCAAGAAAAGAGATCTTATCTGCACCCAGATTTTCTTGTGACAAAATATTTGTTTTCTAGCTGGTACCCTTATTCATTTACTGCAATGTGCAGATTTGAAATGACATCCCTGTACAATGGGGTCTCCATGTGACCAGGGTTAAGATATATATTGTTTCACTGGACATTGCTAAATTCTGAATGGCAGCTGTGTGCAAGCCACATAAAACAATTATATTTTTGCACTATTTGACATTGTTATACCATTCTCACCCTTTTGGTGGCCTTGCCAGAAATGTTAAAATTCCATCACTTAGTGAGATATTTTGTAGCTAGGCGTTAAGTAAATTGCATGAAATATTGAAGAATTTCAGGCAAGGAAATATATGGGGGTATGTGTTGTTGGGATATGAAGCCCAACAGTCATATGTCTTTTCATTCTCCCTCTTCACTCTTCGTATTCGTAGAGTTCTATATAATGGCTGTGTGCAGCCCATGTAATGTATCAGTTCATTAATAGTAATTCCCTGCTAGAGTGTGGATGTAGGCAAGTTTTGCTGAACCACGATAAATCTATGTTATTGTGTGTTTCGTCTTCTTTGATTCAATTTCTTTGCTTGTTATTATATTTACAATTGGTATCAGAGCTGAGGTTAGGTTGAGCAGAGATGGAAGAAGATGAGATTGATTTTGCCATCGATAAATTTCTTGATGATTTAGATAGATATGCTGTGTATCTGAAAGTTGTAAGAAAAGGCTGTGTACACTGGTGGGATGGCTGGAAAAATGAGGAGGATTCATCTGAAGAAAAGGAGGATTACAGTGAAGAACAAGCGGATGGTAGGCTTATTCCTTTCCCTAGTATTGATGCAACTATGACATATGCCCTCAACAAGAAGAGATGGCGTTGTGGGCTGAGTTACAAACTTATTGTCCCCACACAAAAGGCGGAAGTGACTTCTTTGAAGAGCAAATAAGGTTCACTGAATGTGTCTGATGTGGAGCTTTCCCCAGTTGAGGGGGGTGAAATTTGAAAACAGGGAGCAAGGAATGAAGAATTGGTAGCGGATGAAGATGAACTTGACAAAGATGTAATTGAAGCATGTGATACCAAGATTTGGGCGTATGAAAAAGAGGCTGCCTCATCAAGTTCGGTTATCAGTCTGCAATCCAAAAAACCAAATGTTAGAGCTATTTCCTTGCTAATCAAGAAATTTGAGGATCCTTCAGCAGAAAGCCATTACCTGGAAAAGAAGTGTCAAAGAAAGCCTCAAGATAAAGAGGTGATTAAACAGTCATTTAAGAAATCAAATGACAGAAATAATGTTATTAGCTATGAAAGTGAAATGAGGAACGATGATGAGCTGTCTAGCAATAGTGCTGTGGAGACCTTGGAGATGGTGAATTATTCTCCATCAGTACCAGAACGAAACTGAGGTGTTTGGGCTTCCAATGTATTCTTCTCTTGACAAAGAGAGGGCAAAGTGTTGTGAAAAGGATTCAAAAGGCCAAGGGCCAGATCAAGGCTTTTCTGAGTCACATGGTTATGTCGACTCTTGTAAGGCAAGCCACGGTGGTCAAGGTTTTTTCCTTGAATGTCATCACACCTTTAATCCTGCACCCCCGTATATTGGTTCTGTTCTAAGACAGCCAACTGGGAGCACAAATTTGACTCCTTCAGCAAGTCCTAATTCCCAACACACTTTACCTATCACTGCCAAGGAAGTGGCAATTGGGATGACTAGTTTTGGAAAAGGTTGTCTCAGTTTGTCCAGAAGAGAATTAATGGGTAGTTATGGAAGAAGCTCTGTTGGACGATAGTAGTAAGAAATACAGGAGTTGCATTAATGCAGTTGAAGGAGCAATACTGACACCCCAAGTGGTGGTGTGCATGAAAGTGGATATGCAGGATGACTCCTGGTGTGTGAGGGAAGATTTCCTTCACCCTGTTTTGGGTGAATCCGTCCTTTATAAAATAGAAACATTTGCACAGTCTAGTTTGGGTGCAATAATAGGTGGCTCAAACTTGTTGCACAGATTTTACAAGGAATACGTATATTGTTTGAACCAGCAGATAACAAACCCCTCTGTAGTTTCTCAAGTCAAAGGTGGGCGAGTTATGCAGATAAGCATAGTGTGGATGCAAGAAGATGTCCCAGGTGATCCTGCTACCGATGCTAACACTTTAGAAGATGACAAAGTCCATATCGATGACGATAGTCAACCAAATCCTTGTGGCAGTACAAAAACTAAAGGTTTTATTATGGGTGACTTAGTTTGGGATAAGTGTGATATTAAAGATGGTTTGTCTGGAAAAGTCCTCAATGGCACATTGAGCAGTGAGGATTCTTACCAGTCGCAAGAAAAGAGAAATGGATTTTTAAGTGACAGTCGTATCTTCAACCGAGGGGCTGATACCTTGACATCTGTAGACAAATAAAAAATGGTTGTTCTTGGATCTCTACAAATGAACTATGGACTTGTTGTTGGCATAGCTGGTGAGTATATACCCTCAGAAATAAAGGACTTTGGTCATGCAGAGAAAGAGAACCTGGATATGTTTGATTGGTCGAGGATTTATATCTCTTTCTCAGTGAAAGAGAGATCCAAAAAGCAGGCAAAGAATGGTGACAAAGGTCTGCAGCATAGAGATATGAGCAGTGAATTGCAGTATGGAAGAGAAGATATTTCGTTGCTAGATTTTATTAAGTCTGATAAAATGTGGAGAAAACTCATTAGAAGTGTGCTGGAGCAAAGTCTAGCAACCTTGAGATCTTCTCAAGGTCTCATCATTCTCGGAGATTCGAAAGGAGGGAATGCCATGATGCATGGCTATGCCAGTTGGACTTCATGGGGGAGATTCTTGGGATATGAAGCCCAACAGTCATATGTCTTTTCATTTTCCCTCTTGACTCTTTGTATTCATAAAGTTCTATATAATGGCTGTGTGCAGCCCATGTAATGTATCGGTTCATTAATAGTAATTCCCTGCTAGAGTGTGGATGTAGGCAAGTTTTGTTGAACCACGATAAATCTGTGTTATTGTGGGTTTTGTCTTCTTTGATTCAATTTCTTTGCTTGTTATTATACTTACATGGGTAGTCAAGACTCAATGAATCTCATGACCCATTTTAACGTAATTCCAACCCATTACAGATTCAAACTGGAGCAAAAAACTGGAGTTCTTAGGCATTGTCCAGGCAAACTAGACAAGGATAATGGTAAACCACACACACTGTTTGAAGTAAATTTTTGATTCTACTACAACAATGTTCTCAGGCATCTATGCTTCCAAAATCCGAACACACAAAAAACATTCCAAACTTTCTATAATTGTTGCAGCAGAAAATGGGAAAAATGCATATTTTCAGCAGGGAGAAATTGTAATGTCTCTTCTCGTATAGAAGGCAATAAATAACAAGAGAATAATGCTAGACTATCATTTATTCTCTCCATAGGCTTAAACACTGAGTTAATAAAGGGGAATCAGGTGAAAATTAAGTTTATGGGCCAAAAAGCTATAATGTTGTTAATATGAATTTAGTTATTCATTAGCGGTCATTAAAGGCGGTTGCTTAATTCATTACTTAAGCTTTCCTAGACCAACTCCCTTGCTGCGATTCATTTAATAAAAGATAAAATCATTAAATCCTAAATTGGCTAAATATCAAGCTTGGGATAAAAAAATTGTTTAATTGTTTTCTAGCATTATATGGATAGGAACCAAAGTCGCACTTTGTCAGTTTTTAGCTTGAATTCTCACTAAATCATCACTGTACTTTACAAAACTGTTTTGTTGGGATTGTTTTATAATATGTACATCTTCAAATTCAATGAAGCATAATGGATTGGCATAGGATATATTTTCAACAGGAAAACTTTTGTGCATTTTATGATTGCCATATGTGCGACAGGGCAAGCCATTTCTAGTGGAGCATTTCGATTTTTTAAAGAGTGAAATCGTTACATTAATCAATGAATAATTCAAATACAATGTAAAGCAGCTTTGAGACAATTTGTGATCATATTTTTTATAATGACTGATTTCATTAACTATTTTTTAGGGAGCTAGGAAAGTGTGAAATGCCTTTTTGATTAATGGTAAAGGTGGGATTTTCAGAGGACCCCAGTCCTTTTACAAAGACAACATTAGATGCAACTTTGAAGCCCAAAAATCAAGTTCTAGAACCTACAGCAGTCAAGCTTTGTTATGGATCTGTCATATATGCAGATGGGTCTGGGTCCAGTCTGAAATTTGAATTGGATTGACTATCTCATTCAATCAGCTAAGGATGCCATCAGTGGGTGGCAAACAGCAGGGAAAACTTTAAGAAACCCCCCTTCAGAAAAATCTATAGTTGAGGGGAAAAAATTAATTTCTATTGGCAAATTTTTTCTTTAAAGTAGGAATATTTTTTATTTTATTGCCAATTTTTTTTTTCAATCATATGAAAAATATATAAAATCCTGGCGGATATTTTTTTATTGTAGAAAACCATGGATAGAAGTACACATACCTATAAACGATAATTTTATTATTATTATAATTATTATATGGAGCTTGATTAATTATCAAACTTGAAGGTTAAATTTAGCTCACTATTATTATCATAGTTTCCCTCCAAATTATTGAATGGTGGTTTAAGGGAAGAACCCCTACTATTTATAATTGTTGGATGACCCTATATCAATGGCCTAATTCCTATTTTGGGCCAAATTTTTATAAGGATACCAAGTTTTAAAGAAAGTCCCCAAAATAAAGACAGGTGTTCCCAATCAAATCTATTTTTCGGCCAAAGTAAGAAAGGATAAAAAGTTCTCTAGAATAGACACGTGTAAAATCTACTACTTAACCTATAACCTAAAATTGTTGCCAAATATTGGCGAATATGACCATCGATTAAGACAAGCCTTGGAAATTGTAGGCAAAAATATTTAATTTACCGCGCGGAAAAATTAGATTCCATTGACGAGGTCAGCACTAAAATAAAAATACTTTTGTATTATTATTTGCGATTGGCCTAAGCATGGGACCCAATTTTCATAAAGTGCAGGCAACACAACCACCACAAAAGTGCAAAAAAATAGGCAATTGGTGAATATTAGCCATTGAAGTTATCCTTGGCAAACAGTCTGCAAGTTTGTCTTAGACAAATATAGGACAACCCAAACAGCTCTTTGTGAACTCCCTACTGAAACAAAGGCTACCAATCTATGGGCAAATATCCAAACATGGGATTGCACATATTCCACTGACTGAATAGTGCATTTCCGCAAAAGCATATGCTTTTGCAATGCAACCTGCCAGATGATTTTCCATTTCAAAAACAGCCATATTACCCTCGCTAGGTCAACTATAGAAAGTGCATGGTTTTATGAACTGGTTTGGCTGGCAATCGTTCTGGGTGGTCTTGCATGCATTTGTGGTAGACTATGTCATGGCTAAGGGTGGAGTCTTAAGGTGAGGTGTTTCTAAAAAATTTCAGTGAGTACTGCTGAAATTTTTTAAGAACATTATAAAGTGGGTGGTTCCATGAATTTTATAATGCGGTTTATGTGTAAACTAAGTTATTGGGTTTTGACCCTGTCTGGCAGATCCGGGTTTGGAATTGTGGCAGGTCCTCACAGGGTCCATATTCCAGACTGTGGGTTCGTCCAGGTTCGCACCAGAGCAAACCCATAGTCCGAAATACAGACCCTGTGTGGACCCGCCGAGGACTTGGGAGAATCCAATTAGAGGTCAATTGCCAAGTCAAAGTAGATATATTTAATTGCTTTTAGAAGCATGTCCTATATTATCTCTTATTGCTGGATAGAGGAAAAGGATGTCTAGGTCAGCTCATACTCAGTTCTTTGACTTTCTATCATTTGTTAAGCATTGTATGCAATCTTTCAAAAATACAGACGGTAAAAGAACTATTTCTACGGTAGCTTTTATAACCTTTAATCAATGAAAAAACTATTTCTACTTTCCTAGGAGCTGTCTATTGTGCGAATTTCAGAAATTGGTTGATGCAATCTTCTGATACTATATTTTTAATCCTAAATTTTTGGTTCCATTTTCATCACAGATATGCAGAAATATATGAATGTTTTAGGTCATGATTTGTATTTCTCTAGTTGTGCAAGAATTTAGTTTTGAGATTGCTCTGATTAAAACCTCTAAAAGACACTTTTAACTCTTCCCAAATGCTCACTTGGATTTGAATCTTGTTATGAAAGTTTGATGCAACACATTAAAATTTTGAATTATGTTTTCTGTAGTTTAGCTTATTGATTTGGGTAATCAACAGACTAGAATCATAAAACATCTCATGTATCACCTCCTGTTGTTACTTGCACTAGATCATAAAACATATCACACACACGCACACGCACGTGCGCGCACGCACGCGCGCACACACACACACACACAAGCCCAATGGGGAATTTTTTTCCCCGCCTGAACCCACAAACCCAAATTTGAATCCGAAAGCCTCCCCAGACCCAAATCCGAACCGACAACTTAGTGTTTAAAAGTTTAAGCTGGTTGCCTCATTAATTTTATTGTTTTGCGTGTTGAAATCAACAGAGTAGATAAATATGAAATTAAAATAAAAAAATTGTTGAACACACACACACACACACGAGCCCAATGGGGAATTTTTTTTTCTGCCTGAACCCACAGACCCAAACTTGAATCTGAAACCCTCCCCAGACCCAAATCCGAACCGACAACTTAGTGTTTAAAAGTTTAAGTTGGTTGCCTCATTAATTTTATTGTTTTGCGTGTTGAAATCAACAGAGTAGATAAATATGAAAAAAAAAATAAAAATTGTTGAGAGTATGTAATGTCCCCTCTTAGATTTCTTTATAATTTTGGGACAATCACTTGAATTTTCCTCATGATGTAAGTTTGTATATCCCTCAATATAGAACTGCTATACTTTTCATACATCCACTCCTTTTCTTTATAAACAATCTAATGTTGATCCGTTTTCCTTGCACATAAAACTTGCCCCTAACTTCCTTAATCACCATTATGATTTTACCAAGTGTCATACTTATGTTCTTTGTAATGTCCCCTAATCTTAATCTTCTGATTCGAAGAAGCTCCAATGTCTTTCTGTAGTAGCTATTTGCTCATGTGTTTGGGAAGGAATAGTGTCAAGTAAAATTGATTACTTATTCTCTTTTATGTTCACTCTTGACAGTTGCTGACTGGTTCATTCTTTTATCATTTCCATGTGTTGATAACATGATAACGTCGGAGACTCTCCTCCATGATCTTGTACTTAATACAGTTATTGTTATAGTATTAGGTGCATCTATGATCTGCAGCGAATCATTAGATAATGGCATGAAGTATTGCAGAGTCAATCTGATAATTCATTCCACCGTATATTGTTTGTGATGTAGGAATTATATGTTGTTATGTCTCTCTCTTTCTAACACTGCCGACCGATAAGGAGTGAGAAGATATGTGGGTTGTTCCAAACTGTTATTGACGGGTTCTAGCTTCCAACAATTACCATTTCTGGTACAAATGCCCGACATCTTGGTGATCTTATTTGCTATTGGTATCTTGATGTCTCACCAGAATCTTTTTATTTCCCAGCCATCTGTATAGTGGTGATTTAAATGTAAATGCCCAATGTGAGTATACTATCCATTGCCAAATTATTTACTATCTTCCCGTTATTTTGATGATCGCTGGGATAACTACAGTCTATACATATAATTTCTGTTAATCACTGACTGCATTCTTGTTGAATCCCGGATTCATTGCATATCCTCCTATTCTCATTCGATGTAAGAGATATTTATCTGCACCCCCGAACTTCAACTTTGTCTGATATCACTATCACTGCTGACGAGTTTGCAGACCTGGTGATAAGTACAATATCTTCCGCAATAAGAAGTATTATCTTGTGATATTTGTCATATTTTCTTCTGCGATGACTTCCTAGAATATCTTATGTTAGTTGTGTATGGTGTCCTGTTATCGTTCTCTTGTTCTTCCTTATGATCTCTTGACCCGTCACATTTATATCACCATTGATGGTTAGCCGGCTCCATTATTATCTTCAGTCACTGTGTGGTATGTTTTAGTAACTGCTTGTAAATCTCCAGCATTCAAACCTTGTCATTGATTAAGGTTGATATTTTCTATTCTTCTTTTTTCCCTTCCTCGTGGTGGTATTGAGTTCATGTTCAATGACTAGTCGCTAATATGTTGGATCCGACAATTGGTGTGATATCCTCCTGTGTCCGCATGTAGCAGTTGACTGCCACTGTTAGGTGCTATGGTTCTTGTCTTGGTCGCTGGTTTGGTTTTTCCTTCAATCGCTTTCCTCTTCGGTAGGTGGTGCTCATCTTATTTGGCTTTCGACTGCATGTGGGTTTTCAACCTTGTTTTCTTCTACGGCTTTGTAATAGATGCAATCCGACTTGTTCCTTTACCTCTGAATTGTCTTCTCTCATATCTTTCCTTGCATGGGCAGAGATGTGAATCTAATTTCAATGATATTGTTCGATGATGTTCCTAAATAATCGGGTCCCATAAGAAATACTTCACTCCAACATATATTTCTCCTGTATCATTTCCTAGATGTACGTGACTGGGCAAATGATGTGGATATTAATCGATGTTGACTGTATTTGCAATGGTTTCTATTTGGCATGGTCATAGTCCTCCCTTCACTCCTTTATCCATCTATTTATATCTCAATACTCAATAGACATGTCTTTTCGTGGTGACTTTATTTATTTAGCTTATTTATTACTGTTAATAATAATTGTTTATTATCAAATCTCATACTAATTATAATTATATTATTTATTCTTTATTATGAATTTACATTGTTATTATTATTATATTATACCATAATATAATAATAATATATTTTAATATTTAATTTCTCAAAGTAAAACATTCTTTGTTCATTTTATTATTATTTTATTACATATATTATTATTTTCTATTAGAGGAAAAATAGGGGACATGACAGAGTAAAATATTCTGATATGATAATAAATGACAGGTAAAAAAACTTAAGTTTGTGCAACAATTTCCAGCCCTGTCCCAATTGCTCCTGCTTAAGATATTCAAACTGAAAAGCAGGGACTGTTATTATTGAGTAAAAGTTTGTTACTAATCTTGTAGCATATATTTTATTTGCCTCGTAGAATCCCTAACTCCTTCAGAATAGATCCTGAAGATTCATGCATGGGCTGCATGGGACCTCAGTCGAGTGCTTTTATTCTATAGATGGGGTCATTTTTAAAATTCATTTTAGGCTGCAAACAATATGTATTTACCGAAGGTATTTTTTCTCTGGAAAAAGTAATGTTATCTGTCAGAATTGATGCCTAATTTTTGACATAAGTTGAAAAGGGCAGGTAGTACCATGAAAGATATTGATGACAAATCAATGATTGGATTAATTTATCAGTATCAAATATTCAACATCATTCAACAACCAAAAGCCTGTGGCGGGTATACATCCATAGATTATAAATGCACTACTGTATTTTTTTCATTAAAGCAAGGAGTTGAATGTATTATTCCCTTACCCTAAACATTTGAAGTTTCAATATGCCATGGGCATGTAGGTCGAGGGCTTACAAAAATAAAAAATATTAACAAAGAAAATTGTCTTATATTCTCTAGTTTGTCGGTAATGCTGAAAGGAGATTTTTACTGAAGGTTAACATAAAAATCCATATGGGTTTCACAGAAAACTAGTTTGGTGTGGAAGACTAGATTTCATTATATTTGATTTTAGATTAGGGCTGAGCACATGTTTAATGAATGGGAAATTCAAATTTATTGTTTAATGCATTATAAGTCAAAATATATGGGTGTATGTTGAAATGTGATTGAGTTCATTGATGGTTGGAATAGTACGCAATTGCATTCTCACCTATGAATTCTTGATTTCTTTCAGTTGCATTGACATATTTTATTGGTCATGATAGAGCTTGTCTCCTTCTTTTTCCCACGTGTGTACTGATAGTTTGCAATTGGATGGAAACAACAATACAACGAACATAAAATCATTTTATCAAATATATAAATAGACCTAGAGCTGAAAGATGCCTTTAACAAGTCTTCTGATTCTTGTATTAAAAAAGTCAGGTTAATAAAATATTTATTATGTAAAAATGCTGCAAACAATTTGGGACTGGAGCATTAATAGGATATAGTTGGATCTGGGGAAATGACGATAATATAATTGGATGTTGATGGTAACAGTGGCCAAATACTTGACCTTATATTGTTGGTGGATTGAACTTGTAAATTAATGAAAGATGGATGAAATTAGAATGGGCGAGGAAGAGAAAACTCAAATTCTTTTTGGGGTTTATGTTCATGTAATGGAACTAGGGACTAATTTTGTGATTCCTGTCTTCCTCTATTGGTTTAGATTGCTTTGGTAAAAATCTTATATACAATATGAGACTAGGAAGAGAGGATCAATAAGCGTGGTCTTTTTATGAATTCATTTGCCAAGCTATAAGGGCCATTTTGGTGGCCGGAATTAGGTTTATAATTTTTTTATTTTTATTTTTTGGGCAAAGGTGAATGGAGCCACTAAATAATAATATTTAATAATAAGATGCTAGTTTGAGAACTCCATAGAGAAAGAACTAGCAAGAAAACCCTATTTTGTCATTCAAATACAATATAACAAATGATCACCAAGATCAAGTATTAGGTAACAGATCAGATCTTGTCAGGCTACGAACATTACTCGAAGACTCATAATTAGAGTGGGAGTATAATAAATACTATCAACAAAGTCACATTAAAGCCCAACAAGAATTTCCCGAGGCTACCATAAGATCCCAGCTGGGAAAACAGCCACCAAACTTCCTGCTGCAAACATCCAGCTAGCCAGCTGAAGCTGTGTGACGAGAGCAGCAGCAAAGACACAAGAAACAGTTCTAACAAGGCAATTAGGTTTAGAAATTGAAATTGAATATTTTAGAATTTAAAATCTAGATTACAGTTTTTGAAATTTGGTTTGTGATCATTTGGTTCAGCAAGAATTCATAATGAGAATAACATTTCCTTCACTTGGTTGCACATTTTTTGAATTGGAATACCACTAAACTAAGCATATTGACATAAGCAATTGTTTGTAAACCTTGCACAAATTGTTGATGCAGTGCATAAGAAACTACCAAGTAAGTTCATTAAAAAATTGAAGATTTTTAGGTATATACCATATCATTGGAAGATGGACATAATATCTTCATTGGAGATGGTTGTTATCGACATTGAAGATGAAGAGCGTACCTTGGTTTTCAATAGTGGGCTCTTCATATTCCACCCAAATGAGTTTCCCTTCCATGAATCTCTGTAAAGTGGGTGGTTGTTGCAATGGTCTTGATGAATCTCATGATCGCTAACATGATTTATAACTTTGCTCTTGATAATTCCTTGTCAATATAACATGAAAATTAAACTTGGCTATGATCAAGTTGTTAGAACAAAATGAAGAATGCTTTTAAAAATGGAATTTATCTCTTATTAACTTTAATTTTAAAATATAAAAGAATGAATGCAACACTTACAACACTCATTGGATCTAGGTGATGCTTACAAATGTGAAAAACTGGGAGAGGTCACGCATCCCAGTACTACTTAAGCTTGAGTGTGCTTACCTACAACAAAGTTTTCCTCCATGATTAAACCCACTCTTATTATTACTTTATTTTGTAATTAGTCAATCATAAATCTATTCTAATTGATTTAAATAAAAAATAAGTAGATGATATTTTTTATTGTTCTGTCTTCAATGCCCTTAAGAACGTGAGACCTATATAAGTTCTATATCAAGTTATTGATTATCTCGAGTGAATAATTGAAGTAACAATTATCTTGTTCTAGAAGATAAAATAAGGTGAACTAGGTAAATAATTAGACTTGCAAATGATTTACCTGGCAAGAAATCATAGGAGCATCATTAATGGGAGCGATGGTGGTTGATTACATCCTAATGTAAATAACTTTTAGTGATCTATCTATGCAGGGCTTCACAATCTATCCAAAAAGGAATAAAGCTTTCAAAGGTAAATTGTTTTGGAGAATGTATTCTTCACCCCAAAATAAATGGTGCAAAGTTTTACAAGAAAAATTCTTGGATTCCAATGATCCTTCTAGAATTTTGACAATCCTTGAGCCCCCTACAGGTTCAGCTATATGGGATTTTTGGATCTCATTTGGGGAAATAATTAGAAGGTACATATCTTGGGAAGTTAACAACGGAGAAAGTATAAGCTTTTGGATTGATTCTTGGAATGGGTTGCCTCTAATATCTCAAAGTCAAGATCTTGTAGATCCTGTGAACTATAATTGATTGTTGTGGGTCAATACTGATTGACTATGTTAGTGCTCTAGATATCTTTTTAGGAAAAGCCATATGGAAAGACTCCTTGAATCTTCCTATCTCTTCCCACTAGGTAAGCTGTCTTCAACAAAGTCTATCAAAGAGAATTGTGTTTATTTCAAATAAAAATGATACTTTATTTTGGGCTCCCTCTAAAGATGGTCAGTATTCAGTCAAATGCGGATACAAGGTCTTGCAACATCTAGAATCTCTAAAACGACTGCATAGAGCCTTCTCTTTTTGCATGACCAATTGAGTATTACCAAACGTGGGTTGCTTTGCTTGGCTGGCTTTGAGGCAGGGGATTCTAACCAGTGATATATTGGAAGAACTTAATATTGCACAAGCTTTTGAATGTGTTTTGCATAACAAAGAGCAATAATCTATTGATCATTTGTTTTTCCAATGTCCTTTTGCTCAATACTGCTGGCACCATGTTATATGTAAACTAAATCTTGTTATGCGTCTCCCAGACTCACTATGGACCTTTTTCAATCTTGGCCTTCTCTATATTCTAAATCAATATTTGCCTCCTTATAGAAATGTGTTCCAACCTCTGTTGTTTGGGCCGTCTGTTGGGAAAGAAACAAGTGATTTTTTGGTCACGATCCCTTGCCATTGAACAAGGTTGTTGAAGGTTTAGTAAAGTCGATCACAGAGATTGTCAATGCAAATGTTCATAATCTCAAGGGCAATCTTACCTTTTCTTCATGGGATAGCTACATTATTAGTAATTGGAAGGGGCTTGATTTCCCATCCTTTGATGCAGGAGCATCTTGCATGGAAAAATTATTTAAAAAAAAATAAAAATAAAATTGAAAAGAAATTTAGAAAAAAAAAAAAAAAAAAATTGTGGAGAGAGAAAGTGACGAAAATTAGAAGAAATAAATAAATTTAAAAAAAAGGGAAAAAGGAGAAAAGAAAGGAAAAGGAGAAATTTCTATTTTCGAGGTGCATAGGTGGCATAATAGAAAAATAAAATAAAAATGGTTGTCATTCCATTTATAGAGGTGTGGGTAGAATTCTAGAAAGTTATGAATATTGTAGAAGGTTATGGAAGTTGTAGAAGGTTGTGGAGGAATTCTACAAGGTTGTGGATAAGTCATGCATGGGATGGTAAGTGCCTATTTAAGCAAGGCATATGAGCATTTCTAATCAAGCTCAAGAAGAAGGTGAAAGCTCGAGAAGTAGAAGCTTGGAAAGGTAAAGCTTTGGAAGGAAAGCTTGGAAAGGTGAAAGTTGTGGAAGGTGAAGCTTGGAAAGCTTGGAAAGTTTCAAGGTGTGAAAGAGAAGGAGAAAGTGAAGAGTGAGTTTCCCTGAGTCTGTGGATAGAGCACCGAATGTGAGGCAGTTTATAGCAAGGTTATGGTGGAGTTGTGAGTCTGTAGATAGAGCGCCGAATGTGAGGCAGTTTACACTTGGATCTTGGATAAGTTGGAGAAGAGCTAGTGATTGCAGTTTAGAAACATGAAGGTTGCTTGGTGGCTTGCGAGCACAAGTAGAGATCTCAGAGGTTTCTACCAGAGTGTGGATTTGGACTAACTTGGGTTTGGATTGGATCTTGAGAGATCTTGCAGAAATGTTAATGTAATTGCTATTGGATTTTCAAGTATAATAAAGTGTTCCTTGGGAAGCATATTTTTTTCTCTTGGTCTCCATATTGTTGCATTCTTGATTATGAGTTGGTAAGGGTGGTGTGGCCCTTCATCAAGTGGTATCAGAGCGTACCTTCATCATCCTCCCTGCTCCTATTTGTCACCAAAATATATCTGAGATAAGAGCTACCACTAAATGACAACCCCCTCACTTGAACCAAGTCAAATTAAACTTAGATGGTGCCTCGAAGAGCTGCCCGAGTAAATATGGCATTGACATCTGCATTAGGGATCATTAAGGTTCTATCTTAGCTATTAAATCTGCCATGATTTCCCCAGGGACCAACAATATGGTGGAAGTCATAGCATTGTTTCATGGTTTGGTTCTAGCTAAAAAATGGGTTTTTCAAGGTTGCACATTTAAGGGGATTGAACAGTAATTGTAAATACCTGCAAAAATAGAAGGTTATACTTTCAAATTAAATATGCCCTCAAACAGAAATGGAGCTTGCTAGATTCTCTGTTGTAATGCTATATTTCTCATACATTTAGAGAAGGGAATTTATTAGCTGACTGTCTAGCTAACTTGGGGACAAAGGATGTATTCATTGACTCTTCAATTTCTCCAATTGAATGGGTTGACTTCACATGATTAAGACAAATAATGGAGAATGAAATGGTGTCTGTGAAATCATAGTGGCATTATTAATGGGAGAGATGGTGGTTGATTACATCTTAATGGCCCATGAAATAGGATATTGATGGGACACATATAAAATGTTTTGGCAACCAGCTTGTTATGTCGACCAAAAAGTAAAGACTTTGTACAACAGATTTCTCAACACAAATTTTTATAACAAAGTACAATATGAATGCTGTTGTAAAAGAACATACCTGTTACAATTGTCTTGATGATTTAAGATAACCATGCATCAGAAGAATCTGTTACAGTTTTCTGATGATTTAAGAGAACTGGTCGACATCTCTATATGCTAAGGAAAATAAATTCCCAGCAGGACAAGAAAATGCAACAGAGATGTCCTATATTGAATACGTGGACAAGGAAAAATGAATCGAGAGAAGTCAAACGAGCTGTTTCAATTTCCAATTGGCTTCCGTTGGCTTCTTGGACCAAGCCTCATTAGTAAACAACGACCTCCTCGTGTGATTGTATATACACTTGCTAGACTAGTTGCCTCACCATCTAAAAGCTCTCCACTGCTTTACTGGATTGAACACTGGGCTCTGCCAGATCTGCTTGGTTTTTCAAAAAAATTATGCCATGTATTTATGCAGCATGTAAAAGTATCATTGGTGGGTTGAGATGTCACGACATCCAAAATGAACTCTACCCGGTATTTCTTTTCAGTGACGATTATTACTTATGGTATAGAGACACAATGTATTATGGGTGCAAATGATAAGAACAATGCAGCGTATAGTGTATGCACATGGGCCTTCTGATTTTTTCGTCCTCAATCTTGGTAACAAACCTTCGTTGATTTTGGTGATTTCGAGAAAGACTCTGTATGATTATTGCCATATGAGAATGTCACGTAATTTTTCTAATTTTACTCGAGTGCTGATTCTTTCCCTACAGAGCTCTTAAACGAACCAGCTCATAGGTTTCCTTCTATGTCCAGGCAGCTTAACCATCAGAGGAAGGGTCGGGTTAACCGGGATGGGCACTGGACTCCTCCCTGTGGAGTTCTAAAAATTAACACTGATGGTTCTTCTCGTGGGAATCCTGGTCCGGCTGGTATTGGCGGAGTGGCTCGTTGTAGTTCTGGGGATGTTAAATTTTTCTTCTCAGTTCATAAGGGTGATTATACTAACAATCTCATGGAAGCTCAGGCTATTTTATATGCTGTGGAACAGTGTTGCTTGCGAGGATGGAGTAAGATTATCTGTGAGTCTGATTCCTAGGTGGTGGTGAACATGCTTTCTTCGCAAGAGCTTGAGGATGTTAGTTGGCAACTAGCCACTATTGTTAAGCAGATTCTTTTCTTCTCTTCCTCTTTTCAGTTCATTAGGTTCACGTATATTCCTCATGAATGGAATAGAACTGCTAATTGTTTAGCCAAATGGGCTTCTAGTCATGATCCGGGTTGGAATATTAGGGATAAGAGGCAACTGTCCTTTGAGATGGTGCAAGAATTTGATGATCTTGTTGCTCAGGATCGAGCTCCTTGTTGAGCTCTCTTTGTTGTATTCCTTTCTGTCTTAATAAATTTTTACCCCTCTTTTTGCAACTTTTATAATAAATATATATAGTGGTACTCTGCTTTCGCCAAAAAATAAAAAACAATATTGCAAGAAGTATGTTAGCTTTTCGAAATAGGATTTTATAATAAATGATAATAACCTCAAAATAAACAAGTAAATACATAATATAATATAAATTAACTAAATCTAATGAAACATCAAGAAACATTTAATAAAGAGTTGAGACGTTCAAAATAAGATATGTAAGGAAGATACTTTTTAAAAATGTTTCAATGATGAAAGGTTGCAACTCTTTGAAAGGATTATAGTTATGAATGGTTGTGATTCTTTGAAAAGAAAGTATTGTGATTATAAAGTGTTGCCACTTTTCAGAAGGACATTGATGACAATGACACAAGATTTATAAATCATTATTGAATAAGTAAAAATGTATAATCATGTGAAAAAGATAAAATAGAATGAGATAACAAAAAATATATAATTGCATATATTTAACACAAGAAGCAAGGGAGCTCCAAAAGGTAGTAAATACATCATAAATGTATGTGTATAAGGCATGTTATATATTTAGAATTTTCTTTACATTATTATATGATAAGTCAATAAATACATGATTGACTATATAAATATATATAGATGTGTGCTTATGTATGCATCCCTATGTGTGGGTGAATGTGCGTGCGTGTGCTTGTGTGCACACATGTTTGTATGTCATTCAAAATAATGATGTTCAAGTTCGATATTATATTCATTAATTGGATATAAAGAAGTAATTGGTAAAGTTTCCATAGCACCAGTGTAGGGACCACACCGATCTTTGTATGAATGACTAGGTACTACTGTAGGATTTGGGATTGTCTCTATGAATGACTAAGATGTGATACATGCAACATCATAGTGCTGGTGTAGGAGGTTAGCGCTATCCTCGTATGATTACTAATAGGGTCAACACAAGATTAGTATAACCCCATATGAATGGCTAGATGATATTGTCATAATAATGCCAAAATATTATGACGAGTCAACACAAGAATATGTGTTTACCTTTAGATAAGGAATGTTTGTTGCAACAACAAATCTTTTTGGATCACTATAGAGAAGGTGTTGGAATAGCTAAGGGTTAGGAAACCCGATTTGGGGATGCCCTTAAGGTTCGGAGTTAGAATTGGGGTAACATTTATGTTATTATTTATATCTAACACTTCTCTTCCATGTATTTCTCATCCCAAGATATCTCTAGTAGTAGGGACATTACATCAATACTAAGTTGATAATGACTTCAAGTAAGACCTAAAACTTAATAGGAGAACAAACATATAATATGTGTAGTATGATATCTTGCATTCAAATGTAAATTGCAAACATTTTTTTTGACATCTAAAATGGTTAGATTATTGCAAAGATAAGTGATCTTACATGGAGTAGTGTGTTTCTATGATAATAAAATTACTCAGTTTAGGCGAATTCAATTATATAAAACAACCATTTGTACAATGTAGGAAGCAAATGTAAGGTCTTGAGCATAACGAGGAAGAATATTGATTCTTTTTGAATACAAAAATAAATAAATACTAGCCTGGGCTTTTGTAACTAATACAAATCTAAACTAAGATATTAAAAATTCATATAACAATGTCTTAATTTTAGAATTTGTTTGGTTAACATATTTTATAACATCTAATATGGCCAGATTATTATAGAAGGCAAAGGGATAAAATGGAGTAGTATGTGTTTATGAGAATCAAATTACTCAATTTCACTTGACGCAACCTCTGCATACTATATGCATGCTTTATAATGGAAATACAAGACCTTATATATAATAAGGATATATTATAGAATTATAATTATTAAATTTTTTTGTGGCAAAAAATATATTGTACTGATAAATCTATATGTGTGTGTGTGTGTGTGTGTGTGTGAGAGAGAGAGAGAGAGAGAGAGAGAGAGAGAGAGAGAGAGAGAGATACTTAAATAGTTTTGTGATTGAACTAATTAGATCCCAATACCTATCGAGTACTAACCAAGGTACCTAAACCTAGTTATCAAAAGTTACAAATCTTTTATAGATATCAAAATATTACATGGAAATATAGCATAAAAATGTAAAATAGGATATGCTTGAATAAATCCCAAGCACCAATGATGTTATTGCTAATATGAGCTTGCTTTGATTCAAAAGTACCAAGTATGGGTTCCAAAATAGGCCGAATAGGAATTGGATCCTCCTAGGATGGCAAGCACTTTTCTCTGTTCTCTTCAATCCTTTTGATTTCACGTTGGATATCAATGCCTTTGTCTTCGGTGAACTGTTTGAGTGAATCAAAGTCATCTTGATTAATCATGTCTTTATATATATTGAAGTAGTGGGTAGTTTGAATGTTTTTCTTGTAAATCAACATGACTCCATGAACAAGAATCATGAACCTATCTTTCAGGATGTCCAACACTAGAGAAACATGTGTGATGATATGAAAGTGTGAGTTTGAAGTTTAACTTAGTAAGACTGTTGCTACAGTTTTGGAAAATATCTTCATTTCTCATTCACCAGAGATACCGTAAGCCTTGATTAGAAAGAACAAACTAGAACTCGATCAATTTCAAATAAAAAATTTCACAGAGACTAGTAAGAGAATCATGGATACAAATACCATGTTTGAGCCTCCAAGCAATCAAAACTAGAAAAAACATGGACCAAATTCTCTTTGCATATAAACAATAGAAAAAGAGGTGCTCGAAGGAGTCAAGAAAACAACAAAGAGAACAAGAAATAGGGTTAACTCCATTAGAAGACAACATGGATCTAACAAAAAACTTTTACGAAAGGAGCATCCATCTAAAACAAAGCTTTTTAGGTTGAACATGTGAATGCCAAAATAAGTTGAAGTAAAAAATCCATCAAGTGTTAGGAAAGTTCAAATTCCACATACTGTTAATTTTTTCAATAATGCAATTATCTTTCTTCATCATATTATAGATTTTCTTGGTAGACAACACTAAAAATTTCACTGTCATTCCATTTAAGTTGCAACATAAAGTTATCACAGTTATAGATTTTCCTTGGCAACCACTGTCCCACAACTTTATCAATAAGAGAATATGTCTTCTTGTGGGAAGAAGGAATATAATTTTTTTTCCTCAATTTCTTCCAAAGTACCCATCCACTACAACATTTGGGGCCAAATTGCGATGACAATTTGTGAAAGCGATGTAATTTGTGGTGATTTTCAGAAAAAAGAAAGCATGGCATAAATCATTCCCCATTTGTTTTGATTGTGGAGAGTTGGGCGCAAAAGAGGGTGGAGAGCTCCGAACGAGGGTGGAGATCTCTGAACGTTGTCGTGCCCTTGTGATCGTGCATTTCGTTGTTGTGATCTTTGTATATCATTTTCGTGCCCTTGATCTACAATTTCATTGTTGTGTCCTTGTAATCTTTGCATTTCGTTATCATGCCCTTGCTGTGTGATTTCGTTGCCATGCCCTAGCTCTATGATTTTCTTCAAGGGCTATGTAAATGTTCATTTCTTTTCCTTCTAAATAGGTATCTCTTTATATTTCCTTCTAAACATGTATATTTAGAGATGTTTTTTAAGGTACTTATTACATCTTAGCACAACAGAAAAATTGACCCAACTGCATACACATTCCAAAATCCAAATAATAAAACAAAAAAACTCACTCAACTTGTGCTAAGTGACTTTCCTCAAGATCTTCCACAAAATAAATGTAGACAAGGAAAAATGGGCAGAGTTTGCAAGAAATTTTACAAAAACATATCATAGCAGATATTTTTAGAACGAAACTAGCCATAATCTAGTTAAATGGGTCTAGTTGCTGATTAGCTGGGTTGATTACAAATTCCTATGGAACTAACATTAGATTAGGTACAATAAAATGAACAATCAGCTGTTCCCAGCTAGCAGGATCAAATACAATTTTTCAAGGTGATAAAATTGCATATGCAAGGAATTGAAGAATAGCTTCAGTGAAGAGTTGAGTGTAAGGAGTTGTTTCTAGGTAGTGTTTCTGTCGTGCAGTCTCTTTCTAAAGCTGCTCCTTCTCCTTCTCTTTCTAAAGCCTCTCCTTCTCCTTCACTCTCGTGCAGTAAGTATTGATTATCAAACTTCTGAATATTTGCCTCTACCTTATCTAAAATCAACTTCACACTATGTTATAACTCTGGCATAGGTGTTTGATCATCGTTATCTTTCATTTCAACATTCATTTCAACATTGTTGTTGCATGTATGTATGTATATATGTACGTATGTATGTATGTATATGTATATATGTATGTATGTACACACACACACACACACACACACACACACACACATACATACATACATACAAAGAGATCTTGTGGATTGTGGATTATGGATTATAAATAAAAAAGAAAAGAAAACACAACATTAATTGTTCCCCATTTGTTTTGATTGATTGTGGAAGGTGGAGATTGATCAATGGAGATCTAGGGTTTTTTTGTTGTTCTCTTGTTCATATGTAATAGCTTTGGTTAGATTCAAGGATAACTGATTATGATGATTGTATGCTTATGTGCATGTATGTATGTATATTAGTCAACTATGTAAACTGCTTCACATGCATACATACACACTTGCATAGTACTTGTGCTAAATTCAATAAATTATTCATGTCTTAAATTCATAGAAGCAATTATCCTTGCATTCAATTGAAACTATTCATACCAAACTAAGTATGCAAAAATTTGTATTTACATATTATATTATCTCTTGGTGATTGAGTAAAGATCTCGTACGTAATATCATCCAAGTAATGATCAGACACATTCACATCAAGTCATAATAGGATCAAGCAGATGATCCATTTATGTTGCTTCATACTTGTTTTATTGAACATTTTTTTTTAACATAATCAGTAATACTAGGATTATACAACTACAACTATTACTCTTGTTTATATTATTTAATCATATACATTTAACACTAATATTTTTCTTAAAATTAGACTATATATTTGTTATCACGAAAACACAAATATAGATATCTGATAGCTATCTTTTTTAATTTCAAGATCTTCATATTTAACGTGAAGAGTTTCCACTACTGGACATTAGAATAGCCACATAGCTCATGGCTTTTTCCACAGAATTATATTTTTGACCTTCTAAAATATTATAGGTGAATGTTCTTATGATTTTCCATATGTTTAATAATTTCTTGCTTGTCATTTGAGGTAATTTTCTATTATGAGATAGAGACATCTATCATAAGGATGGACATGCCAATTTTGATCATCCCGCTTTCAAAGTTGATTCCCTTATCAAATTAATGAAACTACTTGCAACTAACACCCTGATTTTCTATAACTTGCTCGATCAACTATTCACACAACCATCTTCCTCTTACTCCACCATAGCACAAAACCCTTGTTTGAGGTTTATATCTTAGTCCCTCTTGGGTTTTGAACCTCATTGAACCTATTTCAAAATGGTTCCATTGGTTCAAGGAGGTTCATATGTTCGATAAGTTTATTGTCCTAGGAAGTTTGGTGGTTTCAATGTTCAGAAGGCTCTTGGCTTGGATCAAAGTACTAAGATTCAAAGACTCTATAATTTAGATTGAATATGCATCTCAATTCTCCATTGGGAGCATAATCATATTTTATTCCTTAATTTTGGATATAGTAATGAGGGTTTTAGATCAAGCCATAGGAGAGCATTTGAGTTGTGAACATAAAATTGGGAACATTTGAGCCAGAAATAATATATAATCTTCTGCAATTCTTTCTCCTCTAAAGACCAAATACATGGAGCCATTATCATCATGAGTAGACTCACTCATCTCAGATGAATTTAGTCGAAACTATCCATACCAAACTAAGTATGCAAAAATCTGTACTCATGGATTATATTATCTCTTGGTGATTAAGTAAAGACCAAATATAGTTTTCCAAGGTGATAAAATTGAATATGCATATGTATGTATGTATGCATATATTTTTGTGTATATATATGTACGTATGTATATTTGTATCTCTACATCTCTACATTTCGTTGCCATGCCCTTGTGATCTTTGTATGTGTATGTATGTTTGTATGTATATGTATATACATACATGCATACATACATAGGCACACACGTGTGTGTATGTATGTATATACACATACATACATACATACACACATGTGTATGTATGTATGTATATATACATATACATATACATAAAGAGAAGCTTCTCTAATCACCTGTTAGGGGAAATGTAAAGAGATACATGTTTAAAAAGAAAAGAAAAGAACATTTGTACACTAGAAAGTGTGTCACACTCTAAACCCTTCTATCCAAATGATTCCATGAGTTTGGAATGCTTGGATGCCAGCTTAGAGCTCCCTATCCACAGAGTGCAAGAGAGTATATTTCAAGAATAAGAAGGCTCTCAGATGAGCCTTAGAGATACTCTTCTTGCTAGTAAACCATGCAATGGGAGGTTCCAAAGACAAGATGCAAGAATGCAAATGTCCCAAGGAGTTCCTCAAGAATGCAATGCAAATGAAGATTAAGCTAGAATGAGATGCAAAGTGGAGCTATGCTAAAACATGTATGAGAATGTTACAATACCATTATTAAGCTATGTGAGATTAAGCTACATGTAAAAATGAAAGCTAAGCTAAGCTAGAATGCCATGGATGAGAGAATGTAGACAAGAAAGAGAAGTTCTCCACAAAGCTCCAAAGAAACCTGTTAGAAAACTTGCAACATAACAATATTCAAATGATGGATGGATCCTTTGAGGGGGAAAGCTCTCTCCTTTTTAAAGTCGTACAGACGGTAGAGATCAAGATGAAGATGGTGGATGATCAACGGTGGAATTCGAAAATAGGTGTGATCCATGTGCACACACAAGTCAACCAATAGAATATAAGTTGACTTGTCATATAAGACAAAAGTCACAAAGCCTTTTCTTTTAATTGCAAAATAGAAAAAAGGACTTTATGTGTGCACTTTAAGTGGGTTAGAAGAATGGGGTATTTTATTTAATTTAAAAGGGACATGTTCTTTTAATCAAATAATGAACTTAGGATAGCATAGTCAAACTATAGGTTATAATCAAATAAATTGATTATTAGCAATTTGGTCTAGGTAAATGATTAAATTAATTTAGCCAAAATGTTGAAAAGGGGGCTAATAGTCTAGATGACCATTTTTAGGTGATTACAACATTTACATAGGTACCTCTTCTCTCCTTGAAGAAAATCATAGAGAAAACACTACATTTGGACCTAAATTACACCACAAATTGTTAAAAAATATGAAAATCATCACAAATTACTCCGCCGTTGCAAATTATCATCGCAATTTGACTGTAGATGTTGTTGTACAAAGGGCATAGAGATTACAAGGGCACAACATGACAATGAAATCACAAAGCAAGGACACAGAGATCACAAGGGCATGACAATGAAATGCAATGATCACAAGGGCACGACACCGAAATCATAGATCTCCCATGATCTCCACCAAGGGCACAACAATGAAATGCAGAGATCATAAGGGCACGACAACGAAATGCAGCGATCACAAGGGAATATAATGAAATCTCCAAAATTTTGAGCTCAGAGCTCTCCAGGTACATTTTGAGCTCAAATCTCTCCACCAACATTCAAAGGTCTCCACCCTTGCTCGAAGCTCTCCACCCTCTTTCACGTGCAACTCTCCACAATTAGAAAAATGGGGAATGATTTATGTCGTGTTTTCATTTTTTTTTGTTTATATCTAAAATCAACTTCACATTTTTTTGTAACTCTAGCATAGGTGTTTGATCCTCGATAGCTTTCATTTCAACATTCAAGTTTTCAAGTTTCCTGTTCATTATATATTTGGTTTATCAATGATTTCTTCCAATTCGATTACAATGCATCTCAACTAGCTACTCCAATGATGCAATCACCCATCTATCTCCAAATTATGTAAGCACTTGTTGTTTTGCAAAATCTAGATAGATACTGAGAGTTCCAAAGCCATAAACCTAAAGACCATTATGTGTGTGTCCCAACAATGGAAGCCAAGGATGTAACCATGAATGTATTGGCATGCTCTGCCTGTGAGGATCCCAAGTATCTACTGCTGCTATTAATTTGGGCATCACTTTATGATCCAAAATGTTATAAAGTACTTAAGCTAGTAGTAGCTTCTCCCATGTCTCCAAAAAATGTAACATAGGTTTAGGGTCCCTTGGCTCGTAGGAATTTGTAGCATAGGGTTAGGGTAGTTACTTCTTACACTTAACTCTTCACTAAAGTTATACACTCAACCAATTTTAAATTTGAATAAAGGACCCCCTTATAGAATGAAGAATCCCTACTTGTGGTTTATCTTAAGACATTTCAGCAGATGTAACCTAGTCTACTTGGCTTTTGAAAATAGAAGGCTAAACTCTGAGTTTTATAATTAACTTGATTGGTCTATTTAGACCGATTGATTATTGTCACAATATTTTAACATAACTATATTAGGAGTAATTTAGGTTGTATATAGGTTAACCTTACATTAACTATAAACTACAACACAAAGGTTGCACTGGGGTATTATAGTATTATAATTATAAGAAACTGTTTGATTCACCTGAGTGGGTGTATGACGACGAAGAGCTGTATTAGGTGAGTAAATATTACTAGTGATTATAGGAAAACAACTACAACAAAACAATTAGAAACCAAAACTACATATTTGTTAGAGTAGTTTAAGGGTCTTGATCCCGTGGATATAGGTATGTAGGTAGCCTAGTAGGCAGAGTACGCCTCTAGTGTGTAGATGCCTTGGACATAATTAGGTAGCACCTAACTATTTTAAGATATTATATGTTAACTCATGAGGCTTATTCCCTTGCAGAAGCCTCTGCCACAATGAAATTGCCTCTAAACCATGCAAAGGATATTGAAGTGGTTCCCAACCTTGAAACGCTCTTGTAAGAAATGAAAAAGCAAATGCAGATGCAATACATATATTACTATTATTTATGTATATGTATGTATGTATGCATGTATATCTGTATGTATGCATGCATGTCTGTATATACATATACATATACATATACATATGTATATCTATATATCTATGTATATATAATACATACACATGTATGTGTGTGCCTATGTATGTATATATATAGAGATATCTTGGCACAAGAAGCTCGGGGCAAAATAGTCCTTTCCATCCTAAAAATCACTTTGTTACTTCATTAAAATCAAGACTTGAAAAAAGCCAATGATACAAAACCGGTTGCCAATTTGGAAAAAGTGCTACTTCCAACATTGCAACCATATGATAAATGGGAATAGCACATGCCCGAGCTATAACCCAATTAAATTGGTCTAGTTTTTTATTAACTGGGTTGATTACAATTTTTTTTGTAGAACTCTCATCAGATTAGGTCCAATAAAATGAACAATTAGTTGTTCCCAGCTAGCAGGATCAAATATAATTTTTCAAGGTGATAAACTTGCATATCCAGATGCATCACTTGAATGCCAAGCATGAAGCACATTCTCCAATTTATAACGAATGGTTTGATATAAAGGCTCCATACGCTAGCCCAACAATGGAAGCCAAGGATGTAACCATGCATGTATTGGCACACTCTCCCTATGACGATCTGAAGTATCTACAACTGCTATTAATTTGGGCATCATTATATGATCCATAATGTTATGAAAACTCCTATTTCTCTAGAAAATGTATCATAGGTTCAAGGTCCCTTGGCTCCCAAGAATTTGTAGCACCTATTCTCACTGCTGGAAGAATAACTTCAATGAAGAGTTGAGTGTAAGGAGTGTTGGACTAATTGCCAACATTCCACTTCGGGATTCGTGACATGGCTTAACCACCTATTGTGTTCTATAAGTCTAGTGGTTGTATCAAACATTGATAGGTCAATCTTTTGGTGCAGCAACAACTCTAGCTTGTAACAAGTGGTATCAGAGCTTGGTCATAGGTTTGAATCTCCTTATGTAACATTGAGGGTGGAATTGTTGGACTAACCGCCAACGTTCCCCTTCAAGATTCATGACATGGCTTAACTGCCTCATGTGTGCTATAAGTCTAGTGGTTGTATCAGGCATTGGCAGGTTAATCTTTTGGTGCAACAACAACTCTAGCTTGTAACAAGGAGTTGAAGAAGTGATGCAGGAAAGAGGATGAATAACTAGGGCCTAAGGCTCACCCAGCTATCCAAACCACCCTGCAAGAGTTAACACAATGGAAGCAAACACAAGTGGACAACAACCAAAGGAGAAAGAAGAGAGAATTAATTTTATTGATTTATCAAGATATCTTCATACATGCCCAGCTGTAAGGCCTTCTGTGTTATGGCCAATTACAATACATTTAGTTACAAAGATCCAACTGCAAATTCACACTTTCAGTTCTGCTCTCTAATCTTCTTCCAAAAAATTCTTCTCAAAGACTTTTCAATTTTTTTAAAAAATCTAAGCCTAAATACTCCATATATACTTGCCAAAATGGCTTACAGAATATTCTAGAACATAGAGAAGCCACAAGTCAGCTCTCAACAAATATAACTACCTATACCAAAATTAAATGTGAGCAAAGTCGGCCCAAATAGGAACCAAACAAAGATTACTTGGCAAAAGAAAGCTTTCCAAAACTGGCACTCGTCATACACTAGGTAGCTCGGCACATGAAGAAACACTCGACATGCATTGGATAACTCTGCATATGAAGAAACACTCAGCATACATTGAGTAACTCAGCACATGAAGAAACACTCAGCATACACTGAGTAACTTAGCACATGAAGAAACACTTGGCATACACTGGGTAACTCGACACATGAAGAAACACTCGGCATACACTGAGTAACTCGGCACATGAAGAAACACTTGGCATACACTGAGTAACTCGGCACATAAAGAATCAC
Source organism: Cupressus sempervirens (assembly GCA_028749045.1). Lineage (NCBI taxonomy): Eukaryota > Viridiplantae > Streptophyta > Pinopsida > Cupressales > Cupressaceae > Cupressus > Cupressus sempervirens. The sequence goes on from CM053790.1 coordinate 536,418,492, forward strand.
TCAGCATACACTGGGTAACTCGACACATGAAGGAAAGCTACAGTAACTTGACACCAACTGTAGAATGAACAAAAATGAGTAGGATAACAAGGCAACCCAGGATGCTCCTGCATCAGACGACTGGGGTTGAAAGAAATGATTCTCCTGAATCATTGAAATTGTCCCAACCTGAGCTGAATCCAACTCAAAGTGAGAAATCCATGAAGCATCTTCAATAGGTTTTTTCTTCCACTTCACCAAATATTCATAGTAATCTTTTCCTCTTGTACTCTTGCCAACTCTCTGATCCAATATCTGTTCAACTTCCTCAATCTATTTCTTAGGATAATTATCTGGTATAACAACTTCATCCTCTGACTCATGATACTTATACAAATCAGCAATATTGAATATAGGAGATATATCCATGTCATCAGGTAATTCAACTTCATAAGCATTACCATTGTCAAACTTCTTTAGGATCTTACAAGGTCCAAATTTCTTCATCTTCAGCTTGCTATATGTCCCAACTGGGAATCTTCCTTTCTTTAGATGAACCATCCCCTCATCACCAACTTGAAAATCATGGTGTCTTCTAGACTGATCAGCATTCTTCTTATACTTCTGATTGCTTTGTTCCAACCTCAACTTCACTTCCTTATGCAAAGATTCTATTAAATCAGAAAATTCTTCTCTTGCAAGAATTTTCTTTTCTTCATCAGCAACATCTCTCAAATCTGATATATCTCTAAGATGCATTTTGGTAACAATCTCAAAAGGTGTCTTCCCTGTACTCCTATTCACAGAATTGTTATATGCAAATTCAGCTTGTGCCAATACCATCTCCCAATTACTTGGCTTATTCCCAACTAAACATCTCAACAAATTTTTCAAGCTTCTATTCACAACCTCTATCTATCCATCTGTTTGTGGATGGAATGTAGAACTAAACTTCAATTCAGTACCCATCTTCTTCCACAAAGTCTTCCAAAAATAACCAACAAACTTACTATCCTATCTGAAATAATGCTTCTTGGTAATCCATGCAATCTCACAATCTCTTTAAAGAAAAGTTCAGCAACATGCTCAGCATCTAATGTCTTCTTACATGGTATAAAATGAGCCATCTTAGAAAATCTGTCCACTACAACAAATATGGAATCATACCCTTTCACTATTTTAGGCCATCCAAGAACAAAATCGATACTAATGTCAGTCCAAGGTTTCTCAGGAACAGTAATAGGTGTATACAAACCAGTATTTTGACTCACTCCCTTTGCAACTTGACAAACTCCACAACTCTTTACAAATTTTTGAACATCCTTATAGGCCAGTCTCTGTCTCGATAGAAAGGTAGGCCAATAATACTTCTCTTTCAACAAACTCAATGTCTTATCAATTCCAAAATGTCCAGCTAATCCACCACTATGCTTTTCTTTAATCAAATTCAACCTCATAGGACTTCTAGGAATACACAACTGGATGCTTTTGAACAACATACCTTCTTGAATGAAATACTCATCATACTTACTTATGTGATCTGTTAGATTTGGTGCTCTGCACTCTCTCCATGCCTCAGAAAATTCAGGATCAACATCATATAGCTCTTTCATCTTATCAAAACCAAGAACTTCAACCTTCATTTCAGTCAACAAAGAACATCTTCTACTCAATGCATCAACAACTTTGTTAGTAACTCCACTCTTGTGCTTGATCACAAATGTAAAACTCTGCAAATACTCAACTCACTTCATATGTCTTTGATTCAATTTATGTTGACTTCCCAACTATTGTAAAGCTTTATAATCAGTATACAACACAAACTCCTTAGGCATCAAATAATGTCTCCATTTCTTCAATGCTTGAACAATGGCATAAAATTCTTGTGTAGAACAAGAATTTGTATGCAAAGAACATTAACAAATAAAGTAAACATTCACAAACCAAAAACTAAATTCACATATATGCTTAGACAAAGAAAGCAAACAAGAAGTGCAAACCTCACAAGAGAAAACACTCCATGCTTTCTTGATTCTGTAGATGTGTCCTTTTGCTGTGGATGTATGCTCAAGATGCTCAAAAGCTGCTTCAATGGAGATGGGTAATGGCAAATTGGTAGCTTTGTGAGCTCTCAATTTGGCATTATAAGGGTAAGATGGATGGCTTTGGTTCTCAAAATAGCATGGTAACTTTAGCTCAAAGATTGTTGATGAAATGGCTTGGGATGGGATTCAATTTATAGGCTAAGGGGTAGAGGGATGGAGGGCTTAGATGCAAGGATGGATGAAGGCTTAAGGAGGGCTAGGATGCACTCAAAGGAGAGCACATGGATTGTGCTTGTTTAGCACCAATGGGAAGGTGACACTTGTCACAAGGAGGATGAGTGTGAGATGGTAGGGTAAAGGGTTGGTTAAAGGCATGATGAGTGGGGTTGAGTATGTAAGAGGGATGTAAGAGGAATGAGTGTGGAAGAGGGAAGAGTGTGGAAGATGGGTGTAAGAGTCATGAGTGGGCTTGTAAGAGTCTTTTATGTTTTGTAAGAGCACTCATGACTTAGTGGTTGGGTTTTTTGAGGGGAGACTTTGGTTTGGATTAGGAAAGTCTTAAACTTGTTTAAGGAATGTGACAACATTAGGGAGTGGATTAGGCTTGGGTTTAGGATTAGATTAGAGATGTTAGAGATGTGCAAGTGGATGACATTAATGAGGGTGGGTGAGTTAGTGGCTAAGCTTGGTTAGTATGGGTGGATGGGGTGGATTAGGCTAAATGGAGGATTAGAGATAGGTTAGGGGTTTTTGAATTTGAGGATTTCATTTATCAAATAGATTTATGTAATAAATGGGGATTTTTGGAATTAGATAGAAGAATAGGATTTTAATTGATAAATAATAGATTATTTGATTTATCAATTAGGACTATAGATGATTAATTAAATTAATCAACCAGGGGATGAAAAAGGATTAATTAAATAGAAATTTAATTAATAATGCCCTTTTTAGATAACTAAATAGGATATACTAAAATAGTGTAATCAAATTTAGGTGTCTACATCTTGATCATACACAGAATATTTCCTTTTAGCATCATTCAACTTTTCACTAAAGAAAGCAACTGACTTACCTTCTTGACTTAATATAGCTCCTATTGCATTACCACTTGCATCACATTCAACTTGAAATACTTTGTTGAAATTAGGTAAAGCCAATACAAGTAATTCAACAAAATTTTGTTTCAAAGTCTCAAAACTCTTATTATCCCCATGTGTCCACTTGAATTCCTTTTTATCTACCCTCATTGTTTCAGTAATAGCATTACAAACAACACTAAAATTCTTTATAAACTTTCTGTAAAAACTAGCCAAACTATGAAATGATCTTACCTTACTCACATTCTCATGTGTAGGCCATTCTAAAATTGCTTTAACCTTCTCAGGATCCATCTTCAAACCATCAGCTGAAATCCCAAATCCCAAATATACAATCTCCTCTTACATAAAAGAACACTTTTTCAGATTAATCAACAACTTTTCCTTTTTCAACCTCTGCAATACTTGTCTAATATGCTGAAGATATTCTTCCTTAGTCTTACTAAATATCAGAATATCATCCAAATAAACAATCACAAATTTACCCAAGAATCTTTTTAGAAATTCATTCATCAAGCTCATGAAAGTACTAGGTGCATTAGTCAAACCAAAAGGCATGGCCAACCATTCATACAAACCATCTTTTGTCTTGAAAGCAATCTTCCATTCATCACCTTCTCTGATTCTGATCTGATGATAGCCGCTCTTCAAATCGATCTTGGTAAAATACTTTGCTCCACTCAAAAAATCCATTATGTCATCCATCCTTCGCGTAGGAAACTTATATTTCACTGTTATCTTGTTAATAGCTCTGGAATCAGTACACATTCTCCATTCTCCATTCTTTTTAGGTGCTAATATAGAAGGTACATCAGATGGACTCAAGCTTTCTTTGATCAAACCTTTCTACAACAACTCATGCACTTGTCTGTTAAGTTGTTCATTCTCTGCAGGTGTCAATCTATATGGTGCTTTGTTTGGCAAACTAGCTCCAGGGATTAGATTCATACAATGACTTATACTTCTTACTGGAGGTAAACCATCAGGAATATCATCAACAATAATTTCTTTATACTCATTCAACAACTCTACAATTTCTTCTGGCACTCGTTCAATACTACCATCTGTCACTCGGTCACCATTGACTAGCACTCAGCTAACATTGTTTTCTGGCACTCAGTCTCCATTCACAAAACTTAGTTTTCTTGGAATTATAGCAAAACAAACCTAATTCTTCTTCACTTCCTTTTCAAAATTTTTCCCATTAACCATGCAAATTTTTATAGCAGTACAATTAACCTCATCTAGAACTTCAATCAAAGGCAACAATGTTTTTTTCTTCCCATTTACCCAAAGAATATATTGATTCAATCTTCCATCATGTACAACATATCTATCATATTGCCAAGGTCTACCCAACAAAATATGACAACAATTCATGGGATAATATCACACAAAACTTCATCAAAGTAAAGTCCAATTTTGAACTTCACAAGGCATTGCTCACTTACCAATATCTTATGCTCATCTTTGATCCATGAAAGATGATAAGGTTTGGGATGTTTCAGCCTCTGCAACTGCAACTTTGTAACCAGCTGTTCTGATGCCAGATTTGTAGAACTTCCACTGTCAATGATCACTTTACAACATTTTCCAACCATCTTACATCTTGTCTTGAAAAGACTTCTCCTTAAAATAGGTTCCTTATCACCTCCCTTATTACATAAGGTTCTTCTCACCATCAAATTTTCTCCAGCCTCAGGTCCACTAGGTGAACTTTCAATGTCTTCTTGAATCATAACATTTCTATTATTCTGCCCACGTTTAGAAGATCTACATTGAAAGGATCTATGCCCTTCTTTGCCACATCTAAAACAATTACCATGAAATCCACCTCTAGAATAAGAATTACCTCTTCCTCGGTAAAAATTAGTGCCTCCTCCATAAGAATTACCACTTTTCCATTCAGTCTTGCCTTTGTCATTATTCTTCCATTCAGATTTTCCTTTATCCTGCATAGAATTGTCAGATCTGCCACTTTCTCCATAAGATCTACCTCTGCGTCTCTGGAATCTACCACCTCTACCTCTTTGTCTTTGTTCATGCTTTTTTGTCAAGATCTTCTTAGCTTTCAAGGCATATTGATATGCTTCTTCTACACTTTTCATCTTCACAAAATTTATTTCTTCTTGTATTCCAGATCTCAATCCATTAATGTATCTTGCAATTTTCTCAACATCATCATCCATATGTCCAGATCTGATGTCTAATCTATAGAATTCCTCAGTATATTCTTTTACAGTCATGTCCTTTTGTTTCAAATTTTGTATCTTTCTCAACAAGCTAACTTGGTAATCAGAAGGAAGGAATTTGTTCTTTACCTTGTTCACCATCTTTGGCCAAGTTTTGATCTTCTCCTTTCCTTTCCTTTTTCTATTAGTTTGCAAGTGCTCCCACCATAGTGATGCATGACCTTTCGGCCTAGTGACTGCAATCTTCACCTTTCCATTATCAGGAGTGTTTTCATACTCAAAGAAATTCTCCATATCAGAGATCCAATCCAACACAGTATTGGTGTCCAATTTTTCATCATAAGGAACAACTTCTACAATAGGCTTTGAATTCGCTCTAGCCAATACTCTCAACAATCTTTCTTCATCTTGATCTTCTTCAAGTTCTGGATTATGGTTTGGTGCTAAATCTTCATCATCACTTACATCTTCAAGATGCACTCCTCTCCTCTGAGTTGTCTCCACAGCATCTAATCTGGCTGCAATTTGTCTCAATTGATCCAATATAGCATTATCAACAATGTCCTCTACCACAAACCATCTTTACAAATTAGGTTCCTGTAAGATCGTAACCCTCCACAAGTTATAGGTCAAATCTACAGATCTGCCACCCTACAACCAAATCCAAATTAGGGTTGTATAGGATCCAATCTCCACAAGGATGAACCTCAAGCTCTGATATCAACTGACACAGGTAAGAGGATGAATAACTAGGGCCAAAGGCTCACCCAGCTATCCAAACCACCCTGCAAGAGTTAACACAACTGAAGCAAACACAAGTGGATAGAAACCAAAAGAGGAAGAAGAGAGAATTACTTTTATTGATTCATCAAGATATCTTGATACATACCCAGCTATAAGGCCTTCTAGGTTATGGCCAATTACAATACATTCAGTTACAAAGATCCAACTACAAATTCACACTTTCAGTTCTGCTCTCGAATCTTCTTCCAAAAACTTCTTCTCAAAGACTTCTCAAACTTTTTTTAAATCTAAGCCTAAATACTTGATATATACTTTCCAAAATGGCTTACAGAACATTCTAGAACATAGAGAAGCCACAAGTCAGCTCTCAGCAAATATAACTACCTATACCAAAATTAAATGCGAGCAAATTCAGCCCAAATAGGAACTAGACACAGATTACTCGGCAAAAGAAAGCTTTCCAAAACTGGCACTCGGCATACACTGGGTAACTTGGCACATGAAGAAACACTTGACATGCACTGGATAACTTGGAACATGAAGAAACACTCGGCATACATTGAGTAACTCGACACATGAAGAAACACTCAGCATACATTGAGTAACTTAGCACATGAAGAAACACTCGGCATACATTGGGTAACTTGGCACATGAAGAAACACTCGACATACATTGAGCAACTTGGCATATGAAGAAACACTTGGCATATACTAAGTAACTCGGCACATGAAGAATCACTCGGCATACATTGGGTAACTCAGCACATGAAGGAATGCTATAGTAACTCAACACCAATTGTAGAATGAAAAAAAAAAGAGCAGGATAACAAGGCAACCTAGGATGCTCCTGCATCAAGAAGCAAGTTTTTCTTTTGTCTAAATGCCATAATCATGAGGTTCATTCCATTGTAGAAGCCTTTGCGACAATAACATTAACTCTAAACCATGCAAAGGATGTTGAAGTAGTTCCCAACTTGGAAACACTCTTATAAGCAATGAAAAAGAAAATGGAAATACAATACATATATTACTATTATTTATGTATATGTATTATGTATGTATGTATGTATGTTTGTATGTATGTATGTATGTTTGTGTGTATATATGATGTATGTATGTATATACATACACACACACATACATATGTGTGCCTATGCATGTATATATATAAAGAGATCTTGACACGAGAAGCTCAGGGTGAAATAGTCCTTTCCACCCAAAAAATCACGTTGTTACTTCATTAAAATTAGGACTTGAACAAAGCCAATGATACAAAACTTGCTGCCAATTTAGAAAAAAATGGTTCCTCCAACATTGCAACCATATGATAAATGGGAATAACACATGCCTAAGCCATAACCTAGTTAAATTAGTCTAGTTTTTGGTTAGATGGGTTGATTATAAATTCCTATAGAATTGTCATTAGAATGGGTACAATAAAACGAACATAGTAGGATCAAATACAAATTTTCAAGGTAATACAATTGCATATGTAGATGCATCACTTGGATGCTAGGCATGAAGCACATTTCCAAATTTATAACAAATGGTTTGATATAAAGGCTCTATACATTGGCCCAACAATGGAAGCCAAAGATGTAACCATGCATGTATTGGTATGCTCTCCTTGTGAGGATCCCAATTATCTATTGTTGCTATTAATTTGGGCATCACCATATGATCTAGAATGTTATGAAAACTCCTCCCATGTCTCCTTAAAATGTAACATAGGTTCAGGGTCCCTTGGTGTTAGGAATAAGGTGTCTTAACCTTGTATAATTCCTATTCTTATTATTTGTTTTGTAAAATGTATTTCTTGCAAATAATGTTGATGTGTCGACATCTTGAATTGTGTATAAGGAGATCATCACTAAAACGGTTATGATGGATCCCTATGACACGTAAGAGCTATGTTAGGAAGATTCAATGATAGGTGAAGACATGTGGCAACTGATAAATTTTCTCAAAGAATGGTAAAACCTTAATACGGTTAACTTTGGGAGTAACCCTAAAAGTGAAACGCATGTTATAAGCATTTATAGGGTTGCGAAGAGAAGTATGCGAAAAAGTGTATTTTGGTACTGTGAGTTGCTATTGGAGTCTTCTATTGTTACTATTGAACTTGCATTGCAATTGTATTGTAACCTTGTGTTGAAGATAATACATTGTGCAGGTTCTGGAGGGGTGGGGTTGTTTTACCGAAAGGTTTTTCTCCACCGGCAAATCTTTGTGTTATGTGTTTCTTTCTCTGTCTATTTTCTTAATGCTTGCTTGGCTAAAATATTGTTGTTTACATGATATCGAATCAGTAAGTGTATACGATTTTAATAGGATTTGCACCATACTTTTCTTAAGAGATTAGTGTAGGAAGTTGTTTCCGCACCTAAGTTTCCTTCTAAGTAGTATCAGAGCCTGATCAACTTTTGATCCTAGTTGTTGGGTAGGGTTTTTTGAGCTAATCTCAAGTTCACTGGGAGTCTTGTACAGAGCATCCTAAATCTTATTTGTAGATTGAGATGGAAAGTTCATAATATGGAAGAATGGAGGTGGAGAAATTTAATGGTACTAATTTCGAGTTGTTGAAACTCAAGATGGAAGACATGTTGGAAGATCGTGACCTATGGGAAGCGAATTCAAATGCTACAAGACCAACAACTATAACTCAAGCAGATTGGGATATCAAAGAATGTAAAGCTAAGGGTCCTATACGACTCTATTTAATCAATGCAGTTCTTATGAATGTTCTAGATGAGAAAATTGCATACAGTTTGTGGGAAATACTTGGGGCCGTGTATCAGGCCAAATATTTGGTGAACAAGTTGTTCCTAAGGAAGAAGTTGTACTCTCTATGAATGGAGGAAGGTGGATCGTTAATGGATCATTTAAATGCATTTAATTTGCTAGCTGCACAGTTGACATTAGCTGGTGTCAAGTTGGAGGAGGAGGATCATTGCTACACACTTTTGTGTTCTTTACCGGATTCAAGGGAGCATCTTGTGATGGCTCTTGGAAGCACATTAGTCACTTTCAAAATGGATGATGTGGTGTCTTCACTGTTATCAGAGGAGATGTGGAGAAAGGCTTCTGTTTCAAAAAAAGAAGCCCTTTCTATTTGTGGGAGATCTATGGAAAGAGGGAAGAAAAATGACAATAAGTCTGACAATAAGGGTAGATCCAAATCCTGTGGGAAGTCAAAGACTTCCAATAAGTCCAAGGAAAAATGTTGGAATTGTGATAAACCTGGGCACTTCCACAAAGATTGCAAAGAGTTGAAGAAGAAGAAGAAAGGTTTAGATTCAGCTTCAGAAAGATCTCAAGAAGATGGCGATGCATTCAATGTAGCTTTGGCAGCCCATGCATCTAATGATGCGTGGTTGGTTGAATCGGGTGCATATTTTCACATGACCTCTCATCGAAACTGGTTCTCAAAATATGAAGAGTTCGATGGTGGAAAGGTGTACTTGGGTGATGATTCTCACCTAAAGATAGTTGGATGCGGAAGGGTCACTATCAAATTTCTTGATGGATGAGTAAAGGGAATCAATGGAGTCATGCACATTCCAAGTTTGGAACAAAACTTATTATTTGTAAGTATGCTGAATGATGTAGGTGTGCAAGTTGTTTTTTTGAAAGAAGGATGCATGATGATGAGAGGATCGATAGTGCTTGCAAGGGGTACTAGGAGAGGTACCTTATTTTAGCTAGATTCATGTATTCCTCTATGTAATAGTTCTTCATCCTCACCATCTGAATGAGCAGTGAAGAATACTATGGTTATTGGTTCTGATGGCAATGCAAACACTTTGGAAGGTAAGCTTCCTACAGAAAAGACAATGTTGTGGCATTTGAGATTTGGTCACATTGGTGAAAAGGGTCTCAGAACCCTGAAAAATAAAAATCTTGTTAAGGGGTTAAATGATTGCAATCTCGAGTTCAACTTCTGTGAACACTGTGTCTATAGTAAACAAAATCCTATTCAATTTTACTCTAGTTCTCACAATTTTTTTGATGTTTTAGATCTTATTCATTCTAATGTATTTGGTCCTGTAAAAGTTCCTTCAATCTCCAAGTCTGTATTTTTTGTATCTTTCATAGATGATTACAGTAGAAGGACATGGATTTATTTCCTTAAAAGTAAGACACAAGTCTTTAGTCGATTCAAGGAATTTAAAGCCCTTTTAGAGAATCAGACTAGTAAGAAGATTAAGTGTGTGAGAACTGACAATGGTGGTGAGTTTTGCTCAGTAGAGTTTGAACAATTCTGTAAAGAACAAGGTATCGAGAGGCATAAGAAAACTCCTTATACCCTACAAAAAAATGGAGTTTCAGAGAGAATGAAAAAGACAATGATGGAGAAGGCTAGAAGTATGCTAAGTGGAGTTGGTTTAGAACAAAGGTTTTGGGCCAAAGTTGTGGTCATTGCTTGGTATCTGGTCAACAGATCTCCTACATCAGCCTTTGTTGGTAAGACACCCATAGAGGTGTGGTCTAGTAAGAAGCCTTCAATTAGACATCTTTGTGGTTTTGGTTGTGAAGCTTATGTACATGTTCCAAAGGAGAAAAGATCTAAGTTGGAAAAAAAAGTTGTTAAATGTATTTTCATTGGGTACAGTGCTGGTGTGAAAGGATACAAGCTTTGGGATCTTGTGACTAGTAAGGTGTTGTATATTAGAAATGCTATTTTTAGAGAGCTAACATCTTCTCCTATTGTGCTACAACTAGATGAAAAGGAAAAGGAAAAATATGTTGTTCAGTTGCCTCCTACCCCTAAGAAATTGAACAGAGAGACCATGTTGGGTCTAATGATGAGGAGAGCTCTAAAAGCTCTAATAGTTCATAAGAAGAGGAAGAACAACCTCAACCATAGCCCTTGAGGAGATCCACGAGAGAAAGAAAGCAACCATAAAGGTTTGGTTATTCTATGTTAGATTCTAGTTGTGCTTTTGCTTTGATTACTAACACTGATGAGCCTAGATCTGTGAAAGAGGCTTTCAGCATGGAAGATGCAAGTTCCTAGATTGAGGCTATGGATGATGAGATGGCTTCATTAGAGAAAAACAAAACTTGGGACCTTGTACCTTTTTCTAGAGGGAGAAAATCTGTTGGTTGTAAATGGGTGTTTTAGAAGAAATTCTGTGCAGATGGCAGTGCTGAAAGGTACAAAGCTAGATTGGTTGCAAAGGGGTATTCATAGGTAGAGGGAATAGATTATGGTGAAATATTCTCTCTTGTTGCAAAGTTGACATCCATTAGATTTCTGTTATCTCTTGCTGCATCATATGATTTAGAGATAGAACAGATGGATGTGAAGACAACTTTCCTTCATGGTGATTTGGAGGAAGAGATTTATATGTCACAGCCTGAGCACTACATTGTTAAAGGTAAAGAATCCTTAGTTTGTAGATTAAAGAAATCTCTATATGGTTTGAAGCAATCTCCTAGGATGTGGTACCTTAAGTTTGATGCCTTTGTGTTGTCAATTGGATTTGTAAGATCGAAATCAGATCATTGTGTTTATTTCAGAGTTGAAAATGATTGCTTTCTTATTGTTGCATTATATGTTGATGATATGTTGCTATTTGGGAAGGGTGAGGGTATGATTTTTGATTTTAAATCTTAGTTGTCAGCACAGTTTGAGATGAAAGATCTTGGGGCAGCTAGGTACATCTTGGGTATGGAAATCAGTAGAGACATGTCTAATAGAAAAATTTGGTTGAGTCAAAGTAAGTATGTGAAGTCTGTGTTGGATAGGTTCAGCATGGCAGATTGTAGACCACTATGTGTTCCTATTCCTATGGGAATAAAGTTATCTATAGATGATTGTCCAAAATGTCCTAGTGAGATGGAGCACATGAGTAGAGTACCTTATGCTAGTGCAGTTGGCAGTCTTATGTATGCTATGGTCTATACTAGACCAGACATTGCCCAAGCAGTGGGAGTCCTGAGTCTGTTTATGACTAATCCTAGACAGGTACATTGGGATGCAGTTAAGCGAGTATTCAGATATTTGAGGGGTACATCAGATTACTCCATATGTTATCATGGTAACTCTTCTGGATTTTTGCATTCAGTTTGTATTCATGGGTTTGTGGATTTAGATTGGGTAGGTGATATTGATCCTAGGAGATCCACCAGTGCTTATGTGTTCACTATGTTTGGTGGTGCCATCAGTTGGATGAGCAAGCGACAACCTGTGGTTGCTTTGTCCACTACAAAAGCTAAGTACATGGCTGCTACTCATGCTTGTAAGGAAGCCATTTGGCTTAAGAGATTGTGTTCTGATGTTGGTGTTGATGCAGAATAGATTACTATTTGGTGTGACAGTCAGAGCGCTATTTGCCTTACAAAGAATCCAACTTTCCATGCCAGAATGAAGCACATTGATGGGCAGTTTCACTTTGTGAGAGACATGGTGGAAGATGGAAAGGTAAATTTGGAGAAGGTAGATACTATGAAGAATGTTGCAGATGCATTAACGAAACCATTGGGGATTGAGAAGTTCAGATGGTGCTTGGAGTCTATGCGCCTTTTGGCCTATAGCGGTTAGTTCCTATTATGTTTCTATTGCTCTTACAAGGTGTTTGACAAGTGGGAGAATGTTAGGAATAAGGTGTCTCAACCTTGGATAATTCCTATTCTTATTATTTGTTTTGTAAAATTTATTTCTTACAAATAATGTTGATGTGTCAGCATCTTGAATTGTGTATAAGGAGATCATCACTAAAATGGTTATGACGGATTCTTATGACATGTAAGAGCTATGTTAGGAAGATTCAATGACAGGTGAAGACATGTGGCAACTGATAAATTTGAGTACTGTACACTATAAATTTTTTTAGGGTTCCTATTTTCTTGAAGAATGGTAAAACCCTAATATGGTTACCTTTGGGAGTAACCCTAGAAGTGAAGCGCATGTTATAAGCATTTTTAGGGTTGCGAAGAGGAGTATGCGAAAAAGTGTATTGTTGGTACTGTGAGTTGCTACTAGAGTCTTCTGTTGTCGCTGTTGAACTTGCATTGCAAGTGTATTGTAACCTTGTGTTGAAGATAGTACATTGTGCAGGTTCTAGAGGGGTGGGGTTGTTTTACCGAAAGGTTTTTCCCCACCGGCAAATCTTTGTGTTATGTGTTTCTTTATTTGTCTATTTTCTTTATGCTTGCTTGGCTGAAATATTGTTGTTTACATGATATTGAATCAGTAAGTGTACAAGATTTTAATAGAATTTTCACCATACTTCTCTTAAGATATTAGTGTAGGAAGTTGTTTCTGCACCTGAGTTTCCTTCCACTTGGCTCCTAGGAATTTGCAGTAGCTATTCTCACTAGTAGAAGAATAATTTTAGTGAAAATTTGAGTGTAAGGAGTTGAAGAAGCAAGTTCTTCTTCTATGTAAATTCCATAATCTTGAGGCTCATTCGCTTGCAAAAGCCTTTGCCACAATGAAATTACCTGTAAACCATGCAAAGGATGTTGAAGTGGTTCCCAACCTTGAAACACTCTTATAAGAAATGGTAAAGCAAATGTAGGTGTAATACATATATTACTATTATTTATGTATATGCATGCATGTATATATGTATATGCATGCATGTATATATGTATATCATGCATGCATGCATGTATGTATGTATATATATATACAAGCCATAACCTAGTTAAATTGATATAGTTGGCGATTAGCTGGGTTGATTACAAATTCTTGTAGAAATGTCATCAAATTATGTACAATAAATTGAACAATCAAACTAGCAAGATCAAATACAATTTTCCAAGGTGATAAAATTGCATATGCAGATGCATCACTTGAATGCCAAGCATGAAGTGTATTCCCCAATTTATAATGAATGGTTTGGTATAAAGGTTCCATATGTTGGCCCAACAATGGAAGCCAAGGATGTAACCATGCATGTATTGACACACTCTTCTTGCAAAGATCCCAAGTATCTACTGCTGCTGTTAATTTGGGCATCACTATATGATCCATATTGTTATGAAATCTCCTCCCATGTCTCTAGAAGGGTTCCCTTGCCTTCCAGGAATTTGTAGCAGTTATTCTCACTATTGGAAGAATAACTTCAATGAAGAGATAAGTGTCAGGAGTTGAAGAAGCAAGTTTCGCTTCTATGTAAATGCCATAATCATGAGGCTCATTCCCTTACATAAGCCTCTACCACAATGACATTACCTTTGAACCATGCAAAGGATGTTGAAGTGGTTCCCAACCTTGAAACACTCCTATAAGAAATGACAAAGAAAATGTAGATGCAATACATATATTACTATAGGCCATATCGAGGACTGTGTAAAATAAACAAAAAAGAAAAGAAAACACGATATTAATCATTCCCCATTTGTTTTGTGTAAATGCCATAATCACAAGGCTCATTCCCTTGCAGAAACCTCTACCACAATGACATTACCTCTAAACCATGCAAAGGATTAAGATGTATGTATGTATGTATGTATGTATATACATAAATATATAGACTAAGAAAAATGGGAAGAGTTAATCTCATTGTTAATGGGCATTATATTTCTCCTACATACATTGAACACACACACACACACACACACAACCCATTAACTCTACACTATTTGCACACACACGCACACACACAACCCATTAACTCTGCATTATTTGTGTGCAATATTTTGAGGTAAGTCATTGAGCACGGGTTGAGTGAGTTTTATTATTTTATTATTTGGATTCTAGAATATGTATGCAACTGGACCAATATTTCTATCGTGATAAGATGTAATAAGCACCTTAAAAATGACCTCTCTGTATATACATATACATATACATATACATATACATATATATATACATATATATATATATATATATGTATGTACATATATATATATATATATATATGTATGTACATATATATATGTACATACATATATATATATATATATATGTACATACATACATATATATATATATATATATATATATATATATATATATATATATATATATATATATATATATGTACATACATATATATATATATATATATATATATATATATATATACATACATACATAAATACATACATACATACATACATACATACATATATGTATATATGTGTATATATACATACACACACACATGTGTGTGTGTGTGTTTATGTATGTATGTATGTATGTATAGAGACATCTTGTGGATTGTGGAAATTTTTGGTGATCTAGCATTTCATTGTTGTGCCCTTATGATTGTTGCATTTCATTGCTATGCCCTTGTGATCTCTGCACCTCATTGCCATGCCCTTGTGATCTCTATATCTTGTTTTCCATATTGTACCTAATCTGATGATAGTTATACTAGAATTCGTAATCAACCCAACTAATAAGAAGCTAGACCTATTTAATTGGGTTATGACTTGTTTCCTTTTAAAAATATCTACTATGATATGTTTTTGTAAAATTTCTTGCAAACTTTGCCCATTTTTTTTAGTCTACATTATTTTTTTGGAGGATCTTGAGGTAAGTCACTTAGCACCTTAAAAAAGATCTCTCTATATACATACATACATACATGTATGTGTGTGTGTGCCCTTATGATTGCTGCATTTCATTGTCATGTTCTTATGATCTCTGCATCTCGTTGTTCTGCCCTTGGAATCTCTATATATGTATGTATGTATATATACATACATACACAAACACATATGTGTGTGTCTATGTATGTATGCATGTATATAAACAAAGAGATATTGGCACAAAAAGAAAAAAATGCTCACTCAACACTTAGTATGGCTACAGAGGTGATGGCAATGTCTATCGGTATGTATATTCCTCTTTTTGTCTCTCATTTTTCATTTTTTTATTTCACTTGAACTATTATTTCTTAGGGGACATTTTGTAATATTGGATGTATTTTATGCAGGAGATTATGAGGACATTCCTGGATATACCTATGTTAGATGTACAAAAATTAGTAAAGGATTGTGATGAGTTGCTTTTGAGAATTGATGATGGACTTCCCTTGAGAGTAGTAGGAGGTGACGAGGACATTCTAGGTACTTTAAAGATTGATCCTGAAATATTTTAAATGTTAGTGAAGAATATAGATGTTTGGGGGGGGGGGGTGGGGGGGGGGGGGCAGGGTGGGGCCAAATAAGCTTCCACTTTCATGTGGTTGGCCCTGATTAGTAAAGAATATTAAACTATTCTCGAAACCAAGTGAAGCTCAACATTAACCTTATATGGTTGCATGACAATGAACTATGTGAATCTTTTGGTTTCAAGCAATGCAGAAGGAGAGTATAGTCCAATATGTAATCTCAATTCATATGCATACGACATTAGGTGCAGCTGAAAAATGCAACAAGTTTGCATTTTTTGTTAGAGGTCTGTAATTAGGTATTTTAAGTTATAGTCCATCAAAAACATTCTCTTGCCCATAGTAGCTAAAGTTAGAATGTCTATGATGGTTTATAATTTAAAAAACTTAATATCCCTATTAAATAAATGTAATCGTGCCATATTTTTTTTAGTTGCGCCTATTGTTGATGCATATAGAATGCAACTACACGTGCATTCTTGATTTAGATTGGTAGATTCTTATTTGGATGTGACAGAAAAATGACACGCATTAGAAGATGGAAAAATGATGTCACTTTTGCAGGTCTAGAACCTTTTTTTGTACTTTAGATATTGATCCTTTCTTAAAGATTTTATGTGTTAGTGGGGGGGGGGGGGGGGGGTCATGGGGCCAAATGCGCTTCCACCTTCACATGGTTGGCCATGATTAGTAGAGAATATTAAACTATTCTTGAAACTAAGTGAAGCTCAACATTAACCTATGATTGTATAGCTAACTGTGTGAATCTATTGGTTTCAAGTAATGTAGAAAGATGCCATAGTTCAATATGAAATCTCAATTCATATACATACAACATTAGGTGGAGCTAAAAAAACCCAACAAGTTTGCATTTTTCTAGGAGGTTTGCATAGACCTATTAAATAAAAGTAAACGTGGTGGGTATTTTCATCTCCTTATATTTTCCATGCATATAGATCACAACTATACATGCATTCTCGATTTGGAGTAGCATAATATTATTTTGGATGTGATGTAAAGATGGCATGCACCAGAAGATGAGAAAATGATGTCACTTTTGCAGGCCTAGAACCTTTTTGTGTACTTAAAAGATTGATCAAATAAATGTTAATGGGGAACTTAGATGTTAGAGGGGAGGGGGGTGAATGAGCTTCCACTTTCATGTGGTTTTTCCTAATTAGTAGAGAATGTTAAACTATTCTTGAAACCAAGTGAAGCTCAATATTAACCCATGGTTGCATGACAGCTAACTAACAATAATAAAATAATATTGTATTTGTTGGCCTAATTTTTCACCCATAAAAAAATTGTGAAATCTTGTGAAAATCAGGAAGAACTGTGTTAAAGATTCCTTAGGATTTTTAAAAATATTTGTCTATCCTATGAACAAAAATCTAGCACCGATCATGTCATGCATTTTTTTTGAAATATTCATAAGTTGACATGTTTTAGGGATATATGAAATATTGCTTATCTTTGATGTGCCTGAGTCTTTTTTGTATGTTCTAATGTCTCACCCTTTTACAAATTTCAAGTTATGATGTTGTGACTGTTTTGGTCACAAAATTGACCCATTTCTTATGGTAAAAATTTATGGAGGTGCGACTATTTGAAACGTTACATTTCCTGATGTGTATAGCTTGATGGTTGTTGAGGATAATTGCATAGTTAGGGTGTGAAGAGGCAATTTCATTGATCACATGGTCGCTACTTCTTCTGGCATTAAGAGTTTTAATGGTGCGACTGTGAAAGAGGGTTACCAGATGATTTTGGTTAAATTGATGGTTATCACTTTGTCATAGTCATTAGAAAATTAAAGTGGTCAGAAAATGTGAAGTAGCAATAAAGTAGAAAGATGTAATCGCAGTGCCACAAGCCTAAATAATTAACATGGAGAACTATATTTGATGAGGGCACAACCCAAGACAAAATGAACACAATAGGAAAAGGAGAATATTATTATAAGAAGGGATATGATATTACATTCAATATAATTAAAACATGCTCAATGATGTGCCCTAGGGGCTTACAATGTTGTTTGATTCTAGAGAAAAGCCCTCCTCATAGCACCTTCTCCCAAACTCCACCAAAACTATGTTTACAATGCTAGAAATGACCTCAAGTAACCTGAATTAGGTTTAGGGTTAGGAATAAATTTTATAATATGCCATTTGGCATCCATCGCCAAAACATAAGGTTCTACAAAACATATCAGAAGTCAGTATAAAATTAGAATAATATAGAAATAGTAGTCCAAGTTTCGGGAGGCATAACTTTTAATCCAAGACTCCAATTGATGAATTGTTTACATTTTTGGAATGCTCTCCAAGGGCTCTATATCCCTATGGAACATCTATTCTTTTCCCCATTTTTTGGGTTCGTACGAGGCCATTTAGTGCATCAAATCTAACTTTGAAGTGCTCTTAGGGGGTCTCTAAGCAACTTAAAACTGTAATAACTTTCAAACCATTAATCCTTTTGACCTAATTCTTTTTTTGGAGTGCTTTAAATTACAACTATAATCATCTCTCCAACTTATAGCCTCTAAATCATCATAATTATGGCTCAATTACAAAATAACCTATTTTTTTGTATTGGCACATATCCCAAGGCACTCAAAAACTCTAACCCAAAAAACCAATAGTGGAACTATGAGAGTTGGAATCTCTATTTGACCCAAATGGGTATCCAAAAATAAAGACACTTTAAACATAAACTAAAACTAAGCATTTTTTTGGGTGACACAAGATTGCCCTTACACTATTGGATGCTCTTGCATCAGACACCCAAGGTAGATTGAAAAGTGACCCTATCACTTTATAGCTAGTAAAGGAGAACCCAAATAGGAAACCTCCACTATGGATATCTAAGTTGAATCTTCCACTGGTTGTCCTTTCCACTTTACTAGGTATTCTTCGTACTGCATGTTTCTAGTACTTTGACCCATACAACTATCTAGAATTTCTTCAATCTCTTCCTTCTGAAAAATAGGAATTGGGCATGGCTCTGGTATCAATTCCTCCTCTGCAACATCATCATGATATTCTATTAAGTCTACAATATTAAAAATAGGAGAAATGTGAATCCCATCTGGCAACTCCACCTCATATGCATTTTCTAAATCATGTTTCTTCAAAATTTTGCAGGGAACAAATTTATTCATCTTCAACTTGTTGTAGGTACCCACTGGAAATCATTCCTTCCTCAAGTATACTATAACCAGATCCCCAACTTTGAACTCCTTAAGTCTCCTCTTTTGATTTACTCTACCCTTATACTGCAAGTTCATCTTGGTAATATGTGCATGCACCTCCTTGTGTAGGTTCTTGACATGTTAAAAAAATTCTTCTACATCAACACCTATCCTCTCTCCTTACTCCATCTTTGTTAGATCTGGTGTAGTCCTTGAACTATTCCCATACACAATTTGGAATAGAGATCTACTAGTACTCCTCTTCATATAATTGTTGTAAGAAAATTTTGGTTGTGTTAGAATCAAATCCCATCTTTTGGGCTTATCTCGTACTAAACACCTTAGTAAATTGCCCAGACTTCTATTCACTACTTCTATTTTTCCATCATTTTGCAAATGATGTGCAGAACTAAACTTCAATTATGTCTTGAAATTCTTCCACAAAGTCTTCCAAAAATGCTCAACAAATTTAGAATCTCTGTTAGAAACAATACTTTTTGGGAGTAGCCTCATCACTTCTCTAAAAAAAAAATCTATAATATGCACTACATCATGAGTCTTGTAGCATGGAATGAACTGTGCCATCTTGGAGAACCTATCAACCACCATAAATATAGAGTCATTACCCCTTTGTGTCCTCAACAATCCAAGAAAAAAATCCATACTTGTGTCCTCCCAAGGTTTCAATGGAACAAGCAATGGCTAATAAAGTCCACTATTTTGTCTAAATTCTTTGGCTATTTGACATACTCGGCAACTCTGCACAAACTTCTTCAAATCCTGTGATAGTTGAGGCCAAAAGTAATGTTCACTAATAATGGAAATGGTCTTATCTTGACCAAAGTGTCCTGCCATCCCTCCACTATATTTCTCCTTGATCAAGTTCTCCACCATGGAACTCCTTCAAATACACAATTGACTTCCTTTAAACAACATACCATCCTAGATCATGTAATCTAGCCACCTGGTCCTATCTGAGTAACAGGTTCTTTACAAGCCTTTGAAGCCTTTGCAAAGTTAGGATCTTCAGAGTATAGATTCTTGAGTTCATCAAATCCAACCGCTTCAACTTGCTTTTCTATTAGCAATAACTGTCTCCTACTTAATGCATCTGCAACCCTATTAGGCCATTTGCTTCTATGTCTCAATACAAATGTATAGCTTTCCATGAACTCTACCCATTTCAAATGTCTATGATTAAATTTACCTTGGCTATTTAGGTACTACAATGCTTGATGATTAGTATACAAGATAAATTCTTTTGGAAAAAAATAATGCCTAAACTATTGCATGAAACTCATGATCATAAATATAATACTTCTTCTTTGCATCATTCAATTTTTCACTAAAATAGGCAATAGGCTTACCTTCTTGACTCAACAAAATGCCAATAATTCTGCCACTAGAATTACAATCCACCTGGAACACTTTGTTGAAATTAGGAAGTGCCAACACAGGTTGCCTTGTCACCTTCTTTTTCAACAACTCAAGACTCCTTGCAGCTCCTGTAGTCTACTTGAACTCTTTTCTATCCCCCCTCATTGTTTTAGTTAGGGGTGCTTATATACTACTGAAATTCCTATAAAAACTAGCCATACCATGGAATAACCTCACCTTAGTGGTAGACCTTGGAGTAGGCCATTCCAAGATGATCTTCACCTTCTATGGGTCCATTTTGAGACCTTCAGCTAATAAAAAAAACTCGAAAAAGACTAACTTCCTTTTGACAAAGCTACACTTCTTCAAATTAATCAACAATTTCTCTTCCCTCAACCTTTCAAGGATACTGCGAATGTACAATAAATGTTCATCGAAAGACTTATGAAAAATCAACATATCATCTAGATAGACAATAACAAATTTTTCCAAAAAATTCTTTAGTATCTCATTCATAAGCCACATAAAGGTGCTAGGCACATTGGTCATTCCAAAGGGCATGAATAACCACTCATATAGACCATCCTTGGTCTTGAATGCAATCTTCTACTCATCTCCCTCTCATATCCATATCTAGTGATAGCCACTCTTGAGATCTATCTTTGTGAGGTATCGAGCTCCACTCAAGCAGTCTATAAGATCATCCATCCTTGGCATAGAAAATCGGTACTTGATGGTATTTTATTTATAGCCCAAGAGTCTATACACATTCTCCACTCTCCATCCTTCTTTGATGCCAATAGTGTAGGTACTGTACATGGACTCAGGCTCTCTCAAATTAATCCTTTCCTTAACAACTCTTGAACTTGTCTGTTAAGCTCCTTAATCTCAGTAGGAGTCATCCTATGAGTAGCCTTGTTAGGTAAACTAGCTCTAGGGACTAAATCTATTTGATGACTAATTTTCCTTATTGGCAGTAACCCTTCTGGAATATTATATGAGATGACATCTCCATACTCGCTTAATAGACCCGAAAATTCAAGTGGAACTTCACTACTACCTTCCTATCCTTTCTAAAAATTAAAGCATAACACATTTGCTAATGTTTCATGCCATCCAAAATTTTTCTTCCATCAACAAGACATACCCTAGCACTACTACATACCTTTTCACCATCCTTTATCAAGGGCTTCAATTTGCGGTGAACTCCATCCTTTGTCAAAGAGTATGTATTTGCATGACCATCATGTATAGCATGCCTATAAAACTACCATGAATTTTCTAACAATAAATGGGAGACATCCATTGGGAGATGTCACAAAGAGCCTCATCATGGTAACTCTCAATCTTGAACTTCACCAAACATTTCTCACTAACTAGGATCTTAAGATCATCCTGCACCCAAACAATCCAATAGGGATGGGGGTGTTTCTCCCTCTTGAGATTTAGCTTTAAGACCATCGCCTCTAACACCAAGTTGTTAGTGCTTCCACCATCAAAAATCACATCACAACATTTACCCTCACTTGCACCTAGTACGAAACAAACTCCTTTGTCTAGGTTTAGTCTAACTGCTCAACAATACCCTTTCATTAACTAGAACCTCTCCTCTTTCTACATCCTCTAAATGTGATGACTATGCATCATCATCCACATGAGCAACCCTTGCTTGACCACCAGTTCTCCTATCTATCCTTCCTTGGTATTGAGGGCATTGATAGGCATGAAGACCTTCTTCATTGCAATGAAAATAGGTACTATAGAAGCCTCCTCTTCCTGAACCTTTTCCACATCCTCTACCTCTTCCTCTTTGATCTCCAAATTTTTGTTCACAGGAGCAGTTAAAACCATCATTCCTCTGGTTTCAGTTGGTACCCACATCTTCATTTTTCTTCTAGTTCTCATTTTGGCCTCCATATGACCTACCATCACCCTTTCCTCCTTGATTGCACCCTCTTTTCCTTCAATCAAACTTTTTTTTAACTTCTCCTCAACTTGTAAGGCAAACTGTTATGCCTCTTCAATGCTAGTCATTCTAACCAGACTTAAATCCTCTTGAATTCTAGGTCTTAACCCATTAAGGTTAAGACTCAATGATGTGCACTAGGGGATTACAATGTTGCCTGATTCTGGAGAAAAAATCCTCCTCACAATACCTTCTCCCAAACTCCAACAAAACTGTATTTACAATGCCAGAAATGACTTTAAGTAACTCAAATTAGGTTTAGGGTTAGGAATACATTTTAGAATATGTCATTTTAAGGTTCTAGAAAGCACATTAGAAGTTTGTGTAAAATTAGAAGAATCCAAAAATGGTAGTCCAACTCCTAGGAGGCATAACTTTTGATCTGGGACTCTGATTGACAAACTGTTTACATTTTTGGAAAGCTCTTCAAGCACTCTATAGCCCTATACACTAGATATGCTCATCCCCCATTTTTGTTGGCCCATATGAGGCTATTTATTGCCTCAAATATGACTTTGAAGTGCTCTTAGGGGGTCTCCAGGATACTTAAAACTGTAATAACTTTCAAGCCATAAAACCTTTTGACATGATTATTTTTTCTGGAGTGCTTTAAATTATAAGTATAATCATCCCTCCAACTTACACCCTCCAACTCATCATAATTATGGCTCAATTACAAAATAAGCTATTTTTTGCATTAGCACATATCCCAAGGTGCTCACAAACTCTAACTTAGAAAATCAATAATGGAACTATGAGAATCAAAATCTCTATTTGATCCAAATGAATATAATGAAACTTTAAATAGAAACTAACACTAAGAATATTTTTGGGTGATACAAGATTGCCTTTACACCACTGGATGCTCTTGCATCAATATTCCTGGTTGTTAGATCTTGATAGATCGAGAAATATCATATTCTCATGGATTGAAGTTACAAGAAACCTATTTAAAGTGAGAATATGACATGATGGCATGTGTCCTAATGGGCACAGGTGGTGAAGCTAGAGCAGGGGTGGACCAGTCAAAGGTTGACACATGGCACACTCCAAGAAAATATATGGATGGTCAAAGCTGGTCGACTTAGATTTTGAAGGAGTGTTGATTGATAAAGCATATAATTTCTCATTCAATATTTTTCCATCAAAGACAATTTGTAAAAATTTTCATAAGGCAATAATTCAACACCAAGATCAAGAAGCTTAGTAGATAGCACAAAAGAGACAAATAGTGATCAAATGAGAATGGATATTAGATAATTGGATGAATACATCATAGAGGAGGCATCTATATAAATGGGTAATTGATATTTCTAGAAGTCACACAAGAGATAATGATTACAACTCAACACATGTCCACCAATGGTGGACTATCCTCCATTAAGCACAAGAGTTTGTGTGATGATGAGAGGATAAGTTTACATAGGTGTATCTCATAAAGAGATGTTGTAGACACCATGTACTTTAATAAGTTGCTAATTGTTGTGTTGTCAATAAGACAACTCATATGACTATGCATATTCCTAAGTAAACTTAAGTAAAGTGTAATAATAAAAAATTATTTACACTAACACCCCCCCCTTAAGTGCAACTTAGGGGAATGCACATAAGCTAACAAAGCTAAATGCAAGATGTAATGTGGGTCTCGACTACTAGGCCATGTTAGGTACCCATGTACAAATTCAATGATCTACATACAATGAAATGCAATGAAATCTCTTTGAAAATAGAGGAAGAGGGAAAACCTGATGGGAAAAACCTGCTGCAAAAAGATAGATGAAGAAATAAAAGATGCATGCAAGGATGGAGTAATCAAGACCTCCCTAGTATGACATACCCCCATATTGAATAATCTCCTGCAAGGATGTCATGAAGACAAAAATGTATCCAATGCCTACAAATGACATTTCTCCCTTTAGGAAGAAGATACACCAAGTATAGGTGCAAGTATAATTCCCATTGTGGATAGGAAGATGGATGAGAAATCCATATGTAGTATGCTATGGATGTTGCCTCAGAAGTCTGCCCATATGTTGACAAGTCCTTGATGAATGTAGATGCCACAAGCCAATCTGATGGATTCCCAAATGAAGGTGCAAAACAAGGTAGCATGTGCATGTATGAAAGTGAATCAAAATCCAAAGCCAAGGAATCATCCTTATAGGAAGATATGGGAAGAGAAGCAATGTAGCCTCCCCTCAATGATGAATGCACACCCATGAAAGAAGCTTCTTGATGATTGAAGAAGCTGCACCATGAAAACTGAATGATGTTCCTCCTTATAGGAAGAAGTGGTTCCATATGTGTAGTAGAGAATGCTCCCCAATTAGTAGGAAGAATCCTCAAAAGATATGATGTCTGAAGAAACTGGAATACAATCTCCAAGGATTGATATGTCTACTTTGAAGTAAAAGAGTCCTCCTCCAACTGCTGAAAAGAAGTGTCCACAATCATGTCTGTCTCAAAAGAAAGATCAAGTGGTTGAGGATCAAAATGTTCCCTCACAATAAGTGAAGAAGAAATCTCCTCAAAAAAGAGAACATGGATGTCATCAATAATGTCTCCCACATCTTTAATGCAAGACTCCACAAACAACACTGTAATGTCTAGAAGGAAGTCATCCCATGGAGCTAAAATAGGAAGACATGGCATTTCCTGCTATACTGAATTAGGAGTCTCTGTGGCTAGAATTGGATCAATAAAAGCAACAGGAGCATTAGGAGGTATGATCTCAACTAGAGTTATAGGTACCATAATTGAAGTGACTAGAGGGAGAATGTCCTCTGGGAGTAGAGGGACTTGTGAATCTCCATATGCTTTCCAAAGACACATCCAAAGTTCGTAAGGATTACTTGCCTTTCTAAGAAGAACAAAACAATTCATACTAATATTTATAAAAATAACTTGAAAAATCATTCTAAGAATCATCCGATCAGTAGAAGAAGGTAGTTCTTTGGAACATAGATAAGGAAATACTTCCTTATGTTCTCTTAGATGATCAATCATCAAGGCACTCTATTTTTGATAGTTCCTTTTTGTCAATTTAAATCTTAAACCAAACTGACACTTTTGACATGACTCCATGATATCAAATAATGCATGCACCCACAAAATGAAAAAGAAAATCAAAGAAGCACTCCCTAATGCATGATTTGACACTCTATATTTAGTGTGATTACAATGGCCACTTGCCAATTTAGGGTGTAAGTGGACTTTTAATTTTGATCGTTACAACAACAACTATTAAGCTATATCAGAATCAATAAGATAAGACACAAGACCTCTCAAGGATCTAATTAATTACAATTGCCAATAGGCCAAAATGAGAATTTTTTTTTGAAAGTACTATGTCTACTCAAAATTACTCCAAACTGATACCAAATTTATAAATGAGACAAAAAATCATGCACTCTAAAAAAATAGCACTTGAATATGTGTCTAGATGAGCCCGAACTAAGCCTTTGAAGTTGCAAAAATTGAGATTTGCAATTTGCAAAAAAATTTAAAATAAAGATCTCAAAAATCCTACACCAATGTGTAGATCATGAAATTCTACTCCAAAAAAAAAATAAAATTACTCGATAAATGAGTTTGTATGAGGGACATATCGTTGTTTAAAAATTACCTCTGTAATTATTTTTCCTGAATCACTTGCATTGTACCTCTGAAAATCAAATGATTCTAGATTTCACCTCAGGTGTCTAATTTTGATGAAATAAAAGTCTACTTGGGGGTTTTTTGACCTTCTAAATATGATACCAATATTTGATTTGCACTAGCAAGCTCCAATCTTGATCTCCAAAAAAATCTCTCCAATGGCTATGCAATGAAACTCCCATGACTTTGATACCACGTAAGAATTTGGTATAGCTCCGATACCATGTAAGAATTTTCCTAAGGCAATAATTCAATGCCAAGATCAAGAAGCTCAGTAGATAGCACCAGAGAGACAAATAGTGATCAAATGAATATGGATATTAGATAATTGGATAATTGGATAATTTGATAATTGAATGAATACATCATAGACGGTGCCTGTATATAAGGGCAAACAACATGTCTAGAAGTCACACAATAGGTAAGGATTACAACTCATCACATGTGCACCAAAGGTGGATTATCCTCCACTGAGCACATGAGTTTATGTAGTGATGAGAGGATACGTCTACATAGGTGTATCTCATAAAGAGATGTTCTAGACGCCATGTCCTCTAATAAGTTTCTAACTCCTGTGTTTTCAACAAGAAAACCCATATGAATATGCATATTCCTAAGTAAAGTAAAGTGTAATAATAATTAATTACTTACTCTAACATAATTAGAAGGAAAAATGCTAAGTCACGATGTTGCAAAAAATTAATTAAACAATTAAGGTCTATGAATTCATGACTTCACAGAAGGTTAGAGATAAGTTGATGATCAAGTTGTGAGCTTGCGGAATGATCAAAGTAGTTAGTGTTGAAAGCTTTTGCATCTTCGTAGGTCAAGTGTGGCAATTAAAGTCTTAGGCTACAATGTTGCAAAAAAATGAAAATGTTAAGGAAACAACTGACACAACATTTCATGTCAAATGCTACAGTTAAGTGGATTAGCTGCGAGGTTGCAAATTAGTGTGTCTGCCCATTACACATGATTAAAAATGTTAGAAATATGATGCAAAAATTGGTCACAAAGTTGTGAAGTAAATAACAAAGAGGTGATTTGCAACATTGCAGGCTAAGCATAACAATTATAGAAAGAGGTAGTGAAGCTACAAAAGGTTAAGGATGTAATTTTTTGCAAGGTTGTAGCTAGAAACAAAGAAAAGGGAGAAACTACTGTGAAGACATCACAAATAGTTAGAATGGATGGTTCAAAACATCGCAAGTCAGCATGTTAGCTAAAAAAGATAGCTTTGAGGTTGTGAAATGGTGATGAGGTAGCATGTCTAACCTATTTTATGGTGACATGTAGCTCTCACTAGGTAGTTAGCTAAAGATTTGACTAAGGTGGCAAAAAACACTAGTTTTATTTACTTAGATTGTAGAGCTCAAGTAAGGAAACAAAGCCAAGAGGGATGAGTTAATGTACAAGTTGCACAATTTTGATGGAGATCTGATTTTCTGGTAGAGTGCAGTAGTGGAAAATTAGACAAAATTAGATGCTCTAAGCAGCCCATTAGGAAATAAGTAAATATTTTGGGAGCAGTTGTAGATATCAAGGCTTTTTGGCTGAAAGTGGTTAGAGATTTACATGACTAAAGTAGTAGAAGAAAAACCAGATTAAGTTGAGGACTTCTATAATAAGTGCCTACTACCCACTTTGTAGCTAATTCTATTTTATTCAAATGCAAAGAATGTTTGTAATGTAACTTTATAGAAATATCTCTACAAGTGTTTTCTAGTCAGCTTTTTGACAAGTGTCCTCCCATCTGAAGCTTGTTGCAATCCTTGTCTTTATAAGGATTTCCAAGTTGAGAAGGAAAGGTTTCTAGTTTTGGAGAATTTTCTCATTGTTGTGATACCATAGGTGGTTCTAGTTTTTCTTGAAAAATCCTTTCAACTACTGTAATACCAATAAGGTTCCAATTTTTGTGTTGAGAGTCTCCCCACCCACTGTGATACCAAATGAGGTTTCTATGCTTTACTACTATGATCACAAGGATGACTCCAATTTTATTGTTGTGATGCTATTCTCAACAACTTCTTTGTTATGAACAATAGTTGTACTCTCTTATAAGAAAATAGATTATATAGTCATCCTTTGTGTATTCTCTGATTTTTTTATGCATTTGATGTATTAGTTTCAATGGAATTAATACAAAGCTTTATTGAAAGTTTCAATCTTGAAATTTGTCTCCATCTTCATGGGTTGGTAATTTTTTGTTGATATATGCATAAGGTACACATTGTCTAATTGTAGCTTGGCATAAGGTACAATTTGTTCACAATTACTTGTATTACTTTTTTTCTTGTACTTCAACTCTTAAAGCAATTAAGTTCAAAGTTCAAGGTTCATTTTTCCGATTCATATTTTCATTTTAAGACTAGATAAGACCTAGGACATCTATTGTATTTTGGTACTTATTTTGAAGTTGAACTTTGAATTGGTAATGATTTAGTTTTAAAGTTTTCTATTGTTTGATTTTTCCTACTTTAGTGAGTTCGTCTACTAACACTGAATCCCTAAATTTTATGAATATCAAATTTGAACTTTGAACTTTTCCCATGGTTTAAGAGTTAAAAAATTCTCAATCAAAAAAATGTGCAAATAATGACAAGTGGTAGTACAAAGATTATCAAATCTTTCTCGAAAAGGCATAAAAGACATGCTTTAATGGTTAATTGGTGTGAAATGATTTGGTATGTGCGAAGTTAAAAAATACTTCTTAATGATTAAAAGTCCCTAGAAAGTCGATACTTTTCTCATTCATTTGTGACATGCTTTTCTGTTTAAAAATATTTTAAGTTTCCTTTTGTGTTTATTTTGGCATTGTCATATGAGGTAAGATATTTGATCTTTCCTAGAGATGCAAGTAGCCTACATCATAGTCTTTCCCATTAGGATATTTGTCATGTATTCCTCGTGGTGAGTTTCATTCTTTTTCTTCATTAGCTACTGTTTAAATTCATGTTTAAAGGAAAAGATAGCTCTTCTGTCCTATTTCATTTTGTCTTTTCCTATGGTTAAAACTGTAGTTTATTCTTCTATCATGCCTACTTCCCATCCAAAATTACCCAAAGAAAAGACAACTACCACCCTTAATAATTTCTTTCCAGAACTGAGGAATAAATTTCTCGCTAATGATGACATTAGGAAACTAATGAAAAAGTTTCCAAAACCTAAGCCTTGGTCTATTGTAGAAAAGATAGCAAAAAGTGGGTTGTTGCAAGTTGGAGGATTTCCAAAAGTAGTCCATATCCCAAAGCTAGTTTTGGAGCATAGGAGGTGCATTAGAACACATAAATGTAAGTATTGGTGTATGTAACCAGAGTTACTGTTGTGGTTTCACAACACATGCCCCATTTTCAAAACAAAATGGGGACACCCTATTTTATTTTTTGGCTTTTCAAAGTCTTAATCTTGGATCCAAGCCATTTTGAGGTCTTTCCTAGTCCCCTAGTTTGCATTTAAGTCTCACCCAAGTGGCTTATTTTTTTGAAAATTAGATATTCTAACACTAGAAGCCTTTTTACAAAGAAAAAAAGGTACACTAGCACACCTAGATAGGTGAGCTGATGCGCCACGATAGTAAGAAAGTGTTTTGATGGTCATACCACTATAGCTACGGAGCTCTAGAACCCTTGAAATGAAGGTTACTTGCAGGCCTATAAAGCCCTCCTTTCTTTTCTCTCCATTCTTACCATGCTTTCAATCACCCTTGTTCTCCTCCACCAACATTTCTATGCCACAAATCTGCACAAGATAAGTTGCGCTTCTCACATCATGGAGTCTACGTCCTCTGAACACAACATTGAACCAGATGAGGTGTAGCCCCTTTCGCCTTGTGAAGATGGGAAAATGAAGAAAAACCCCCAAATGGGTGCACATCAACGTACTTGTTCGAGTGCAGTGATGTGCACCCGATTTGGTCCAAAGGATTTAATAATATTAAGTTTGAAATTTGACCCAAGTTTGGGTACGCATTGGTGCACCTCCTTGGGTGCATTGATGCACACCCAAATGGCTTGCAAAAATTTTGGGGAAAAAACTTATTTTATTTTAAGATTTCAAGGACTTGTGCATATTTTTTCTCATAAATGAGCGCACCTGGCACTAGGTGCACTATAATTATGCATTTTAGGTTTTAGACTAGGTTTTTAAATGTTCTTTGACAATTAGGTTTTTTCAATCTTGTTCGTACCATTACTAGGGTCTATTTTAATTTATTCCAGACTAATCAATGACATTTTTGCATATATTATGACATCCTCATCATCTTTCTTGGGTGAGAAAATGACACTAAAACCTATGGTCTTCAAGTTCCAGGGTGTTCTGAAAAAATTAGGCTTTTAGGATGATAACTCAGAGATTAAGGATATTGATCTAGGGCATACATACTTGGGGGAGTTCTTGAAGATTTGCAAAAAATCCACCGAGAAGTCACAAATATTCTCAACACTTATCAGATCAAGACTTGTTAACGCAACATCACACCTGGTGTCGGTGCAATCTTTAGAGCTCATTATGACACTAGAAGAACACTTTGTCCCTAAGGAGAGGGTCATAAAAAGCATAATGGGAGAGATTGTTCTAGATCTTCGACCGAAGAATATTGAGAAAGTGTTCCATCTCCCATGGGTAGATTAGTTTATTAAGCTTACCTATGAATAGGTAGAAAGGTGGTACCGAGAACACATTGAGGAAGCCTCTAAGATCATTCAATCATCCTACCTCATAGAGAAGACTCCTTTGGGGAAGAAAATTGGATAGGTGGATATGACTAGAGGGTATATGATAGAAGACATTATATACTTCATACTTTTAATTAGAGTTATGGGTTTACCTATGGCAGGGCATCTAAATATCTTCATGGTACACTTCATTGAAACAATCAAGAAAGTAGAAATGCCACTAGATTGGGCTTCCACTTTGAGTCAGAATTTGTGTGAATAGTTGGTTGTAGCCAAGGACAAAAAGAAATTTTATATGACTTCATATGTGGTATATTTGTTGGCCACAAGAGTGATAGATTATCCAAGGCTATATAAGAGAGGCAACATGTAGGATCCTAATGCATGGCCATATATCATCTATCTCCAGCTAGTAAAGAAGAGGCTCTCAGAGCAGAGAAAAGAATATAGAATTGTGAATGATGCCTTCATATTCACTATAATCAGATTCAGAGAAGGGAATTATGTGAAGAGATTATTAAATGATGTAGTGACATAGATAATAGTACTCAGAGCATACTATATCCAATTCTAAAATTTTAAATATTTGAGGGTAGCTTGTACCACTATTAACCCAAAAAAGCTTTCAAGTTATCCTTGTGATAGACTTGTTCTGTAGGAGATTTCTTGACAATTGTTGTTTGCATATGATAGAGTTCGAAGGCAACATAAAAAAAGTTGGACTTAGCCATTGACTATAGGACCTTTTTGGGTAGATCAGAGGCAAGACATCCCCTCTTTTGAATGTTAATGTGATCAATATCCCTTGGAAGATTAAAATTCTCTATGGCCATGTTTTGATAACATTATGAGAGTGTAGTATCTAGCGAGCAAAACATTCCAACATGAAGAGGCTATTGAGGATCATTGGATGAATGCAAAAATTGACTATGATATCTAAATAAGGGATTATTGTAGGATGAATTTGTAATTGGTAGAGAAGACCTAAAAATAAAGATTCCATTGAAAATATTACCATAGGATTCAGAGGAATTTTTTGATCCTTTATTCAATAAGACAAGATTGGTGATAGGCCTATTATGAATGCTGAGGTTGATAGGGAGGAGAATTTAGATATTAACCATAGGGTAAGGCATGTCATTAAAATGACACAGGATTGGATTAAGAAAACTTTTAAGCTTGATCCAATTCTTGAAACGATGATCTTTCAAACACAAGCCTACCTAGCCAAAGGTGGAGGGAAGAATGTCAAAGTCCCTACCTTTGTAGCTTAGTCACCAGTAAGGCCAGAAATGGTACACCAACTTGATAGACTTGTTGGATATTATTGAGCTCAGGGGGGTAAAGGAAGAGGCAAGAGGAAAATAAGTTCTCCTCAAAGAGTTGAGCCAGAAGAGGGTAAAATCCTAACACCTCCACAACAAGGAGAAGAAAATGAACAAGGGCTAGAAGATACTAGAGCTTCACAAGTCCAGGTTGACCCTCAAGTGTCACTAGCTAAACCTAGCCAAATAGAGATAGAGGTTGAGGTTCAAGAAGTCTCTGCTCCTTGTCAAGAAGAATAGGCATCTCCTTCAACACCAAAGAGAAGAAAGATCAAGACTCCGGTTGAAAAGAGGCCAAGGGTGATTAGAAAAGTAGTTCTTATCCCATCAATCCCTGAACCTATTCCAAAAGAATATAAATAAGAGGATGATGAGGATAATATACCTTTAAATAGGAGGACCAAGATAGTTAGAGTCAACAAACAGGAAAGGAGAAGAAGTTCTACATTTACGCCTTCATCAATCCTAGATGAATCTTTGCAAACTACTACATTAGAGGATGAAATGCAACAATGGATTGATGAACAATATGTAGAGGGAACTGATGTCTTCAAGATGTTAGATTTCATGCCCATAGGAACTAAATTGGTTGGGGATAGAATTGGGATACACCAACGAATCAACCTTAATAGGAAGATTGGACTCAGATGCCCCTAGAGTTATAAGGATTCAAGATAGTTCCTGCATCCACATCTCAATTGCAAGTCACATTTTGTGTTGACAAGGGATTAGTTACTCCTCCTCTAGGGACAAAAAATGAATAGGTCTAGGTAGAACCTGAAAGAAAGCCACAACAAGTATCTACCAATGAAGTGTCAAAAGAGGGACAAATAGGTGAAAAACCTCAACGAACTTGCTAGGACATAGAGGTGAGAACTATGGGCTCCATTGAGATGGAGAATATAGAAGAAGAGCCCATCAAGATGGAGATTGTAGAAGAAGAGTCATCACAGAAGGAGAAAACCCCAAAAAGGAGTGATAAGGGAAAGGGGGTAGCAGAGAAAACTCCTCCATCATCTAAAGGAAAGCCCTCAACTTAGCATGTTCCAAGATGGTTGCAGAGAGAAACGATAAGAAATAAGAAGTAACAATTCAAGGTAGATGAGGAGGACATGATAGAATTAATTGAGGTTCTTAGGAAACCTGGGTCTCCATCAAAAGATGCAAGAGAATTAATTTTTATCAATAGTGACCAGAACCAAGATTTATTTGCATAAGTGACTATTCCTCCGCTTGATATAGAAATAGAAGATTTGAATCCACGTCACTATCAAATCACATAGGTTATGCTTGGAAATCCTACATTGGACACAACTAAGCTAATGGTCACAATGGGAATGGCAGAAGTATTTAGAACTTTAGAATAGGAAGGGGCAAAATTGATAACACTTTGAAGACAAAATGAAATCCTAAAAGGATATTTAATTGAAGTTGTTGTCCCCTTAGATCTTGGACACCCCGAAGAGATTTTGAATGCAACAATTGAAAGGAGAGATAGGGGGCGGTGAGATTGGATTCATTTTTGAATGCCTATCGCAATGGCGGGAAAGTTTCGAGGAGAAAGGCATACTTCTCATCCAAGAAAATCTAAAGCTACTACATGTCATGCATGAGAATATGGATAAAATGGTAGCAATTTTGAATCAAGATTTTGGTCTTATGGATGAGGTACATACATGGGCGAAGTATTTACAAGTATTACAAGCAATAAAAGGCTAGAGATATAGAATGCTCATGGATGTATATACAATAGAGAAGTTAGATTTAATTGATGATTGGATAGAGAAGATAGTGGATAGCAATAAAGTAATGGAATCATTACATGTAGAAATCCACTAGCTCAAGGACCAAACCCTAGAGAAAATTTTGGAAGCTGAGAAGAATTATAGTGATGCATCTGTTGACATTTTTTTAGGACAATGCACAGGAGAAATTGACATTGGTAGAGGTGGTCATGTAGAGATCTAGGAAGATTTTTGAAGAAGTTTCTACTGATGAAGATATCTAACAAGCACCTAGGACAGAAGAAACCTTGCTAGAGTTGGATACTAAACTTGGTGATTTTGTTGAAAGTTGTATAGAGGTTGGTAATTATATGTAGAAGTTCAAAGATAAATATAATACCTTAGATTTACTGGATTTTACAATTTTGGACCCTTGAGGTGTGCTGCTGTGCTAGGCGCATTGGTGCGCTTTTTGCAACAAAGTGTTGGAAGAATTTTTGAAGAAGTCAGAGGTGCATAGGTGTGCTAGGTGCACTTCTTATGAGATGCACTTTTCCTGAGGTATGCCATAGTTAACTTCTAGTTCTAAAAATAGAGCTTTCCATGCATCAGAAACACATTCTAATAGCAGTTTAACTCTGACAGATGCCCAGTGAAGGTTGAGATTCTATTTTTGACACTTCCAGACACTTTTACATTGACTGAAGGCTCTCTTCTTCTTATTTTCTCATTATTTAGTTGTTCTATGACATGTAAAGGCACTACTAAGCACTGGTTAGATAGTTTGTATATAATTAATTTTTTAAATTAAATTAAAAGCATATAATTGCAGGAAGATATCTCTCACTCTCAACACAAATTGAGGGGATGATTTCTTATAAATATAGGATTGTGATATGTAATCAGGGCTATTGGTATTTTGCAATAATATATGCTTTTGATGCTCGCATTTGGAGTGTAGTGATTCTTGCCTCAATGTGTCATATTTTTGTGAATGTATGTTCATGGAATTATAATTGAGCCAAAATTTTATTGCGTTATTTTTGGTTGTGTGATTTTTTAAAATTCTAGTGTTTGCTACCATTTTACAAATTCCACTAACATATCTAGCTCAAGAAGAAATCATCAAATTGTTCTTGCATAACTTTTCATCTTGCATGAGCACACTTTCCATTACCTTGTGATTTGATGAAGAGTGAAACATCTTATGGTTACTAAATTTTTATCAATGATTGCATCAATGGAATTAAGGAAGTGTTGCTCCTACTTTCATTGGTTATCTATTGATTTCTTTGAAAGCATAACTCATATACGTGTTGTCTCTTTAGCTTATGTCCTTTAGGATTTTAATTTCATGTTATTTGCTTAATTTCTAGTCACCTTATCTTCATTATTTTCTTTACTAACCCTTTGTTAAATTAGGAATTCATATTAGTTACATTGTTAGATTACATTAATTGAAAAATAGAAAAATATATAAAAAGCATAGTCCTTTTGCGTGTTCACTTTGAAGTAGCGAAAAGATTCAACATCTTATTTGAAGTCATTCAAACTAGAAAAGGCCTCCTCATGAACAAATACATTTATCTTCAACTAAGCAGAGTCCAGTAGGTTGCAAGATCACCTAGAACCTTGGAGTTGATCCCCAAGATTGACTTTTGAAGAGAGGAGTTCAAAAGGATTCCTACTAGTAAGCATCATGCAAAAATGACAACTCAATAGAAGTGGCGCTAGAAGGAGGGCCTCTTGATTTTTGAAATAGAAGATTTTTTTTCCAAAAATTCAAAATTCTACACTTTTTACAAGTTCAAAATTTTTTTTCTAAGTTTTTGATAAAATCAGGTGCACTCCTGCGTAGGTGTGCTACTATGCCAAATTTTGAGGTGTGCCTTATTTGTGAGAAAGTGTGCTTCTCTAGAGGTGCACTTTTTCCAAATCGAGTTTCTCAAGCTTAGTCATTTTCGTAAGCCTTGTAGTGACAAAGGAAAACCTTGAATTTGGCCACTTCCATTCAACATTTCAATATCTTCTTCAACTTCCACCTCCACAAAAACCACCTAGTCCAATAGTTCCACCTCCACAATAGCCACCCTTAGGTCCACCAAATCCTCCAATGGCCTTTTTTGCAAATGTTGTAGTCTCACCAATCAACTTGGTAGGCATACTCAATGACCTTCCCAAGAATCTAGAGAAGTTTTGCCCAAGGTTCATCTATGGAGAGACACGAATTGCTGAAGATCACATCAAAGTATTCAAATAAATTTTCAATTGAAAGCAAATTGCTAATGAGAACGTGATTCTACATTTATTCTCCT
The DNA here is from genome assembly GCA_028749045.1 of Cupressus sempervirens. NCBI lineage: Eukaryota > Viridiplantae > Streptophyta > Pinopsida > Cupressales > Cupressaceae > Cupressus > Cupressus sempervirens. Next base: position 536,454,861 of record CM053790.1, read on the forward strand.
ACTCTTTGGGAGAAGTTTCCTTTAACTGGTGCATTAATTTACCACCAGGGTGTATTGGAGATTGCAATACTTTCAAAAGATTATTCTTGGAACAATTCAAAACTTTTATCAACCCAACCATGATACATCAACAATTCATATTGATCAAAAGGGACCCATCTAAGATGGTTTATTGCTTCAACCATCACTTCTATATGGCATATCGCAATCGCAAAATGCCATACACTATACCAGTTGAAGCTGCTATTCAGATTTATCTGAATGCTATGGACCATCTTTCTGCTATCTTTCTAAGAAGACTTCCTCTAGAAAATAGTGATACATTGGATAAAGTCTTCATGGAAGCAATTACCTTCACCAAGCAAGCCAATCCTAACAAAGGAGGATTGATGCTTCCAACTCAAGCTATCACATTAATGCCAACGTACCCTATCAGAGTACCCATGATGCCTAGCCAATTCATACCTATGAATATAGTTTCATTGTAGTAGGCACTCACTTTGTAAAATATCACTCCAACATGTCCAGTGTATGAACCCCCAAAAGCTACTTTCTTTGAGTAGGAGGTAGTAGTTTCTATAGAAGTAGACAATAGCTTTATTTTTGAATTTGATCAAATGAAAAAGACTATGTCACAAATGAATAACAAGCTAACTCATCTAAGGTTGTCACAAGGATAGAATAACAATTTTCAAAGAAACAACACTGGTCCTTACAACAAAAATTATGACCAAAATTACAACAAGAACTTCAATGAGAACAATAACAATGGGAACAACAATATAGGAAACAATAATGGAGGGAACAACTTCAACCCTCCTAACCATAATAATGGCTTCTAAAGAGAAAACTGATAATGGAAGACTCATCTGAATAATGGAAACATTCCTGCAGATAACAACAAAAATATTTAGTATATAGATATCAATTAGTATGATGATGATCAAAATGCATCTAACAACGACGGCTCATACTATAATAGAAATCAAGAGATGACTCAGAGTTCACAAGTAAATGACAATGCTCTTCCCATGTAGTTCAATGCTATGCTATTAGAATCCTATGATTCTATATAGAATGTATAGGTAGAAAAACTAGTCAACAAAGAATTCTCATTCCCATTTAGCTAAGAACCTAACCTTTAGCACGAAGAGATGTTTTCCTTTCACAACGATAATCAAAATATGTACAATCTATGAAGTAGAAAAGAACATCCAATAGACGAGATTCCTCCATCACTACAACCAACTCCTCTTGATCCAAGAGTGAGTAACAATCTGATACCAGTTAGATCACCGTATGGAGGACAACAAAATCAGAACCAAGAAAATATACCAACAATATTGAAAAATCTTGCTTGGTCAACTAAAAAGTATAGTACCATAGAAGATTTGAAATGAACAAAGGCCAACATGTCCATGTTTGACATGTTGCAAAATGGCCCACAACAATGAGAACTACTCATGAAGACTTGGGTCATACAAAGGCACCCCATAACACAAATACCATCCCTCAAAAGACAATATCTCAACATGTTAATGCTTTAGAAGCAATGCCAACTATATTCAAAGACAAGGTTGAGGTGTCCCCATTTTTTCTTAGCATCAGGATATATGGGAAGAATCTTCATAATTTCCTAATTGATTCAGCAGCTTCATGTAATGTCATGCCACTATCCATAACATAGAGGTTAGGAGTCAACCCTCAACCTTCCAATTGAATAGTGATAGAGTTGGATAAAATAGAGGTGAAAGTCATTGGTGTACTAAAAGATGTTTAGATACAATTGACAGTCGACCCCCAGATTCAAGATGTCATTGACATACATCTGGTTGATATCCTAGAAACATATGGATTACTTCTAAGTAGAGAATGGACAAAATTTCTCAGGGGATGGTTTTCCATGGATTTAATGTAGTTATGGTTACCATGTAAAGGATTAAACAATCAAATCAAGATAGATGTGGAGCCAAAATTAAAATTCATGATTACATAATACAATGCCCCGAATGACATAGCATTCTTACAATTTGATTTGGCCTCCTACAAAGTTATGGTATTTGATACAATTCCAACCAAAAAGTTAGAGGATCAAGATAAATAACTCAAGATATTGATCCCAAAGGATGAAATCACAACACAATTCATCGATAGTATGGTGGCTAATTCACAATGCATAGGAGAGGAAGCTAACCCCAGTATCCTACTTCTCTCAAGATTTTTCCAATTGCATAAAGTTGGTCACTCAAAATTCAAATGCTCATCATTTCAAGAAGCAGCTGCTAAGGTATCAAGACACATGATGGGGGACAAGAATAATAAAGTTTCAGGAGATGAACCCACAAAAATCAAAGTCCTATAAACTTATCCAAATTTGTGGGAGAGGTTGAAGAAGAAATTGAAGATCTAAATTTTTCATATAGTGATACCTCTTCAAATGGTGGAGGTTTTTCTTCTCCTCCTCTAGGAATGATCAAAATTTAGAGAAGAAGATGATACATAAAACGTCAAGGGTGGACTTTTGTAGTCATCAATGGTACATAAAAGGTCAAGGGTGGACTTCGGTAATCATCCATCCTGAACTTAAAATTGATGAAATCAAAGAACTAATTGGGGAAATTTAGGAAAAACAAGAAAAACATACACTCCCTCTATCAAGAAGTTATAAGGAAAATAATCAAGCCCACCCCACAAAAATTTACGATGGGTTCCCAAGAAACAATCCTTCCAGGCCCAAGTGTAAGAGAAGCTAAGGACAAATAAACATAAGTTTGGGAAATCCAATGAAAATCCAATTTGGACACTCTACTTTGATGGTTCCAAATGAAAACTAGGAGTTGGCATAGGTATTGAGTTGGTTAACCCAAAATGTAAGTCTTTCTATGCAATATATTGGCTACAGTTCAAATGCATTAATAATGTTGTAGAATACAAAGCATTGATCCGAAGGCTTCTTTTCACATTGGAGAAAGGAATTTTGGCTCTCATAATTGAAGGAGATTCTCAGCTAGCTATACAAAAAATAAAATCATTATACTCCTGCAATGATAAGAGCTTGCTTGCTTATAGAAAAAGAGCATGGGATTTAATGGATGATTTTGAAGCTTTTAACATAAGGTCTATTCCAAGGAGGAAAAACATGGTGGTAGATGCTCTCGCTATTTTAGCTAGTGCACTACAACTAGTCGAGAGAACGAAATTGAAACAATTTTTAATAGAGTTGGTTACCACTCGATCTATTCTAGATAATATTACAAAATTTCAAATCTTTCAGGATGATCAACACATACTCAAATTTATCATGTGTAGTGGCCACTTTGAAGGGCAAGAGATAGATAGTACCCTAGATGATAAACCTGAAAATGATGAACTTGAGGATGAAGATGGGATCCTAAATTTGAAGACTAATACCATCCCTAATGGAATGGTTGAGTTAGAACTCATTTTCAATCATGATGAATCAACACTTAATAGGAGAAAAACTCAAGAAAAAGGGATCAAAGAATGTGACTCGTATAACTTAGCTACTAATGAAGATCCTAGAATGGTAAGGATAGGAAAATCATGTAATGCATAGGAAAGGGAAGACATGCTCAAATAGCTTACTGAGTATAAAGATGTTATTTCTTGGAGCTATGAAGAGCTGAAGACGTATGATCATGAGATTATTACCCATGATATCTGATTGAAACCAGGTGCCAAATCTTTCTGTTAGAGGCAAAGACTTGTTAATCCTATCATTGAACCACTGATAATGAAAGAAGTTAAGAAGTTACTAGATGCCAAGATCATCTTCCCCATTTTCATTCCACATGGGTGGCTAATTTGGTCCCTATATGGAAAAAGACTAGATAGATTCACCTTTGTGTCAATTTTCATAATTTGAACCTTGTATCTCAAAAGGACAATCATCCTTTACCCTCGCTAGATGAGGTGTTGTGGATTGTAAATGGTTCAAAGATGATGTCTTTCTTGGATGGATATTCAAGATATAATCAAGTAATGGTTGATGAAGAAGATCAACTAAAGATGGATTTTACAACTAAATGGGAAACTTTTGCCTACAGAAGGATGCCTTTTGGACTGATTAATGTAGGGGGTACATTTCAATGAGCCATGGATGAAGCTTTTAAATGATTGATAAATAAGTGTATAGTTATCTACATGGATGAGTTGAATTTCTTTTCAAAGGATTGAAACACTCATATTGATGATCTAAGCTAGGTATTGAACAAATGTCATATCTCTCAATTCCAAGAAATGTTCATTTAGTGTTACTAAAGGGAAGATCCTAGGTCCATTGATCCAGATAGAGTTGAGGCTATTCTAAAACTATCACCTCCTCATAGTTGAAAGGAACTCAAGTCTTTCTTGGGAAGATAAATTTTGTGCAAAAATTCATAAGTGGGTTTGCAGAGATAGTTCATCCCCTTAGTGATTTGCTAAAAAAGGGGGCTAAAATAGAATGGGTTCCAGAGATTAAGAAATCCTTTGAGGATATCAAAGTTTCCATCTCTATGGCCCTAATAATAGTGAGTCCTAATTATGAACTACCCTTTAAGATATATTCCTTTGCTATAGAATATTCATGTGCTGGTATCCTAACATAGAAGAAAGAAAAAAGAAGACGAGAGACCAATCACTTTTATGAGTTGCCCTATGAAGAATGTTGAGTTAAATTATTCCAACCTTGATAAATAGTCTTTTTCTTTGATCAAGGCAATAAAGAAGTTTTGTCATTACATACTAAGAAGCAAGGTATATGCAATTGTACTTGATCCTGTGGTCAGACATTATTGATGCAAAATGAACTTGGTAAAAGACAAGGAAAATGGATGGAAATAGTTCAAGAATTTGATTTAGAGATCCAACCTATGAGGTTAGTTAGAGGTTAAGGATTATCAAAACTAATAGCTAATAACTGAGTTGCAGATGAAAATAAATTCAGGATTGACAGTGACACAAATGTGGAAGATTGAGAAAAGGTGATAGTATCTCAAGTTGATATTGATCAAGGTTTAGTAATGGATGTCTGGTACTAGGATATTGTTTACTACCTTTTGCAAAGTTAGTGCCCTAGTTGGATGAATAATTCACAACATAGGGGACTTGAAATGAAGTGCAAATCCTATATGCCGCATGATAGAAAGATGTAAAAAAGGAACTATAAAGGAATCTATCTAAAGTTCTTAGGATGTGAGGAAGCAAAAGAGGTTCTGGAACAATTTCATGATAAGTATGGTATGAGGAAAAAGAGGTTATTTTTGGCCTATAGTATTCAAAGACACTTTTTAGCACATACGTTCTTGTCATATTTATCAAACTAGTGCTAACAAAGAAAGACATTGTGCAATGCCATTACAACTAGTATTTGCAGTATGCCCCTTCACAAAGTGGGGGCTAGATTTCACTGGTCCAATCAACCCACCATTTTCAATTGGACACACTTTTTTTCTTTCATAGCCACTGATTATTGTACATGATGGATAGAAACAAAGAATTTTAGAAATTGCACTACTAAGGTGGTAACACACTTCTTGGAAGAACACATCATTACTAGATTCAGGATGCCATTCGACCTTGTGTACGATATGAATAAGCTTTTGTATCAATATTTTTAACTCAATGGGCATTTGAAAATTAGGTTATTATCAAGTTCTCTTCAAATTATTACCCTTAACGAAATGGGGTACTAGAATCTACAAACAAGAACTTGATCATGGTAATAAGATGATTTTTAAAGGAGAATCCTAAAGATTGGCATACACAACTCAAATATGCTCTATGGATAGATCAAGTGAGGGTCAAGAATGCTTTGGGGACATCCCCATACTTGCTTGTTTATGTACAGAGCCAATATTCCCACTTAACCTCAGGATTTCTATTTTGAAATTCATGAGTAGGTACACTGAAGATGTTGATAGAGTAAAAATTAGATTGATGAATCTTTTAGAGATGGATGAGGAACAAACAACTACATTGGAGCACATGGCTAAACATCAAGCTGTCATGAAGAGGTGGTTCGACAAGAGGGCCATGATAAAATCCTTCAAAATTTCTGACCTTGTTCTACTTTGGGATAAGGTGAAAGAAAAACCAGCTAGCCATACTAAGTTTCAATGCTTGTGGATTGGTCCTTATCAGATTGTGGAGATTCTAGGAGAAAATACTTTTAGGCTTAGTTCCTTACAGGGGAAATTAGTTTTATTGCTAGTCAATGGAAAATTTTTGAAACATTATTTTGATGCCTAGAAGACCAAAAAAGAAGAAGTTAGATTTCATTTCTGTAAGTGTGTTTTTTTTCCAGTTGCTTGTTTACTTTTAGTTGCATGTTTTCTTTCAAAGTTGTGTCAATCTAGGGGGTAGGTGCACTCAAGATTTTATCTTGACATATCTTACGAACTACTCTTTTGGTTCCGATTTTAGGAAGAGATATTTCTTTGTCAAAACATTTTAATGACCGTGTGTCTTATACCAATTGAGGAATAGATGTTACTTGTAGTAATAGGGGACTTTCAGTCTCAAATTTAGGATTGTAGATCAACAAGTTCTTGAATCTTTGAAAATTTAAAGATTGATTGCCTCAGGTGTTGTCAAATTAAGGTTGAAGATAGCAAGGGATGATCCAAACACAAATTGGTTCAAATAGAAGAATCCTCTTGAAGGAATTACTAAGATCATTATTTGGCGTGAGAGTTTCTAAAATTCCTTAAAAGAGGAATGCAAGGGATGTTCACAAGAGATTGAATCCAAGAAATGACACCAATGTCTTGGCCACATAGTCTAAGCATGGTCAGGACACAAAAGAAAAATAAGAAAGAAGGAATGGTGTTAAGACTAAAGGATTCTAAGAGATCTAAAAGGGAAAATAGATACACATTCAAAATGAGCTATCTAGTACCAAAACATTGCTTCATCCAAGAATCAAGTGGTGATGTTGTGAACTACATGGAGAAAATATTCAAAAGATTTTCCAAAAAAATTAAAAAAGAAAGAAAGTGACAACCTGATAAGAGCCCTCAAACTGATTCTCTCATCTAGTTTGACAATGGATCAACAAACAACTTTTGTGGAGACTTCTGATGGATGAGCTAGATTGGTTGGAAGATTGTTACCATGTTGTCAAAAAGTTTTGATAGACTACATCTTGAAATGTTGAAGGAAATCAATAGATTGAATACACTCACTGAATTTGGAGCTCAAGATTTTGAAGTTTCCACTATGAAGTCATTTGAAATATGCTTGCAATATTCAAAATCTAGTTGGTGTTTAACACACGCCGAAAGAATGTTTGTTGATGAAGAAATGCCTTTGTCATTTCTTCCTTTTATTGGGGCTATTTTTTGTGCTTTCACAATGTATGCCCAAATTTTAAAACAATATAGGGACCCCCTACTTTATTTTTTGGCTTTTCAAAGTCCTAATCTGAGATCCAAGCCTTTTTGAGGTCTTTCCTAGTCCCCTAGTTTGTATTTGAGTCTCACCAAAGTGGCCTATTTGTTTGAAAATTAGATATTCTAACACTAGAAGCATTTTTACAAAGAAAAAAGGTGCACCAGTGCACCTCGACAAGTATGCAGATGTGCCGAGATAGTAAGAAAGTGTTTTGATGGTTGTACCACTACATCTATAGACCTCCAAAACCCTTGACACCAAGGTGACCCAAGGGCCTATAAAGCCCCCCTTTCTTTTCTTTCGATTCTTACCACACTTTCAATCACCCTTATTCTCCTTTGCCAACATTTCTATATCACAACTCTACACAATATAGGGTGCACTTCTCACATTATTGAATCCACATCCTCTAAGCATAATACTGCACTAGGTGAGGTGCGATCCCTTCTGCCTAGCAAAGACAAGAAAATGAAGATAAACCCTCAAATGGGTGCGCATCAACACACCTATCTAGGTGTATTAATGCACACTTGATTTGGTCCCAAGGATTTAATAATATCAACTTTGAAATTTGACCAAAGTTTGGGTGCGCATCAACACACCTCCCTGGGTGCGCTGAAGTGCACCCAAATGACTTGCAAAACTTTTGAAGAAATTTTTATTTCATTTTATGATTTCAAAGATGTGTGCATATTTTTGTTCATAAATGAGAGCACCTGGCACACCTTCTAGGTGCGCTATAATTATGCATTTTAGGTTTAGACTAGGTTTTTTGAACATTACTAGGGTCTATTTTAATTTATTCCAAGCTAATGGACAACCTTTTTGCAGATATTATGGCATCCTCATCATCTTCCTTGGGCAAGAAAATGGCACTAAAACTTGTGGTCTTCAAGTTCTAGGGTGTTCTGATGAAATCAAGCTTCCAAGATGACAACTTAGAGATTAGGGATACTGATCTAGGGCATACAGACTTGGGGGAATTTTTGAAGATTTGCAACAAACCCACCTAGAGGTCAAAAATGGTCTCTACACTTATCAAATCAAGGCTTGTTAATACAACATCACACTTGGTGTCAGTGCAATCTTTGGAGCTCATTATGACACTAGCAAAACACTTCATCTCTAAGGAGAGGGTCATAAAAAGCATAACAAGAGAGATTGTTCTAGATCTTCGACCAAAGAATATTGAGAAGGTGTTCCATCTCCCACTGGTAGATCAATTTATTAGGCTTACCTATGAATAGGTAGTAAGGTGGTACTAGGAACACATTGAGGAAGCCTTTGAGATCATTCAATCATCCTACCTCATAGAAAAGACTCCTTTGGAGAAGAAGACTAGCAAGGTGGATATGACCACAGGGTATATGATAGAAGACATTCGATACTCCATCATACTTTTAAGTAGAGTCATGGGTTTACCTATAGCAAAGCATCTGAATATCTTCATGGTACAATTCATTGAAACAATTAAGAAAGCAAAAATTGCAATAGACTGGGCTTCCACTCTGACTCAAAATTTGTATGAATAGTTGGTGGTAGCCAAGAACAAAAGGAAATTCTTTATGACTTCATATGTGGGATATTTGTTGGCCATAAGAGCAATAGATTATCTAGGCCTGTATAAGAGAGGCAACATGCAGGATCCTAATGCATGGCCATATATCATCTATCCCTAGTTGGTAAAGAATAGGCTCTTAGAGTAGAGTAAAGAATATAGAATTGTGAATGATGCCTTCATATTTTCTATAATTAGATTCATAGAAGGGGATTATGCGAAGAGATTATTAGATGATACACTAGCACAGATAATAGTACTTGAAGCATACTATATCCAATTGTGAACTTTTACATATTTGAGGGTAGTTTGTACCACCATTAACCCAAAAAAGCTCCTGAGGTATCCTTGTGGTAGACTTGTTCTCTTGGAGATTTCTCGACAAATCTTGTCTGCCTATGATAGAGTTAGAAGGAAACATAAAAAATGTTGGACCTAGCCATTGACTATAGGACCTTTTCAGGTAGATCAAAGGCAAGATATCACCTCTTTTGAGTGTGGATGGGATTAGTATCCCTTGAAAGAATACAATTCTCTGTGGCCATGTTTTGATAACATTGGGAGAGTGCAGTATTTGGTCAGAAAAACATTCTAGCATGAAGAGGCTATTGAGGATCATTAGATGAATGCAACAAATGACTATGATATCTGAATAAAAGATTATTATAGGATGAATTTGTACCTAGTAGATAAGGCTCTAAAAATAAAGCTTCCATTGAAAATATTACATTAGGATTCAGAGGATTTGCTTGATCCTTTATTCAAGAGGGACAAGATTAGCGATAGGCCTATTATGAATGCTGAGGTTGACAAGGAGAAGAATTCATATATTAACCATAGGGGAAGGCATATCATTAAAATGACAGAAGATTTTATTAAGAAACCTTTTAAGCTTGATCCAATTTCTGAAACGGTGATCTTTCATGCACAAGCCCTCCCAACCAAAGGTGGAAGAAAGAAAGTCACCATCCCTACCTTTGCAACTTAGTCACTAGTAAGGCCAAAAATGGTACACCAACTTGATAGAATGGTTGGATATTAGCGAGCTCAGAGGGGCATACAAAGGGGCAAGAGGAAAAGAAGTTCTCCTTAGAGAGTTGAACCAGAAGAGGGTGAAATCTCAACACCTCCATAGCAAGGAGAAGAAAATGTACAAGGGCTAGAAGATACTAGAGCTTCACAAGTCTAGGTTGACCCTTAAGTGCCATCAGCTACACCTAGCCAAATAGAGATAGGTTAAGGTTCAAGAAGTCTCTCCTCCCCATTAAGTAGAACATGCATCTCCTTCAACACCAAAGCGAAGAAAGATCAAGACTCTGGTCAAAAAGAGATAAAGGGTGATCAAGAAAGTAGTTCCTATCCCATCAATCCTTGAACCTATTCCTGAAGAAGATGAAGAAGAGGATGATGTAGATAATATACCATTGAATAGGAGGACCAAGCTATCTAGAGCAAAGAACAAGAAAGGAGAAGAAGCTCTAAAACTATGCCTCCATCAATCCTAGACAAACCTTTGAAAAACTACTACATTAGAGGATACGATGCAACAATGGATTGATGAACAATATGTAGAGGGCATTGATGTCTTCAAGGTGCTAGATTTTGATTTCATGCTTGTAGGAATTGAATTGGTTGAAGATAAGATCTAGGATGCACCAACCAATCAACCTCAATAGAAAGATTGGACTCAGATGCCCCCAGATTCACAAGGATTCAAGATAGTTCCTACATCCATATCCCAGTTACAAGTCACATTTTTTGTTGACAAGGGATCAATTACTCCTCCTCTAGGGATAAAAATTGAACAGGTCCAGGTAGAACCTGAAAGAGAGCCACATGTATCTACCAATGAAGTATCAAAAGAGGGAAAAATAGGTGAACAACCTCAACAAACTTCCTAGGACATAGAGGTGAGAATTGTGGGCTCCATCAAAATAAAGGCTGTAGAAGAAGAGCCATTACAAAAGGAGAAAACCTTAGAAAGGAGTGATAAGGGAAAGGGGGTAGCAGAGAAAACTCCTTCATCCTCGAAAGGAAAGTCCTTAGCTCAACATATTCCAAGATGTTTGCAGAAAGAAATGATAAGAAATAAGAAGCAACAATTCAATGCAGATAAGGAGGACATGATAGAATTAATTGAGGTTCTTAGGAAACCGGGGTCTCCATAAAAAGATGCAAGAGTATTAGCTTTTATCAATAGTGACCATAACCAAGATTTGTTTACACAAGTAGCTATTCCTCCTCTTGATACAAAAATAGAAGATTTAACTCTGCATGACTATTAAATTAGAGAGGTTATGCTTGAAAAGTTTACATTGAACACAACTAAGCTGATGGTCACAATGGGAATGAAGGAAGCATTTAGAAGTTTAGAACAAGAAGGTGAAAAAATAATAACACTTTGAAGACAAAATGAAATCCTAAAGGGATATTTAACCAAATTCGTTGGCCCTTTAGATCTTGAACACCCCAAAGAGACTTTGAATGTAGTAATTGAAAGGAGAGAGGGGAGGATGGTGAGATTGGATCCATTTTTGAATGCCTTTCAGTGATGGTGAGAAAGTTTTGAGGAGAAAGACATACTTATCATCCAAGGAAATTTGAAGCTACTACATGTCATGCAGGAGAATGTGGATAAAATGGTAGTGATTTTGAATCAAGATTTTGGTCTTATGGATGAGGTAAATACACGGGGAAAGGATTTACAGGTATTACAATCAATAAAAGGCTAGAGATATAGAATTCTCATGGATGTATATATGGTAGAGGAGTTAGATTTAATTAACGATTGGATAGAGAAGATAGCAGATAGCAATAAAGTAATCGGATCATTACATGTGAAAATCCATCGGCTCAAGGACCAAGCCCAAGAGAAAATTTTGGAAGCTGAGAAGCATTATAGTGATGCATGTCTCAACATTTTATAGGATGATGCATGGAAGAAATTGGCATTGATAGACATGGTCGTGCATAGATTTAGGAATATTTTTGAAGAAGATTCTACTGATGAAGATATTCAGCAGACATTTAGGACAGAAGAAGCCTTGCTAGAGTTGGATACTAAACTCGGTGATTTTGCTAAAGTTTGTATGGAGGTTGATAATTACAGGAAGAAGTTCAAAGATAAATATAATGGTTTTGATTTACTAGATGTGATAAAGGTCATTGAGATTATTGAGAAATTCAAGGGCAAGCACCCAAATATAGCTCTAGTATGAAGGGGGACAAAACCCAGAAGCCAGAATTTCATTTTTGACACTCAGTGAAAATTTGCAATTTTAGACCCTTTAGGTGTGCTGGTGCACCATATGTATTGCTGCACTAGGTGCACTAGTGTCATTTTTGCAAAAAAGTGTTGGAATAATTTTTGAAGAATTCAAAGGTGCACAGATGTGCTGAGTGCGCTTCTTTCGAGATGTGGTTTTCTTGAGGTATGCTGACAATTAACTGCTAGTTCTAAAAATAGAGATTTCCATGCATCAAAAACACATTCTAATAGTAGTTTAATTCCAAAATATTCCCAATGAAGGTTGAGCTTCTATTTTTTACACTTCCAGACACTTCTACATTGACTTAAGGCTCTCTTCTTCTTATTTTCTCATTATTTCTTCGTTCTATGACATGTACAGTCTCATGCATCAAAATTAATGATATAAAAATGGATGGGGTCCTACTAAGTACCAATTAGATAGTTAGTTAATATATAATTAATTTGTTTTATTAAATTAAAAGCATATAATTGCAAGAAGATATCTCTCACTCTCAACACAAATTGAAGATATGATTTCTTATAGATACAAGATTGTAATTTTTAAGTAGGGCTACCATTATTTTGCAATAATATATGCTTTTGGTGCTTGTATTTGGAGTGTAGTGATTCTTTCCTAAATGTTTCATACTTTTGTGAATATATTTTCATGGAATTGTAATTGAGCCAAATGTTTATTGCATTATTTCTGGTTGTGAGATTTTTTAAAATTCTGGTGTTTGCTTCAGTTTTACAAATTCTGCTGACATATCTAGCTCGAGGAGAAATCATCAAATTGTTCCTAAATAAATTTTTGTCTTGCATGAGTGCACTTTTCATGGCCTCAAAATTTGATGAAGAGTGAAACATCTTACAATTCCTAAATTTCCATCGATGATTGTATCAGTGGAATTAAGGAAGCGTTGCTCCTATTTTCATTGGTTATCTATCGATTTCTTTGAAAGCTTAACTCATAGACATGTTTTTTCTATAGGTTATGTGAATTAGTATTTTACTTTCATGTTATTTGATTAATTTCTAGTCACTTTATCTTTTTCATTTTCTTTACTAACTCTCTATTAAATTAGGAATTCATATTAGTTGCATTTTTAGATTGCATTCATTGAAAACCAAAAAAAAAACAAAAAAAAAAAAAAAAGTCCTTTTGCATGTTTATTTTGAAGTAGCGAACATATTCAACATCTTATCCAAAGTCATTCGAACTAGAAAAGGTCTTCTCATGAAAAAATACATTTATCTTCAATTGAGTGGATTCCAGTAGGTCACAAGATCACCCAAAACCTTGGAGGTGATCCCCAAGATTGACTTTTCAAAAGAGGAGTTCAAAAGAATTCCTACCATTAAGCATCACGCAAAAATGACACCTCAACAATTACCATTATGGGTGCCCTGAGAATTCCTCTTTATGAATACTAATAATCCTAGACCATTAGCTTCTCTAACTCCCAATTTTCCACTACCACTCAAAATTTAACAATGCCATAGCTAAGAATTGGTTGCTTAAATGTAAGAAAGGAGGTTCTCATCTTCCTCATCCCTTAACAAGAGAATATATGATTACTAAGATTAAGACATAATTAGTCTTCTGAATAAAGTTAAAGGAAATAAAAAAGCCTTTTTATGGGAAAACTAGATGTGTTTCTTTGTCTAGACCATTTTGAGTGAATGAAAGTATATTGACTGGGCAGCTACATGAAGAACTTTCACAAATGTTTGGTGTTTCTAGCTTCTATATGGGTTCTTATCTGTCCTACATTCTTTCATGTTGCAAAGAATGTGATGGTTTTCCCCACATAGAATGGGTAAATGACATGTCTATCTATGATTATTATCCCTTATTGTAGAAAAAAAGAATCCTGGTGATTTCAAAAGAGTTCTGGACACTTTTTTTGCTAAATTGGTTTTTTAACTTTAGGATAAAGAGCATAGGAGATTGATTGAAGAGAAAACTCAATTTGTTACTATCTATGGTAGTTTCTTCACCCAACTTTCCAAATTCACATATATAAGAGTTGGTGGGTATGAAGGGAAACCTCTGAAACTACCTAGATATTGCTTGGATCACTATGTCCTAATTGAAGTTTTTTGGTAGGTGGTTGAAGTGGTGTAAAGCTAGGAAAGGTTGTAGTTTTTCCTTTTCTATAGAGTTTGGCCATTATTGATGCAAAATATCTCAAGATGCTTTTGGTTTAGAGCTTGAACTAAGAACTAAAAACTAAAAAATAAAAACTTGGCTCTCTATTCTTCTTGCTCTAGATTTGATACTAAAGGTTTTATACAAGCCTAATTTGAATTGCTCCCATTCTTCACCCACATTCCTAACATGGAAGATTTATGGGTAGATTACAAAGAAGACTATGAGGTGAGGAAAAATGGTGGTCCAAGTTTACTTTGAAACAAATCAAGGATTTCAAGCTAGAGATGAATGTTAAAAATGTAGAAGAGGAGGGTGAAGTAGTTGACCCCTTCTATGCAACTCAAGTTGAAGCTTTTCCCTTACCTAAAATAGAATGGAATTTTTTCGAGGAAGATGATCTTTAATCTAGAACCTTCCCTATTGTTAAAAGAACCAAGAATTTTTTAGAAGAGAAAAGAAAATTCAAGTTAAGACATGTAGAGCTACATCCTCATGAGGACTTTACCAGTTCTAAATCAACTTTGCCTATTCATAGTACTGATAAGACTATCACATTGTGCTTTGCAAGTACCTTGAACCCTGAACCTGAAGCTGAAATTGTTGTTCAAATTTTAGTACAACCATCAACTTCAGCTAGGTGGACCCATTACCACACTAAGAAGAAGAAAAAAAGCACAATAAGTTGCAGTGGTGAATCCTAGTGTGGAACCAATTGAAATTAAAGCCATGGGTAAATCTATCAGGGAAAGTCAGATTGAAATCATGGATCAAGATGACCAATAAGAAGTTGATTGAGAATGTGCCTTGAATTTATTAACTATTGGAACTTCCCCTATTCTTCAAATTCCTCCACCCAAAAGTGGTTCTTCATCACTGAACTGGTTCGATTTGTCAGTGACCAAGAAAACAAGTATAGTTCCTATGAATGTCTTGGTTGAAGACATGGTTGGGAAATGCAAAGGTAAAAATAAAAAGAGGAAAAATCCAAATATAGAAACCTTATCATAAGTAGATGAGAAAATAGGGCATTGGGTGGCTAATGTC
Organism: Cupressus sempervirens; assembly: GCA_028749045.1. Taxonomy (NCBI): domain Eukaryota; kingdom Viridiplantae; phylum Streptophyta; class Pinopsida; order Cupressales; family Cupressaceae; genus Cupressus; species Cupressus sempervirens. The sequence goes on from CM053790.1 coordinate 536,470,263, forward strand.
TATAAACCATCCTCAAATAAAAGTTTGGATGATATCACTATAAGGTAGAAAATATTGTCCTTGGTCTAGCTTTTAGGGATGCTGATATGAAAATCCTTGATGTTGGTCATGCCAAAGTCACTAACTAAATTTGGAAAGATTGGAAAGAAAAGAAGGAACTAAAATAATCTATCTGTTTGTTGGTAGAATACATGCAAACTCTCTAGAATGCTAAAGCTGAAGTTCAACCCCAAGCCATTTCTATGGTCAATGTAACCTCCCCTACAAATCAAAAATTGATTGATTATGTAAAAAGGGATACATATGTTTCTTTTTCTTTTGATGAATGAATTGAATTTGTTGTTTCTCATGAGGTTAGTTACATAGCCTTCCTAGTTAAGATAAGGGTGAAGGATGATCAAATGATGGATGGTCTAGAATTGATGCTGAATGCCTGGGAAGTGAAAAATGAGAAATGAGATGAAGTGATCATCCATATAACTAAAGTCAAAGAGTAGAGAGTGAATCAATTCTTGGAAAAGAGAACAAGTCCCATCATAGGTGCTAATTTTTGTTGTGTATCCAAGACTAACGTAAAATGAGAAACATGGTCATTAAATAGTGCCTGGAGGAATGCTTGAAACTAGTCAAAGAATTGGAATGTCCGAAATAGATTTAGGATGACACAAAATGCATTGGCATTGAAATTATGGGAACACATACTAGCTAACTAAGGATTTGAAAGAGATGTCACTTTCTAGGATAATCTGAGATCAATGAAGTTTCTATTGCAAACTTCATCATTACAACTAGGGAAGACTCCATGATTATCATTTATGATTAGCATTTGATGGTTCAAGACAAGAAGCTGGGGAATTCTCATAAAGTGATTACCATTTGGAAATTGAGGAATGAGCAGCTGGGAATTCCATAACAAAAAGAAATTATAGATTTTGAAGTCACCTACAAGGAGTGGAAAGAGGCAGTTGAGAGTGTACCTATAGACCAAGGCCAACAAATACACCTAGTTAGCACAAGTGGCAGTTAGACATAAATTAGGGGCCTTGGCCAATAGCTTCTTTTATTTTAATTAGTCATGTTCTAGTTTTTAGTTAAAACTCTTGGTGACTCCTTATGGAATTAGTTTTAAAACTACTTTTAAAAGCCACACATGGCTATAAATACTATTTTATTTGATAATGCAAGGGCCACTCTAGATATTTTTGGTAGTAATTAGATATTAGACTTTCTTAGAGAGATATTTTATGGTGCTACTTTTATATAAGTTAATAGAAAATGGTGGTGAATATGTTGATTCTTCTCATGAGATCATCTTTGGCTTAAAATATTATGGTTTTGGGTAATCTGGATTGGTTTAATATGAAATGCCATCTTGATTGTGATGATTAATTGTCTATTATTTCTACAAATTGCCTCTTAAGTGATAATATTTAGTATAAGTGATCAATTCATATGATTCTTTCTCTCTTTTTGAATAAGTGTTAGCCCTTATTTCTAAATCATCCAATGTTTAACAATACTTTTACATGTTTATGGAAAAGTGTTTTGAAATGCCTTTAGTTATTTCTAGTTAAAAGAGTAGATTTTCTCTCATTCTTTTAAAATAAACAAAGTTATTACCAAACTTATTTAGGAGGGAGCTGTGCCTCTAAACAAAAAGAGTTATAGGTGAAGGAATTTTTTTTTGTCAAGTATTTTTTCCTACTATTAGAATATAAAGTCCATACATCAATACAATGGAAAAATTGTTCACTAACAATTTTTGGTGACACTATTGGGGACCAACCTAATAACCAAGGGCAATAGAATAACGTACTATTTTGTAGTATGGTCTTGGCTCATCAAGAAATATTTCCTATTCTCCAACCAGTTTTAGGCTTTGAATAACACTCAATAAGATATCTTTTTTGACTTAAACACCTTAGCTTGGAACACCAAAACTAGCCTAGAGAAATACTTATAGGTGAGTCAAGTTCTTGAAGATGAAGAAGACCGTATAGAACTGATCAGAGGAGTACCCATTGTTCAAGAAGTAGTAGTAGTGGAAAGGTTGGCTCAAAAATTTGAAATGTATCCTCCTAATATTTTTCAACCGCTCAATCCCTGAACCTTAATTCAAACAAGTTGGATGGAAGTAAGTACACTCAGAGTGACAAGCATAAAGGTTCCATGGATGAATCATAAAAATTTGTGAAATTGCAAAATTTTGCTCTCGATCTCACCTATAGGAGGAAAAAGATAACTAGGTGTAGAAGCATGCCATCTTATCAAAAAATACTTACACTAGTTACTATGATTCTACAAGCCTTAATGCTTCCTAGAACCCTAATTCTGACACACTTTAATGCCCAACCTATCAATTTTATACTACCTAACATGGGTGCAAATCCTTTGGGTGCCCAAGTTGGACCTCTCAATCTTGGACCTAATCTAGAACCTCTCCTAAAAGAGGCTAGGGACATCCTTCCCAAGTTTATGGTGATAGGAAGAAATCAACAGATGAACACTTAAATACCTTTAATACTGCTTATGGAGTACTTGCTGTCTGAATTGAAAATGTAACAGTTGGACTATTTGTTCAAACCTTAATTGAAGCTATCATGGACTAGTTCTATCACCTCCATAATGGGGCCATTACTGATTGGGATTCCATGAGAACTACTTTTGAAGTGAAGTTCAAGCCTATTGATGATGAGCATACTCTTCTATTACAATTATCACAACTTAAGAAAGAAGTCGATGAACCCATGTGAGATTTTGTAACAAAGTTAAATTTTTTTTTGCACAAGACTCCCACTATGAAGAGACCTAATTTAGAGAATAGAAAAAAGTTTCTTCATTAATTCCATGCCACTTGACATTAGCTTCCATTTGAGGCATGGTAGGGTAGTGTATGTAGATGTGACAAAAAGATTGGTCGTTGAGTTAGAAGATGATTTTTCTTGTCATAGATAAGTGGAGATGAGACATCTAGACATCTGATTCACAATCATCCATCTCTAGTTCTATTGATCAATTGGTTGAAAGGTTGGTGAATGATATGGTAATAGTTAAAAAGCAGTTACCCAAACTTAATACACCTTATCAAGATATTTAAAGATATCCAAATCAAGGGGTGACGGGAAGACAATCTCATATGTTACTTGGAAATTAAAAGTTGTTGACTGAAGGACCCACTACATGAAAGTTAAGTATGTACATTTTATATTCCAAAGATAACCATGATGATGTATCCTACCCAGAGATGATACATTATAGAGAAATGATTGCATACAAAGAGATAGTGGAAGAAATACTTGTTGAAGATGAAGACTCAGTAGGACCTGATGACTCTATAAATTATTACCTTTAATATGAGTATGATTCTAAATGTGGTGATGAAATTATTATCACTCTAGAAGATCCTTCTTGTTTTTTACTCACAAGAAATCAATATGGAGCCAAATTCCCAAACTGTCCTTCAACTTCTACACCAACAAGTAAATGGAAGGAACCCATTATTTAGCCAAGAAGTTATCCAAAGGTTAGGAAGGATCCTATGCAAAGAGTAAATATTTTGAAGAAGTCTGAACTTGAGCATACCTTTGACATTGCTAAATTTTACAAGTCTTTAAGAGCTCAAATTTCTCCTGTTGATTATGTAAAATCTAATCCAAGTGAATTAGATAAATTGATTGAATTTGTAAGGGGTTCTACTTTATCAAATAAGGTTCAACATGTTAATTTTGTATCATCCCATGAATTATTAGTTGAACTACCCATTGAACTTGAAATGAAGCCTTTTATAGAAGACACATCCATACATGCCAAGACTTCACAAACTCTTGCGATTCATGAAAACTTAATTCCTTTTATTTGTCTCTATTCATTCATGGTCACAAGTTAAATAATTGTATTATAGATTACATGGCCTTTGATAACATCATGCATTCCTCTATTGCCAACGCCTTATATTTTCCTATGATTAGAACCTTTGGTAAATGCTATGCAATGGCCTAAGAAAGTCCCACTAGTAAGGAAAAACAAAGATGCTCAAGTTTCCTTGGTTGAATTCCTTGAAAAAAGAATATAATTAACTGTCCTAGTCATAGATATCCCAACTAGTTATGGAATGTTTCTCATCAAAATCTTCTCCAAAGACCTAGGGGGAGAAATCAAGCTAGATTGGTCCCAAGCTACTATACCAATTCAAAATAGGAAAGTCACATTGAAACCTAAAAAAGGGAAAAATATACAGTTTCCCCTCTGAAGATCCCTGGTCTCACATCTTGTAACAAGAAACATAAATTTTCTAACTATGTTGTTTAACTTGAAAAAGAAGTGGTTAGATTAGAAGAGCTAGTAGACAAAGGATTGTAGATCCAAGAGTTTGATGAAAACTGTGTGTCAGTTGGCTCTGGAGTAGGAATTGCACCTATTTTTCTTTCTAGTATAATTTTTCCTCACACATTCAAACTTAAATTTGAGAACACTAATAATATTGATGAGTATGAAGCACTACTTTTGGGAATAGAAGAGGCTAAAAAAGGGGAATTAAGCTTTTAAAGACTAATGGAGATCCATAATTGGTAGTAAAGAAAGTAAAATATAGCTTTGAACTTAAGAATACAAGGATAAAGTATTACAAGAATATAGTGTGGGATGAGTTTGAAGGATTTGAAGCATTCTCAATAGAAGCACTGCCTAGGGGGATGAATACTAGAGTAGATGTGCTAGCTGGATTAACATGACTAATGATACCACATCTTGATTTTACATAAGTCATATATACCATTGAATTGATCCATTGACCTAACATGCATGATAATTCAAAATCTTGACAAGTGTTCAGTGATGATGCACATATTAATACATTTTTGCAAGGAATTGAGAAGTTTAGATCTCTTTTCTTTGAAGGTTCTAATTCTGAGTATCATGAGTTTTGTCTGAGTGATCAAGGAGGATGCATAGATGAAGTCATTCAATTGAAAGGGAGTTGTATTCCAAAAGGTTTGGTAGCCCTTGAAGCTTTTTTCAATAGGAAGGATCATCCCCTTAAGAAGAATACATAAGCAAAAGAGGAGCAATTGGGAGCATGTGACATAATCAATGTAGGTACTAAAGACAATCCAAAGCTAATTAACCTGGGAAAATGTTGCACCAAAATTAAAAAATCAAGGTTTATAATATTATTGAAATAATTTAGAGATGTATTTGCATGATGCTATTAAGACTCGAGATATTTTTGTGAAGGATAGTTTAAGCATCAAATTTCCTTGAAGTTCAAAGTAATGCCTTTTCAAAAAAAACTCAAAAATTATAATCCTCAGGTAGAAGATGCAATTTTTAAAGAAGTTGATAAGATTCTTAAGGCTTGAATTATATATCCCATACATCACTCCACATGGGTGGCCAACATAGTACCTATTTGCAAGAAAAGTGGGAAGATCAGGATCTATGTGGATTTCAGAAACTTGAATCATGCAAGTTTGAAGGATAATTTTTCTTTGCCTAATAGGGATTAAATTTTGCAAATGGTAGGAGGATTAGAGATGATGGCCATGCTAGATGGGTTCTCCAAATATAATCAAATTAGTGTGGCCTCTGAAGATCAGCACAAAACTACTTTTACCACTCCTTGGGCAACCTTTTCTTATAGCCAAATGCCTTTCAGACTTATAAATGTTGGTGCCACATTTCAAAGGGATATGAAATCTTATTTTGGTGATCTATTAAATAAGATAATAGTCATATACTTAGATGATATGAATGTCTTCTCAAGGAAAAGGAAGAAACACTTGTGAGATATGAGATTGGTCCTCCAAAGGTGTAGGGAACATGGCATATCTCTTAATCCCTACAAGTCCTTATTCTATGTTACAAAAGGAAAAATCTTCAGAGACTTGTTGTCAAAGGAAGGGATCAAGATTGATCTGGAGAGAGTTCACACAATTCAACAACTATGCCTTCCTTCCAACCATAATGGAGTTAGGTTATTCTTTAGACAATAAATTTCCTGATAAGATTTGTGCATGAGTTCTCTTAAACCATTAGACCTATCACCAACCTCAGTGAGAAGTTAAATTTCAAATGGAATGATGAGGCTATGAAAGCTTTTGAAGAAGTAAAATCTGCCATTGTGCAATCTCTCATATTGGCCCATCTTGCTTTCAAAAAGAATTTTATAATCTATTGTTACGCTAGTGAACATACCATGTCCATAGTCTTGTTAGAAAAGAGTAAAGTAGGTGAAGAGCTTCCAATCTCATTCATGAGTGTGCCCTTGAAGAATCATGTATTGAGGCATTCTATCATTGAGAAACAAGCATTTTTGTTGGTTAAAGTTGTTAAGAAATTTTGTTATTACATCCTACACCCTCACTCAACAGTGTTTGTCCCAAGTACAACCATAAAAAGTATCCTGGCACAACAAGAGGTGGAAATAAATAATAGAGCAACGTGGGTGTCAAAAATTCAAGATTTTGACCTCAAAATAAAGCCAACCAATCTTGTAAGAGGACAAGGCTTGTGCATATTAATAGCTAAGAACCAAGATGAAATAAGAAAAGAAAAATCAATGAAATTATTAGTAATATTAATAGATAGATAGTTCTCATACATAGCTTACTACCTCACTTATGACAAGTGCCCTGAACACCTGATAGGTAAAGTAAAAAGGACCTTAAGATTGCAACTGACCAAGTATATAATTGTTGATGAAATTCTATATAAGAAAGGTCTAGATGGTATATTGCACACATGTGTAGACAATAGTCAATAGGAGAAATTGCTTCATGCTTTTCATGATGAAGCATGTAAAGGACATTTTTCTTCCATGTTGACCACTTTCAAAATACTCTGAAGTGGCTACTATTGGCTAGATATGTTTGATGATGAATATAAATAGGTTGTACAGTGTGAGAAATGTAAAATTTTCTCAATAAAACCTAAGCTTACAACATTTCCCTTGAAAGCTATAGTAATTGAAGAACCTTTTATATAATAGAACCTAGACTTCATTGGACCACTTAATCCTATTTCTAATGTTGGGCATACTCATATCTTGACTGCTACTAATTATTTTACTAAGTAGATCAAGGAAACATGATTCAAAAAACCACATATAAATTTGTCTACAATTTCTTGAAAGAGAGTATCTTGGTTAGATTCAGAGTGCTTGAGAAGTTAGTAACTAACAAAACTCAAAATTTGTCTTCTCATGAATTACATATTTTTTGTTATGATAATGGCATAAGACTCTCTCATGCCTCAAACTACCTCCCATAGGGAAACGACCAAGTAGAGTCTTCAAATAAGCACATCATTTCCATTCTGAGGAAGTTAGTTAGCAAACATTTGCAAAAGGTTGCATGAAGCTCTATGGGCTGATCGAACAAGTCCCAAGAGAGTGATTGGAATGAAACCTTTTAAACTAGTGTATGGTATAGAAGCACAACTTTCACTACCCCTTGAATTGGCTACCATCAAGTGACATAAGGTATTAGAAGATGAAACATTCTAGAGTGCTATGGAAAAGAAAATAGGCTACCTCATGGAGGTAGAGGAGGAATGAGAAAAGGTTGTAGATCACATCACTAAACACCAGGCTTGGGTTAAAAGGATCATTCATCATAGAGATAGACCTAGGAAATTCATGGAAGATGATAAGGTGCTATTATAGGACAAGAGAAATGAACCCAAAGGCACTTTGGGAAGTTTGAATCACTTTGGAAGGGTCCTTTTAAAATTAGTAGAATCCTCGAGCCCAATTCCTTTGAAATGCCCTTGTCTTACAATGGGAAGGACTTAAAATTCTATCAGCTATAAGGATCCTTTGCTTCATCCTTGTAAATCAAGTATATATTTTGTGCTGATTTTTGTTTTTAGCTTAGTCTTGTGTTGTGAAACTAGAGAATCTAAATTCATTTTCAGTCCTGTATAGTTAGAATCCCCAACTAGAGCTAGCTATTACAAGACTTTTGGCCTTATAATTTTTATTTTGGCATTTCATCATTCTTGATGATTCTCTTGTGGGCTTAAACTTTGAACTTGAACTCCTAAAACAATTATTTCAAAGTTCAAAGTTTGAAAGTTCAAGTTGTCTTGGTCTTATCGTGACACTTTGTTCACAATTGCCTATATTACCTTTTTCCTTGAATTTGAAATCTTGAACTAATTGAGTTCAAAGTTCAAGGTTCATTCTTCTATCTTATGTGTCCATTTTAAGACTAGATCACACCTATGACATCAATTGTATTTCAGTGCTTCTTTTGAAGTTAAACTTTGGACTAACAATGATTCAAATTTAGAGTTCATTATTGTTTGAATTTTTCTACTTTAGTGAGTCAGTCCACCTGCACCAAATCCCTAAATTTTATGACTATCAAATTTGAACCTTGAACATTTCCCATGGTTCAAGAGTTCAAAATTTATCATTCTAAAAATGTGCAAATAATGACAAGTGGGAGTACAAAGATTATCAATTTTTTCCTAAAAAAGCATAAAAGACATCGTTTAATGGTTAATTGGTACAAAAGGTGATGAAATGATTTGGTACATGCAAAGTTTAAAAATAGTCATTAATGATTAAAATACCCTATCAAATCAATACTTTCCTCATTCATCCATCATGTGCTTTCCCATTTAAAAATCTTTCAAACTTCCTTTTGTGCTTATTCCACCATTTTCATATGAGGTAAGATATTTGATGTTTCTTGGAGATGAAAGTAGCCTACATCATAGTCTTTCCCATTAGGAGATTTGTCGTGTCTTCCTTGTGGTGGGTCTCATTATTTTTCCTCATTAGCTACTATTTAAATTCATATTTAAAGGAAAAGATAACTCTGTTGTCTTCTTTTATTTTGTCTTTTCTTGTTGTTAAAACTATAGTCTATTCTTCTATCATGGCTACTTCCCATCTAATTTTACCCAAAGAAAAGACAACCACCACCCTTACCAATTTCTTGCTAGAAAAGAGGGATACGTTTCTTTCTAATGAGGACATTGAGAAATTAATGAAAAGGTTTTCAAAACCTAATCTTAGGTATATTGTAGAAAATATAGCTGAAAGTGTCTTATTACAAGCTTGAGGATTTTGAGAAGTAGTCCTTTTCCCAGAGTTGGTTTTAGAATGTAGGAATAAGTATGATGCTACCTAGAGGTGCATCAGAATGTATACAAGGGAAGTATTGTTGTATATAACTAGAGTTACCATTACAGGTGCCCTAAGAAATCCTCCACATGAAGAATATGAAGCCTGGACCATCAGCTTGTCTCACTCCCAATTTGCCACTAACACCAAATTTTTTAACAATGCCATAACTAAGAATTGGTTGCTCAAAACTAAGAAAGGAGGTTCTCATCTTCCTCATCCCCTAACATGAGAACATATGATTCCAAAGATTAAAGACATAATCATAAAGATACATTTTTTTAGGAAAATTGAATGTATCTTTGTCCAGATCATTTTTAGTGAAGAAAAGTATATTGACTAGGCTAAAATTATAGTTGATGCACTACATGAAGAGCTTTCACAAGCATCTATGGTTTCCAACTTCTATATTGATTTTCACAGGCCTTCAAAAGGCCATTTTTCTTAGTTCTTTTTATCTCCTTTCAAACAATTATTTTTCAAAGAAGACATAAATTTATGGTTTTCAAGCATATGAACTTATGGATTTTATGTATATATATATATTTTATCAACCTTATTAAATAAAATATGTGATCAATATAAAAAAAAACCATCAGAAGATACACTTACACAATAACACCAGATATGTTAATTAGGGAAACCCTTGATCAGAAGGAACACTCCAGTGTATATATATATATATATATATATATATATATATATATATATATATATATATATATATATATATATATATATATATATATGAAGTAGAAATATGGATAGTTTAAAGGCATTATATTTTATTGAATTCATGACCATGAATGGTATAATGTAGTAGCTACACATGCTAAAAAAATGTTTCCCTGCCTATGCTATGTTTTGGGTATTTTTCCTACTATAGCCATAGGAATTGCAGGAGTGTTAGTTGGAACTTTACACCTTTTTCCTATTATTGATGATAAGAATATATATGTATATAGAAGGTTGTGTCCACATTGATTATTTTACAAGTGTTTACTATGGGCATTTAAGGACCAACATTTTGGCATTGGAATAGTCAAAGCTAACTATGGATTGCAAGACTTTCTCAAGTGGGAAAATCAATTATTACTTTTTGTTGCATGCAACACACGAATGTAGTTTCATCAACATGATATATTCTTGGAGGATTTATTCATGTTTAATGTTGTTTCTATTCTGAAACTTTGTGAGTCTGTAACTGATCCTCATTTATGGAGTGATCTTATATTTAGGAGATAGTTATAAGTTTTCTTTCAAATAAATGATTGTTCTAACTTTTTAGAAGTTAAGTCAAAAGAGTTGAATGAGTTGATTTTCATAACAATACTATTGTGATACTTTTTTTCAATCAAGTGTAATTTTTCTCCATGAATGAGTATAAAGGTGAAAGCACAAACCTATGTCACCATTTGTGATATTTGGAGGGGTTACGACCGAAATAGTTTCGGCCGTAACGGTTATGGCCGAACAAGTTTTGGCCGTACATATGTGGCAAGTTTCCATGTCAACGTGGCATGCACAGTTATGGCCGAAACACTTCCGGCCAAAATGGTTCCGTCCGTAACCCCCATGTTTCAAATGACTCAAAATATCATAAAAATAGCCAAAAAGTAATTGATGATACTTTTATATGCTAGGGGGTTATGGCCGAAACCCTTTCAGCCGAAACAGTTATGGTCGAAACCGTTTCGGCCGGAACTACCTATGTGGCATCCTAGGTGGCAGCCACACAAGCAAAAATAAGAACTTCTGCAAACTTCTCACTTTGAAGGCCAATTTGACTTACTAAATTGAAGTTTAAAAAAAAAATAAAAATATAGTTTTGTAGGTCTCAGAATCAAGATTATGATTATATAATTTTTTTAAAATTTTGATTAAGGATAATATGTTATAATTTGAAAATAGTACAAGTAGGTATTTTAAGATTCAGGAAGATGTCTATTCAAAAATAAGAAAAAAATAGTAAATCATGTTAAAAAATTATTATTTTTTAATGCTGCACTAGAGGAGAGAGTCTTCTTCAAGAATATGTAATTTTTAAAAAAAAATATGTAGATTTGATGGAAAAAGTTTGACGGGAGAAAAAAACTATCAATTTCTAATAACTTTGACTTTGACCAGTTATAACTTAAAAAATATTAGTCAAATTTCAATTTTTATTTTTTGGTACGCTAGGTATACATGTTGACCCTAACATATTCCAAAATCAGACCAAAATATGAACATTTTCATATATTTGTTTGACGGGAAAAAAACTCTATATTTTCATCATTTAAAAAAAATTAAAAAATAGACTTTAAAAATTAAAAAATAGATAAAATTTTCACTCAATTTTTTTCAAAAAAATTATAGACATAAACTTCATCTAATTTTACACATTTCATTAGTTTACATCATCTTAAAATTCTAAGCACAAATACAACTTTTATGTCATTAAAGTTGAAGACTTTAAATTCTGATATCGCTTCTCCTTTATAAAAGGTGACACAGGTTTGTGCTTTTACCCATAATGCATTGTTCAAGTTTATATCTCTTATCTTGATTGTATTTTCTATTCACTCATCCAAGGGGGGGCACTTGGTGAGTGAATATTTCTATTAGAGTAGAATTTATTTTCCTATTCATTTCTAAGGTAGAACTTTGTTGCTCTTGTAGCCACTGATAATAGAATTGGTAGGTTGTTCCTACAACATAGGCTATTAGAGTAACTCCCACCCATGATTACATGTTTTGTTAGAGTAATTTTATTTATTAGTTTTAGCATAGTTTTTATAAAGCTCAAGAATTTGAATTTTGTAGTTTAGTCTTAAGATTGAGAGAGTTTAAAATATATTCTTTATGAATACATTCCAAGTTTGCATCCTTGGTTGATAATTAAATGAGACCGAATAACTCATTTAGAAACCAATTAGGGTGTTTGATCTTGAATAGGCAGTCCATTGCCATAGGTTTTTAATACCATTATTTGGCCAAACATTTTTTGGTGCCATTGCCAAGGATGGTGTTAATTTAAACTTATATTAGTTTTTACATTTCTAGTTCTAATAATCTAGAGATTAGTCTTAAGTAAGCATTTTATGTGTAGATGGAGACCCCTCCTTGGGAGATTTTTTCCTCGTAATCATCTGGAAGAATCATTAGATATTTTAAATCTTGACCCTGAAGAACCTCATAGTGATAATAAAGAGGAAAAACCCTTTAAAAATCCTTATGCTGATGCTCAAGAATTAATACTCTCATCCTCTAAAGAATCATTGTAATTGAATGACCTTTTTGGTGAACCTGAATACCAAGACAACCCACTTTCCCTTGTTATCTATCAACTACCACCACAAGGTCCTCCTCCAAGAATGTCTTAGCCTTAGCCTCAACCTACATTTCCTTTCGCTATTACCACTCAGTAAAGTAAGCAAAATTTGAAGAACATACCTACCACTACATCACATAAGACCTTGAGACATTCCTCTTTGAGTTTGACATGCATTGGAAGAGTAACAATTATACAACTAATTCCCACAAGCTAAAGTTGTTTCCATCCACTCTAAAGGAAGCTACTTTGAGATGGTTCATGGGGTTAGGTGCCAATGTTGTAGAAGATTGGCATGTAATGAGAAATATGTTCCTTTAAAAATATAAATAATATTGTAGGGGAAGAGATTTGAAAGGAGATGACATTTTCAAAATGTCCCAAAAGGAAGAAGAAACCTTGGAGGATTATGTCTCAAGGTTCATGTTCAACTTCCAGTGTAATACACAACACTAGTGTAATGAGGAATCACTGAAACATCTTTTTCTAAAAGGTGTGACTGATGGAAGTACTAAGGCCCTAAACCTTATGGTAGGAGGAGACATTACTCAGAAAAACTTGGTTGACATAAAGAATATATGTTTGAATTATTCAAGGGATATTGTGAAGAAAGGTAGGGGACTTAGGGATCTACCACATAAGTCTAGTAGTGGTTTGGGAGTATCTAAGATGGATCTTCAATCTTCTATCTAACTTCAAGCAAAATGTCATCAATGATGTCACCACTTAGTTGGATAGTATGCAAGCTAGAAGAAAGGAGGATGCAGATGCCATTCTGGCTGAATTTTGCTCTCATTGTAGAGAAAAGAAGAGAAATTATAGGTGCAAGAAAGTTGTATCTATGGAAAATAATCCATTGCCCACTAAGTTTCAATCCATAGATGAGGAGAATGGAGAAGTTTTCTATGTTTCTCAAAGGCATCCATTGGCTCAAAGAGAAGGTATGTCTCTAGACCCCTTGAATACTTTTGGTTATTATAAATATAGTAGTCAATGGCCAAGCCATAATCCTTAGAATTCTACCCCTCAAAGATAGAAATAGAATTATAAATGGTCTAACCAATAGTCACATTATAACCAATCCTACTAGCAACAACTACCATTTAACCCATACCAACAATATTTTAACTCCTATCAGAAGCTGATGAGATGAAAATTTGCCTTTATTTTATGATGTTTACGATACTTTGTTGATACTCTATTTATCTTTGATAAAACATTTGTGGACCTATGTTTACCAAACCTATGATAAACCTATGGGGTAGAAACTATGCCATCTTTTGCTAATATATATATATATATATATATATATATATATATATATATATATATATATATATATATATATATATATATATATATATATATATATATATATATATATATATATATATATATATATATATATATATATATATATATATATATAGTATGCAATATTTCATATAGTTATCAAAATGTGCATTCTTATATTTGAATTTGATTTGATAAATGTTTACTTGCAAAAATGTTTTGTGTTATAACTAACATGTTAATGAATACTAAAAGATGATTGGAGAATTCAAAAGCTAAGCATCAACAACATTTAAGGAGAGGAGAATGCCAAGGAGCAACCACGGTGGAGGAAGTCGTAACGGTTCTAGAAGACATGAAAGTGAGTAAGGAGGAACTCTGAAGACTTATTACCTTCTCTACATTTAGTCTATGGTGAGTGAATGTTCAGACTTTATTATTCCCACCTTAAGCTGTTATTCCTTCTTCCTGCCTTCAGTTGTTATCTTCCTATTTTCTCTCTTCCAAATTTTAAGATAGGTCATTTACTTTTCTATTATGGAACAAATGGTGATTTCCTATATATATAGGAATTGACCCAAGTATGTTAAGTTTTTAAGAACTAGTTAGAAGAAATAGTTTCTGAGAATAGACTGTATACTTTTATAGTTGTGTTTTTACAGTCCTATGTTATTTAATGAATTTCTAAATTGAATGAAATAGTTTTCAGCTTTTATATTGTGTTAGTAGTTTAGAGAAGCTGACCAAGGGGGCCCACTTGGAAGCTGGATTAGGTTAGGATATAATAGATTTATTTTTGAGCATTCATAGTATCTTAGTTAGAAGTTTCGAGTTCCTTCCTGTAGCATCACACTTTGTGAATGTTCCTGCAGTATATGTGAGAACAATTTTAGTGTATGAGCCAAGTTGGAATATTTTTTATCTTTTCATTGTATTTCCAGTATTCATAGAGTTAAGTGTGTTAGTTTCCTATAGCAATAGTGTAAGTTCTTTTTATTTCATTTTTACTTTCTTGGAGCATAAGCTTAGTGACTCATTAAGAGGCCTAGTGCACATACTGTGTCGACCATTTAGAGTATACGTCCTTGGGTTGATAAGATCAAATGCATCTCATAGTGGGAGAAATAGTCCTTAGTTTGAATATATTATTCCTAAGCAAGGCCTAGTGCATGACTATGATACACCTATTGTGAGGTAGGTCATTTTTGGCACTGTTGCTAGGGATGGTGTCAAGCTAGGAGCATTTTGAGTCATAGTTGCTAGATAATTTTTTTTTAGAATCTCTAGTTTGAAGTTTTTTTCACTAGTGTGAAAAGTTTAATTACATGCATTGAAGAGGAAGATGATGAGATGAATATAGCATATTTATTCCATGAGGATCTATTAATTTGAATGAAGAAGTTGAAGAAGAAAAAGTTGAGTTACCTTTTGAAGATGCAAGCCTTATTTTTCCTAGAGTATCAAGAATTGAACCAATAGATATATCTAGTCTTCAACCCTTCACTGAAGTATTGACTGGTTGTCTTGACAAAACTGCTCTGAATCCACCAGTTGTTAATCATCTAGTACCTAATGTCCCTTTTTAAGTAGCAACCTCATAATCTGATATCTCTAGTCATGGCACAACCTACTTTTCCATTTCCTCTTCCAAGTCTTGTAACCAATGCTAATCTTAAGAACATAACTCCCACTACTCTTACAAAGTTCTATGGGCTTGCAACTAAAGACCCTAATACTTTATTATTTGAATTTGATATCCTTTTTCATAGTTTTGAATACAAAAATGATGCCCATAAGCTTAATTTTTTTCCAGCAACATTGAAAGAATTGACTTTACAATGGTTCATGGGCTTAGGAGCCAATGCAACAGGAAGTTGGGGTGAAATGCAAGCTCTATTTTTGGATAAATATAAAGAATATTGCAAAGAATCTAGTTCAAGAGGGGATAATATCTTTAGGATATCACAAAAGGAGGAAGACACTTGGAAGACTATGTTTTTCATTTCTTATACACAGTGCAAAAGAACCCTCAACATACATTTTCTAAAGATTCACAAAAGCTAGTCTTTCTGAGAGGTGTGAATGACAATTGTCTAGAAGTATTGGACCTGATGGCTGGTGGTGACGTATATCAAGCTTCTAAGGATAATATCAAGAAGATCTATTAGAATTATTCAAGGTCAACCATGAAGAAAGGTCGAGGACCTCATTCCATAGTCACTAAAGGAATTACTCAAGGCATTTCAAAGCTTGAGATATCTAACCTTTTGTTAGATTTCAAAAAAGATATCATCAATGATGTTGCTAAAAATTTGGATACAATGACTACAAAGAATAAAAAAATAGAAGGTGAGTTACAACTAGCTGAGTATTGTCCTCATTTTCAGAAGCAAAAAAAGGATTGCAAATGTAAACTAGTCGCAAGCATGGAGAACCGACATCTTCCAACTGAGTATGTCAAGATAGATGGAGATGATGAGCAAGTATTCTTTTTTTCTCAATGTTCACCATGGTCCCAATGTCAAGGTATGCCTTAGGACCCCTTGCAAAGTTTAAATTCATATGGTAATGAATGGAAAAACTGTAATTTCCAAGGTCCTCCACAAAATCAATCCAATTGGAACAATGCTGGGAAAAATAACCCACAATAATCCCAATGGCCTCAGAATTCCCAACCACCCTAGCCTAATCAATAGAGTAACCAATGGCTACAAAACCAAAAAAAATACTAGCAAAACTAGCAAAACCAATGGCAACCACCCTAAGGGAATTGGCAGTCTATGAAACAATGGAAGGGATCTCAAGAATGGCCTAACCAAAATATTGGTGCTCCATAATTACCCCCTTTAGTTCAACAACCTACTTTAATGCCACCACCTACAAACCCTAGACCTAAAAAGAAAACACAATTACCAATACAACCTTAGCCAAACCCAAATAGCCAACAACCACAACAGTCCATGTGTAGTGCTGATGCTCAATAGTATCCTGCTTACACCTTGAATGTTGCTGATATACAACTAAGATTTGGTACAACTTTACTAGTGCCTAAACCACCTCTTATAATTGAAATACTAGATTCTCCTGTAGCATCAGAACCTTTAGTTGCTAAACCTATTGACTCACCTAATGTCACCATGTCAACCCCAACTCAACCAGCAGTAGAACCTCCTTTTCCAAAAAAACTAATACAAAAGAAACCTAAACAAACTAAGGAATAGCCTTTTGACATTGTTGATCAGTTGAAAAATATACATGTCCAAATACCATTGTTTCAAGCTATTAAGGGCATTCCAGTCTATGGAAAAACTATTAGGGAAGTTTTCTTGAAGAAACCTAGAAGGAAGAAGAAGGACCCCACCATAGTCCATGTTGTGGGACAATTGGCTGACATCATGCTAGGGAAAGTGATTACACCAAAATATTTTGATCCAGGAAGTCCAGTAGTGAATGCCAATATAAATGGTCAATTTTTTTAAGGCTTTAATAGACCTCAGAGCTGCTATCAATTTCATGACCAAAGATACCATGAAGAAGTTAAAAATAGAAGAACTAAGGGCTACACCAACAATTTTGTAACTTGTAGACAGTTCTACTATCACCCTTGATGAGATGATAGAAAACATAGTTGTAACCTTAGATTCTTTGAAGTATCCTATAGAGTTCATGATTTTGTCTCCTAAAGGTAATTTATCTAGTTATCTTGTCATCTTAGGTAGACCATGGTTAGCCATAGCCAATGCAAATATAAGTTGCAGATCAGAGAATATGACTATATCAAATGGCCAAGCAACAAAGCAATTTGATTTATATCCTCCAGCCCAACCATTACTAGATTTGAGTACATCTATTTGGATAGATTTATGATATGAAGAAGAAGAGTTAAATTATATAGTACAACTCATGATGTTACATAGATAGTCTTTTCTAAAATTGCAAGAGGAAGATTTAGTACTTTAGAGTATCCTCACTAACACCTGTGTGGTAGAGAAAGATATATCTGAAAGTTCTATGTTAGAATTGATCACATATGAGAAATGTGATAAGAATTGTACTTTTCTCAAAGAACCTAAAATTCTTTATCCACTTTTACCTTGTGAATTAGAAGCAAGTCCAATTTTTGAAGCTGTTATGATAGACTCCACTACTACTGTTGAATTGACTAAAGGTCATAATCTCAATGTTAATCTTAGGTTAACACCCAATAGATGGAATAGTTAAAGGAATTGCTTCAAAGGCATAAAAATTCATTTGAATGGGACTATAGTGTTATAAAAGGGTTGAGACCTACATTATGCACTCATAGTATATACATCAATGAAGGCTGTCTACCACTCCATCAACCCTAGAGAAGGATAAATCCAAGCCTTAGAGAAATAGTTAAGATCGAATTATAGAAACTGCTTGATGCTAGTTTTATTTATCCTATGTCTGATAGTAGATGGGTGTCAACCCTATTTATAGTGCCTAAAAAGGGAGGAAAATGGAGAATCTATGTTTTGGACACACTAGCTAGAAAGAAGTATTTCTCTTTTCTAGATGGGTATAGTGGTTATAACCAAATGAATATTGCTCTTGAAGATCAAGATAAAATCATATTTACATGTCTATGGGGTACTTTTGCATACTCTATTTTACCATTTGGTCTATGCAATGCTCCTAAAACATTTCAAAGAGCAGTTATTAGTATTTTTGTTGATATATCACATGATTGTATGAAAATCTACATGGATGACTTCACAACATTTGGAGTATTTTTTGAAGAAGTAATGGTGAATCTTGAAAAGGTTTTGGTAAGATGTCAAGAACATAATTTGGCACTTAACAATGAAAAGTGTTTCATGCTTATGTAGGAGGGTATGGTACTTGGTCATTTCATATCCACTATAGGAATACAAGTGGATCCAACTAAGATAGAGGTAATTCAAAGATTTCCCATACCCACAAAATCAAAAGATGTAAGATCCTTTCTAGGATATTACAGACATTTCATAAAAGATTTCAGTAAAATAGCTAGTCCTTTGTATAAGTTACTCACAAAAGAAGCTGAATTTAGTTGGACATCCGAATGTGATGAAGCCTTCCTACAGCTTAAGAAACTTCTGACCACAACCCTAGTTTTACAAGGCCTTGATTGGAATTTACCTTTTCACATATATACAGATGCCTTTGATTATGTCATAGGTGCAGTCTTAGTGCAACAATCCCAAAATCTTGAAAATGGCATCTATTATATCAATAAGAGCCTTCATGGTCTAGAGCTGAACTACACTATGACTGAAAAAGAATTGCTAGCAGTAGTTTATGCCCTCAAAAATTTTTGACATTTCATAACTGGCTATTCCATATTTGTTCATACTGATCATGTAACAATTAAATATCTCATGAACAAACTTGCTATAATAGGTAGGTTAGCAAGATGGTTACTATTGTTGCAAGAATTTGATATAACTATTGTTGATAAGCCTAAAAAAGCCAATGTTGTAGCTGATTATTTATCAAGAATCCATCATGATGATACTGACACTACTTTGGTCAATGATGCATTTTTGGATGAGCATTTGTTTCATATTGCTGTTCAAACTCCATGGTATGCAGACACTGCTAACTACATTGTAGCCAATAAATACTAGCACATTTTTCTTACAAGGAAAGGAAGCTACTTGTAAAGAAGAGTTTTTGTTTATCCTGGATAGATAAGCTCTTCTTTTACAATGGACCTAATCAATTTATGAGAAGATGAGTGAGAGAAGATGAGACATATGCCATTCTACATGCATGTCATAATGAACCATGTGGAGGACACTTTGCAGCAAAAAAATAGCTTTCAAAATCCTAACAACTGGTTATTATTGGCCTACACTTCATAAAATACAAGAAAGTGTGACCAGTGTCAAAGGATGGGCCAACCAACCAGAACAAATGAAATGCCTCTTAATCCTCAGATGGCATTAGCACCATTTGAAAAATGGGGAATGGACTTCATTGGTCCAATTGATCCTCCATCTAGCAGGAAGTCCTATATTTTCGTGTGCATTGACTACTTGATAAAATGGGTTGAAGTTAAGGCTATGAAGCATGCTCATGATGAAAAAGTTGCTAAATTCATGTATGAAGAGATTTTTACTCGCTATGGTGTACCCAAAGAGCTAGTCACTGATCAAGGTGCACAATTCACCTCTAATTTGATCTCAAAATTGACAAAATAGTATAACATTAGGCACCAAAAATCTAGTCCTTATCATCCACAAGGTAATGGACAAGCAGAGGTTACAATCCAGGAGCTAGAAAATATTCTAACAAAAATAGTCCATTTGCACCATCAAGATTGGACTAGCAGATTACAAGAAGCTCTTTGGGCTTACAAGACAACCTAGAAGACTACTATGGGATTCACATCATTTGAGCTTTTGTATGGGAAGGTGGCCATGCTTCCAATTGAATTTGAACATAAAACTCTAAGGACAACCTTAGCATTGGATATTGAACTTCCCATAGCACAAAGAGAATGTCTTCTGCATCTTAACTCTTTGGATGAAATGCGCAAAGTTGCTTTGAAACATACTAAACTAATACAAAAACAAATGAAACACTAGTATAATTCTCATATTATTAGTACAAAAGTTTAAGTTGGTGATTGGGCATTATTATATGATTCCTGATTCAAGGATATGCTAGGAAAGCTGCAGACAAGATGGCTAGGACCATATGAAATTAGTCATGTCTTTGATAATGGAATTGTTCAACTAACTACCAATGATCTGGTACCTTTCAAATTTTTAGTCAATGGTCATAGACTCAAGTTATACAAATGGCCAAAAACAAAAGTGGATTTCCTACAATAGTTCCAATAGCTAGATTCAAATACAACTCAAGTAACTCTTCCTGTAGCCGAAGGTGTCAACCTTCCGATTGCTGCTCTTCAACATTAGTTTTTTTTTTTTTTGTGCATGCTCATAATAATGACTTTATGTTCACATAAATTTCATTTTTCTATTCACTTTTTCTTTCCATCTCATCTCTTTACCTTCCACCCATCCACCTCATCTCATTTCTTTATCTTCCATCCACCCACTTTCCACATCATCGAATTTTCCATGTTTTTAATAAAATTCCATGAAATGCTGACGGATGTTGCCACTGATATTATTTCCACCACCTTTTGGTACATGTGACAATCTAATTGACAGGTATAACATTTTCAAATTAGATTTCATTTATAGTCCACAGATTTTGTTAAATTATATATAATACTGCATAATCTATATAATGGTAGTGTTATGCCAGTCCCTTACCTATATTGGGTTTGATAAGTGAGGACACTTGTCTAAATTTAGCAGGGGGCAAGGTAGGTCATAATATCCAAAGGCATGCCTATTTATCCATGATGATTTTCTAAATCTTCGCATTACCATTCATTAATAAAAATTTATTGCCATAACTATGCGAAGTGAGGTGTTGTACTCCCTATTTTTGAATGATTTTTTGTGTCAAGCTATGATGTGACCTATGTTCAATTTTTTTCATCATCTAAACCCTATTTCTAGATGATTCTCACACGAGTTTATGATTTACCCTCATTTAAAACTTAATTATTGTGCATAAAAATTTGTTATGACCATTAATTGCTTCCTAAAACAAAGAAGTGTGATCAATTTGAAGCTTGAATCCAAAAAGGGAGAAAACAGAGTAAATAGAGGAAGTGTTAAGGAAATGGGTGGGTAGTTGCAAAGGAGAGAGCTAGTAGAGCACACTGTGTTGCTCTTAGATGTAGAAGCTATAAGAAGGTTTAATGCATGTGGATGGCTAGGGTACTTCTTGAGTTTAACTGCATATGATGAAGAGGCGGCTGCAAAATTTACAAGGACATTCAACGAGGGAGAAGCTTCTATTTGGGGCTTAACAATAGTTGCAATAGAGGAGCGTATTTTTGAGGTAATTAGGTTACCTATGGTTGGAGAAAACTACCCCAGCATGCATGATGCTAGGTCAGTGAGAGCCCAACTTTCTAGGCTGCTTGACCCTCAATTGGACATCACAAAACAAGGTTGCAAGAGAATGTCATTGCTACCACCATACAATGAATTAGCCATGAATATAATCAAGTATTTTACATGCGAAGGCAGATTTCCATACCTGCATGCACATCATTTCAAGCTACTTAGTTGTGTAAGGCGTAATCTTGCTTTGAATATTCCAAATTTCTTGTATAATATGCTTTGCATTAGTGCGGGGGAGACTTAGAAAGGAAAAGAGAATTATATTACTCATCATGCTTTAATTAAGTTTTTAATAGAGTGGTC
This sequence comes from Cupressus sempervirens, assembly GCA_028749045.1. Lineage (NCBI taxonomy): Eukaryota > Viridiplantae > Streptophyta > Pinopsida > Cupressales > Cupressaceae > Cupressus > Cupressus sempervirens. The sequence continues at coordinate 536,492,302 of CM053790.1, forward strand.
AAATAGGGATGTATCCCCCTTAACATGGGATGGATTTGTTCAACTTAAAACCCTACAACCCCAAGTTGGCCCTAGTGAACAACATAGTGAGGAAAATGTAGCTTCGACTAGTGAGCCTGCTGAACAAAACATTCAAGAAGCTAAAACTAAAAGGACTCAAGGAAATGAACAAGAAACTACCCCTATTCAAGAAAATGTGCCTCCACCTATACAAGAAATTCCTAAACCTTCTACCAGAAAAGTTAAGAGGAAACAAAAATTGCTAGAAGAAATTTCTGTTCAGCAAGAAGTGAGCCCTACAATTGTAAAACAAAAGAGAACAAAGAAGGGTCTTGTAGCAACTACTTCTGCAATAGAAACACCCAAGGGGAAAAGTAGGCTAAAGGTTGTAACACAGGAAGAAACCCCTGTAAGGAGAAGCCCTAGAATGAGAGGGAAAGTTTCTAAGGATCCTATTCTGTCTAAAACATCCACCAGGAAATCCCCTATGCAAATTGTTTCTGATCATTCTCCCCCTCATCTTGAGATTACAAGCACTCTTGATAATCTTACTGAAGAGTGTAGGGAAGAATTTAAAGAAAATCTAGATAATACCCTAGCAAGCTTACCAAGCACCTCTAGCTATAGGGATGAGATAGTTCCTAAATATGTTGATCCAAATACTGCCCTAGTTACACATAGATCAACATGGATCACTGGTTTAGCAGAACATCCATGGCAGGAACAAAGAAAGAGGAAAAGGGACCATGAAAAAGACCACAACATTATCTCACTGTAGAAACTCCTCTTTGAATTGTATGGATATTATTTGTTTGTTGAGGCATTGTGGAAAGAAGAAAATAAAAAGATGAATAAGATTATAGTATCTCAAAATGAGGAAATTGCAGAGTTAAAGGAACAACTAGAAAGCCAAAAAAATGCATGGACCATGCTTGTCATGCCCAAACTACGAGGGCAAGAACACAATTTTTAAAAAAAAATTAATAATTAGAATGCTCAAAGTTCGATAAGGTTATAATCACAGTTTAAGTATAGGTTCTCTACGTTACATCTTAAGTTTACAAACTTATGGAGGAATACATCGTTAAGATTTTGAAGCTTTCATTATTAGCTTGATATCGATGTTTATTTTGTTTCAAATTAATCTGAAAACAATAGATTTAAATTTCCTCTATAACAATATAATTAAAGATAGATTTAACATTTATTACATAACATCTTTCATCTCATACAAGGTTAACATTAATTTTTTTTTTTTTATAATCTCTTTGCTATATAAAAAAAAAAAACATCTATCAATAATAATTTAAGCAATTTAAGAAAACTCTATGAGTACGATAAAGAAATAATAATTAAATTATATCTAAATTGAAAATCTAACTTCATTAAGATATTTCTATTAAAGACAATGATTAACATAATCAAAACAAATAATAATTAAATAATTCTTATATATACTTGAAATTAAATAATGCTAACTACTAAACAAAATTAACTAACCAATTCTTAAACTATCTAACTACCTTTTAGATTTAAACTAAATAATATTAAAAACAAACTAAATTAACATAAATATAAAAACTAACTAAACTTATTATTACAAAACTATATTAAAATGACAACTATCTAAATCATAACAAAACATATTCTAAAACTTTAATTTTAAAAAACTATAACTAAACTAAACTAAACTAACAATTAAAAACTTAATAATAAACTAACCTAACCTAGACTAACATATACTTTACCCCCTACACCCCTACTCTATCCCCCCCTTGCTACATGTCCCATCAACCCCCTCAACCCTTGCGCTTTCCCAAGTGCTTGCTCAACGCCCAATATGTGGGGGAGCAGATTCATAACTCCCAAACATGCGCAGGTCAAACTACAAAAAGGTGATGACCTAAGCCTAGCAAGGTGGTTGGGGGGTAAAAGCAAAATAAAAATAGATTAATCTACTTCCCATGATCCAAGGTCTACGCAATTTTATGGAGGGAATAGGTGACATCATCTACTATGATGACAATATGACTTTTGCAAGATAAAATATGTTTTCAACTGCCCTTCCAAACTGATGTCCAAGGATGAAGAGAATGAGTTGATGGCAATAAAGTTTTATAGGTAACAAATAAAGATAGTTAGGATATTTTGTTAAGTTTTAATTCTTTTTTTTAATTTAAAATATTGATTTTATTATTATTTTCTTTATTCATTTTAAATACAATATTCAATAAGGTAAAAAGGATAATTAGGGGATCTTTTTGATTCTTTGTTACTAAAGGCATTTAATTTGCTCCTCCCATACAAAAGACAGAGAGTTTTTACTCTTTTGAAACACATTTTTGTTTTGTCTTATAATTTTCTAAGTATAAAATTTTCAGTTGATTAATAACCAAGGGGGAATTTTTATTTATTTATAAAGTACATTGAATAGATCTACTTGCAAATAGATAAACCAAGAGATTTAGATAATCATTTAAACCACAATACAAGAATTGATTTAATTCTAATAATCACAAAAACTAATCTTTCATTCATAATAAAATTTTCGTTTCCAACAGATAAGAAAACTTGAAATTTGCCTAATTGAATCAACATCATTTCCATCCTATCTTTGATGTGCATCCATCTAATTTGAATTACAATTAAATCACATGATAAACAATTATACTCAATCACCAATTTTATTGGCAAACTTGATTCAAAGGCTCAGCCAGGAAAGAACCAGGAAGATAACCCAGCTTTGTTGCCATTACAACAAAGTTTGAAATACAAATTTCATAGGATTTCAATCCTGAGTTTACAACAATTTAATTGAATTTCCTTCATGACCCTCATCAAGGGATTCATAACAATTTTTGCAACACATTTCTAGAACCATGGAGGGAACAAAATCTGATCAAGTGACAACAAGCATGACCAAGAAACAATTCAAACATGCATATTCATACAAGGTTTTCACAATAGGATTCATAATGAATCAAAATTAGGGAAAGGTGGATTTTTCCAACAGGAGATGTCAGAAACAACACCAAAACAGGTGCCCAATTGGGGCTATAAATCAAGAACTTCCATTCTTCCATTCTTACATGCCAAAACTCATACGTGGTTTGTACTGACAGGTAGGGGCCCATAACACCCTACCCTCTCTCCCTCTTCTTGTCTTGAGAAGAGACTCTACATTGTTGGAGTCCAACTAAAAGGACCTTTCCCAAAATTGGCCACTTCTGCCCTCTCCAAGGGTGAGTAATGCCAAAACACCCATACAAGAAAACTTTGAAATTCAAATAGAAACATGGAAGAAAAGCATTCAAGAACATGGTTTTCAATCCTTCCCAACATACCCACATACATACAAGAAATCAAACAACAACAAGGAAGCATAAGCATGAACCAAACATGAAAATTTGAACAAGGGAGATGAGAATTCCTACTTGCACAAAGAGGTAATGGAAAATGGACAAGTTTGAGTAGAGCTTTTCCCTTCCTTGCTTCAATCTTCCAAGACTCCTCTCTAAATGTAGAGATTGGCTAACAACCTAAACTACTCCAAGAAGGGCCTCTAAATAAGCCTCAAACTCAACCACCACAAAGGCAATAAATTTACCCACCCACCTAAATCTAGAAGCTCCTAACTCAACCCATACTATGGTTAAACACTAAGTGGAGGTGGGGTGATGCAACTCATGGTAGCCATAGTCAATTTTCGCACAAAGGCAAAAAGAGACTTTTGGAGTGACCTCAAAAGTCAATAAAAGGGGCTTAGGGGTTGGAAAAGACACCCAACCCATACCCATACCCCTTGCGTATAAAAATTTCATGTTTTAAAGCCTAAGGAATAGGTTTGGAGCCAAATAAAAGCTAGGAAATAATTAGGACCAACTAACAAATCTAAAATGCAGATTAAGCACTAATTTAGATTAAGGGTGACTAAACTCAATTAAGAACCAAATTAGCAAAAAGACACTAACTTAATCCAACTTAGATCCAAAGGTTACACAGCTAACCCTAGGTAGCATGCTGAAGAGCATATACAATTCACAAGTGTCAAGTGACACTATAAGAACACAGTTTACGAACATTAACATTTACTAATCACAGAAAGATACATACATACATCTCAATTTAATTAAGAACAACAAGGTTTCCAAAATTAGCACATAGAGATCAGTTCTGTTCGTCCGTCAATTTTCTCTGCTAAAATTTTTGCACACTCATTGCACACATTAGTAGTCCCAAAAATCACATGTACATATGTATATACGTATCAAAATTTCACATAAATTGGAACATACATCACTCAGGGTTTCTTTCATCCTACTTAATTCTTAACCATTTAAAATATCTAAAACCAAAATATTAATCCTACATTTACTGATTTCATCGACATACATATACATAAAACATTAAATGATAAACATCAAATATCTAAAAATAACATCACACAACATGAAATAATATAATATGTTCTAAACATCAGATAATGTCTCGACATCTTGAGTCACGAGTATCAAAAATGATAATGTAACAACTAAGGCTATGAAGGGTTAGGGTGAGGCCTCACATCCTCCCCCACTAGGCATGAACTTCCTCTTGGAGTTCATCAAAAGATAAGAGTATTGAGATCGCATCTGTGCTGCATCCTCCCATGAAATCGTGACCTCATCGTAACAATCCCATTAGACCCTAACTTGGTCCAGCTCTCAACCTTGAGGAGCTAGGGTCTGTTGGGCAATAATATGGATAGTCTCTAGTGCCAACTGGCTGACCAAATCCACCTATAGCCTCAATAACTGTAGCCTGATGCTTAGTCTGGCGGTTGTCAATAGCTACGAAAACTCTATGGGACTTGCCCATGTCTTCAACTGTCAGCTCTAAAAAAGCCCCTCTCTGACCACTGGATGACTGTCCCTGTGAACACTCTCTAGCTATGTGACCCATGCCACCACAAGTGTAGCATGGTCCTCGGGTATAAGATCATGCATTCTGTGATCCAGACTACTGTGGGCCTCTTGACCTGCTAGATCCACTGTATCCACCCCTAGAAGACTGCTGAGTCTTTACTGACTGTGGCTGTGGGGTATGTACTTTCTGATCCTATTGTAACTGCCACTACTTGGGCTCAGAGCCCTGGTAACATTGTGAGAGTTTTTGCTACTCCTATTGAGACTGTTGGCCCTTAGAGGACCCTAGTGTATAGTTTTTATTCCCTTTCTAAGAGGGTTTCTGTTGAGTAGAGTTTCGGTTCTAAGATTGATCCCGTGATTCCTATCTACCTAGAGTATCCTCTGGCACTAGTGCTATCTCCACTACCTATTTAAAGGTGGTGGGGAAGGCCATTCGTACTAGGCCCTGAAGTGAGAAATTTAGACCCATGATAAAATGATGTACCTGTAGTTTCTCATCCTTCATATATTCCACATAAAGAAGGAGCTTGAGAAACTTGCTCTCATACTGAGCCACTGTAAGACCTCTTTGATAAAGAGAATGAAACTCCTCTATCTATTTCTATCAAAAATGATCTGACAAGTACCTCTCTTGAAATATTTCTAGGAAAGACTCCCATGTGAGGGTGTCCATCTTCACTCCTATGATCTCCTCCTGATGCCACCAATTGGAGGCATCTCCTCTCAACTGATGAAATGCTAGGCATGCCTTTAGATTACTCCCATAGGGTCATAATCCAAAGCACCTCTATAGGCTCTGCAACCATGCCTCTGCTACTGTCCCCTTAGTGGAATCGGTATATAATGGTGGCCTGAGTCGAATCAATTCCATGATGTCATCTCCTATATGTCTAGGAGGTCTATCAAGTGGGGGTCTTCTCTGGTGTATTGACTCGCCTTCATGCTCATCCTACCCCTCTAACTATCTTGATGGGGGATTCCTAGTCCTCTACCTCTGGGCCCACCTCCTCCGGGCCCCTCTGCTTCCACTATAGGAATTTGGTGACCTAGCTGAACCACAGGTACTACTCTCTGTTGAACTACATTGATCAATGTCTGAAGTGCATCCAAAATGTCCTGGTTTGGGTTAGGTGGTGGTGGAGGTGGAGGTGGTGGTGGTCGAGGTGGTCCATCCTCTTGTCTCGCTCTACCACCTCTCACGCTACGACCTCTGCCTCGTTGGTTGCTTTGAGTAACAGGAGGCATCCTACACAATTAAATGTTTAGTTAAGGTTTCAGAAGTGTAAGGGTTTAAGGTTCCTAGTGTTGAAACACTAGCTCTAATACCAAAATGTCATGCCCAAACTACGAGGGCAAGAACACAAAAGTTTTTTTTAAAAAAAAAAATAAATTAATAATTAGAATGCTCAAAGTTCGATAAGGTTATGATCATAGTTTAAGTATAGGTTTTCTACGTTACATCTTAAGTTTAAAAAATTGTGGAGGAATACATCGTTAAGATTTTGAAGCCTTTGTTATTAGCTTGATATCGACGTTTATTTTGTTTCAAATTAATCTTAAAACAATAGATTTAAATTTCCTCTATAACAATATAATTAAAGATAGATTTAACATTTATTACATAGCATCTTTCATCTCATACAAGGTTAACATTAAAAAAATAATTTTTATAATCTCTTTGCTATATATAAAAAAAAACATCTATCAATAATAATTTAAGCAATTTAAGAAAACTCAATGATTACAATAAAGAAATAATAATTAAATTATATCTAAATTGAGAATCTAACTTCAGTAAGATATTTCCATTAAAGACAATGATTAACATAATCAAACCAAATAATAATTAAATAATTCTTATATATACTTAAAATTAAATAATGCTAACTACTAAACAAAATTAACTAACTAATTCTTAAACTATCTAACTACCCTTTAGATTTAAACTAAATAATATTAAAAAAAAAACTAAATTAACATAAATATAAAAACTAACTAAACTTATTATTACAAAACCATATTAAAATGACAACTATCTAAATCATAACAAAACATATTCTAAAACTTTAATTTTAAAAAACTATAACTAAACTAAACTAAACTAACAATTAAAAACTTAATAATAAACTAACCTAACCTACACTAACATATACTTTTTCCCCTACACCCCTACTCTATCCCCCCTGCCACATGACCCATCGGCCCCCTCAACCCTTGCGCTTTCCCAAACGCTTGCTCAGTGCCCAATACGTGGGGGAGCAGATTCATCACCTCCAAACATGCACAGGTCGAACTACAAAAAGGTGATGACCTAAGCCTAGCAAGGTGGTGGGGGGGTAAAAGAAAAATAAAAATAGATTTAATCTACTTCCCATGATCCAAGATCTGCGCAATTTTATGGAGGGAACAGGTGAAATCATTTGCTATGATGACAATATGACTTTTGCAAGATAAAATATTTTTTTAACTGCCCTTCCAAACTGACGTCCAAGGATGAAGGGAATGAATTGATGACAATAAAGTTTTATAGGTAACAAAGAAAGATAGTTAGGATATTTTGTTAAGGTTTAATTCTCTTTTTTTTTTAATATTGATTTTATTATTGTTTTCTTTATTCATTTTAAATACAATATTCAATAAGGTAAAAAGGATAATTAGGGGATCTTTTTGATTCTCTGTTACTAAAGGCATTTAATTTGCTCCTCCCATACAAAAGACAGAGAGTTTTTCCTCTCTTGAAACACATTTTTTTTTTGTCTTATAATTTTCTAAGTATAAAATTTTTAGTTGATTAATAACCAAGGGGGGGAAATTATTATTATTATTATTTTTTAAAGTACATTGAATAGATCTACTTGCAAATAGATAAACCAAGAGATTTAGATAATCATTTAAACCGCAATGCAAGAATTGATTTAATTCTAATAATCACAAAAACTAATCTTTCATTCATAATAAAATTTTCATTTCCAACAGATAAGAAAACTTGAAATTTGCCTAATTGAATCAACATCATTTCCATCCTATCTTTGATGTGCATCCATCTAATTTAAAATTGCAATTAAATCACATGATAAAAATTTATATTCAATCACCAATTTTATTGGCAAACCTGATTCAAAGGCTCAGCTGGGAAAGAACCAGGAAGAAAACTCGACTTTGTTGCCATTACAACAAAGTTTGAAATACAAATTTCATAGGATTTCAATCCCGAGTTTACAACAATTTAATTGAATTTCCTTCATGACCCTCATCAAGGGATTCATAACAATTTTTGCAACACATTTCTAGAACCATGGAGGGAACAAAATCTGATCAGGTGACAACAAGCATGACCAAGAAACAATTCAAACATGCATATTCATACAAGGTTTTCACAATAGGATTCACAATGAATCAAAACTAGGGAAAGGTAGATTTTTCCAACAAGAGATGTCAGACACAACACCAAATCAGGTGCCCAATCAGGGCTATAAATCAAGAACTTTCATTCTTCCATTCTTACATGCCAAAACTCATATGTGGTTTGTGCTGATAGGTAGGGGCCCATAACACCCTACCCTCTCTCCCTCTTGTCATCCTAAGAAAAGGCTCTACACTGTTGGAGTCCAACTAAAAGGACCTTTCTTAAAATTGGCCACTTCTACCCTCTCCAAGGGTGAGTAATGCCAAAACACCCATACAAGAAAACTTCAAAATTCAAATAGAAACATGGAAGAAAAGCATTCAAGAACATGGTTTTCAATCCTTCCCAACATACCCACATACATACAAGTAATCAAACAACAACAAGGTAGCATAAGCATGAACCAAACATGAAAATCTGAACAAGGGAGATGAGAATTCCTACCTTCACAAAGAGGTAATGGAAAATGGACAAGTTTGAGTAGAGCTTTTCCCTTACTTGCTTCAATCTTCCAAGACTCCTCTCTAAATGTAGAGATTGGCTAACAACCTAAACTACTCCAAGAAGGGCCTCTGAATAAGCCTCAAACTCAACCACCACAAAGGCAATAACTTTACCCACCCACCTACAAATCTAGAAGCTCCTAACTCAACCGACACTATGGTTAAACACTAAGTGGAGGTGGGGTGATGCAACTCATGGTAGCCATAGTCAATTTTCGCACAAAGGCAAAAAGAGACTTTTTGAGTGACCTCAAAAGTCAATAAAAGGGGCTTAGGGGTTGGAAAAGACCCCCAACCCATACCCATACCCATACCCCTTGGGTATAAAAATTTCATGTTTTAAAGCCTAAGGAATAGGTTTGGAGCCAAACAAAAGCTAGGAAATAATTAGGACCAACTACCAACTCTAAAATGCAGATTAAGCACTAATTTAGATTAAGGGTGACTAAACTCAATTAAGAACCAAATTAGGAAAAAGACAATAACTTAATTTGACTTAGGTCCAAAGGTTACACAGCTAACCTTAGGTAGCATGCTGAAGCGCATACCCAATTCACGAGTGTCAAGTGACACTATAAGAACACAATTTACGAACATTAACATTTACTGATCACAGAAAGATACATACATACATCTCAATTTAATCAAGAACAACAAGGTTTCCAAAATTAGCACATAGAGATCAGTTCTATTCCTTTGTCAGTTTTCTCAGCTAAAATATCTGCACACTCATTGCACACATCAGTAGTCCCAAAAATCACATGTACATATGTATATACGTATCAGAATTTCACATAAATTGGAACATACATCACTCAAGGTTTCTTTCATCCTACTTAATTCTTAACCATTTAAAATATCTTAAACCAAAATATCAATCCCACATTTACTAATTTCATCGAAATACATATACATAAAACATTAAATGACAAACATCAAATATCTGAAAATAACATCATATAGCATGAAATAATATAATATGTTCTAAACATCAAATAATATCTCGACATCATGAGTCATGAGTATCAAAAATGATAATGTAACAACTAAGGCTATGAAGGGTCAGGGCGAGGCCTCACAATGCTCTTAAGCTAGCTGACTAGGCCCTTCCTTGTAGGCCACCACCTAGAGTTTATGCTCTCTACTTGAAAGAGCAATTTCTTTTGTTTCACTTGATTTTAATCCTCAAGAATGTGAATGCAGAGTTTAAATCAGGACAAGAATTTTATGGACTATATCAAACTCTACCACCATGGTAGCAAAACTTGTTGTGTGAATTATATGTTCATAATTTTGTTATTTTTTTGGAGACTAAATGGAATCCCTTACTTTACATAGGAGATGTACAACTAAAAGCCCTTATGTCATGGATGTCCAATGAATTGAATTATGATAGGCAACTGAATAACTACAAGGATAAGGAAAGAACAAAACCTTTACCTTTAAGAGCAGAAAGTATAAGCTGAATGAAATGCTTAGGGATTGGTTCACATTGACCTATGAAAAGAGGAATCCAAAAGTGAGGGAGAAGATCTTTGCTACCAAAACTAAGGTTTATGCTGAATATGAAAATTTGCCCTACTTTTCATTTTAGAGATCCATGATCAGTGCTAGGAGTAGGCGGGCCAGACTACCTAAATCTCTTAAGAAGTCTAAACCACACAACCCTATTAACTTGGAAGAAACACTTCACAGAGTTCCAAAATATTTAGAATTAGGGAAACAGCCTAGACTAGAGTTGTGGTGTCCCATAACAATGTAGCCTCCAATGTTCCTATGGCCCTTATATGACATTAATTTTGATAGACTGGACAAGTTGCAGGAAGATCACATGAGAGAAGTGTGGGAGAGAACCAAAGGTTTCACTATACTTTTAAGAGCAAAAGAAAGGGAAGAACATAAATTGGAGAGTTCAGGTCACTAATAAGGAAGTACAATGCTTGAGGACAAGCATTAGTTTGATAGGGGGTAGATGATGAGACCAAAATTTGCCTTTATTTTATGATGTTTAAGATACTTTGTTGATACTCTATTTATCTTTGTTAAAACATTTGTGGGCCTATGTTTACTGAACCTATGATAAACCTATGGTGTAGAAACTATGCCATCTTTTCCTAATATTATATATAGTATTCAATATTTCATATAGTTATCAAAATGTGGGTTCTTATATTTGAATTTAATTTGATAAATGTTTAGTTGCAAACATGTTTTGTATTGTAACTAACATTTTAATGAATACTGAAAGATGATTGGAGAATTCAAAAGCTAAGCATCAAAAACATTTAAGGAGAAGAGAATGCCAAGGAGCAACCATGGTGGAGGAAGTTGTAATGGTTTCAAAAGACATGACAGTGAGTAAGGAGGAACTATGAAGACTTATTACCTTCTCTACATTTACTATATGGTGAGCAAATGTTCCTACTTTATTATTCCCACCTTAAGTTGTTATTCCTTCTTCCTGCCTTCAGTTGTTATCTTCCTATTTTCTCTCTTGCAGATTTTAAGCTAGGTCATTTACTTTTCTATTATGGAATAAATGGTGATTTCCTATATATATAGGAATCGACCCAAGTATGTTAAGTTTTTAAGAACCGGTTAGAAGAAATATTTTCTGAGAATAGACTATTAACTTTTACAGTTGTGTTTTTATAGTCCTATGTTATGTAATGAATTTCTAAATTGAATGAAATAGTTTTCAGCTTTTATATTGTGTTAGTAGTCTAGAGAAGCTGACCAAGGGGGCCCACTTGGAAGCTGGATTAGGTTAGGATAGAATAGATTTATTTTTGAGCATTTATATTATCTTAGTTAGAAGTTCTGAGTTCCTTCCTGTAGCATCACACTTTGTGAATGTTACTGTAGCATATGTGAGAACAATTTTAGTGGATGAGCCAAGTTGGAATATTTGTTATCTTTTCATTTTATTTCCAATATTCATAGAGTTAAGTGTGTTAGTTTCCTACAAAAATAGTGTAAGTTCTTTTCATTGCATTTTTACTTTGCTACAACATAAGCTTAGTGACTCATTAAGAGGACTAGTGCACATACTGTGCCAACCATTTCAATTATATGTCCTTGGGTTGATAAGATTAAATGCACCTCATAGTGGGAGAAATAGTCCTTAGTTTGAATATATTATTCCTAAGCAAGGCCTAGTGCATGAATATGATACACCTATTATGAGGCGGGTCAGAAGCCACAACAGAATAATCGATGCCAACTACACGGTAATTTGCAACAACAACCTTAGTGGGGACCTATCCAACCTAGTCAATAATAAGCTCTTATGCCTCCAACTCAATATAAAGCTCTCATGCCTCCACCTCAACAAAAAGCTCTTATGCCTCCACCTCCTATAGCCAATAATAATTGTCAAAAGCCAACATAACTTCTTATGCAACCAAATCCATATCCTAATAATAAGAAGAAAGCTTATTCTGTGCAAGTAAATGATATCCATCTCAGATCAGGAACTACATTTCCTACACTAAAAGAGCCTATAATAACTAAAGTTGCTAATACTGAGGACATACCTATGAACCAACCTACTATAGTTCCACCTATTCCTCAATCTGTACTAGTATTTACAAATCCCCCTTATCTGTAAAGGTTGGCTTAATCAGCATCACCCAAAGAAAATCATATAACAGGGGATCTAATGGACCAACTCAAGCAAATGATAGTGCAAATTCCGTTGTTGGATTCCCTTAAAGAAGTCCAAATTTTAAAAAAAAAACCTATAAAAGAAACATGTATTAAGCAGTCTAGAAGGAGGAAAAAAGACCTTGACACTGTCCATATTTTGGGTTAGCTTTCTGATCTCATGCTAAGAAAATCTTAACGCCCAAGTACTCTAATCCAGGGAGTCCATTAGTCACTACTCATATTAATGGAATCTAGATACAAAATATCCTAATTGACCTAGGGGCATCAATCAATGTCATGAGTAGGGAAGTTTTGTTGAGGCTTAGCATTATTTGTTTGTGAGATACATGTACATTACTTTGATTAGTTGATAATTCCATTGTTATACTAGATGACCTGGTTGAAGATGTTGTTGTAACACTAGATTCATTAGATCACCCTTCAAATTTTATAATTATGTTATCCAAAGCCACTCTAGGAGGATATCCTTTAATCCTAGGATGACCTTGGTTAGCCACAAATGATGCTTACATTGCATATCACTCAAGAAAAATGACCATATCAAATGGGATAAATACCAAGAAAAAAAATCTATATTCTCTAGCAAAACCCCAAGTAGAACTTGACCAAGTTGTTTGGATAGATTTAGGTGATGTTTCCATTGAAGAAAAATTAGTGTGACAACTCATGGTCATTGAAAGAAACCCATTTTTGGTGTCACAAGAAGAAGATGATATAATAGAAGCAATACTCACCAACAAATATGGTTATGAGGAATCTTCTTGTGATGTCCTTTATTGTTCCCTCCAAACAATATTTGACTAAGTAGACCTCACCTCAGTCTCCTACAACATTTGATTATCTCCACACCTTGTTGCCTCATGAAATAAAGTCACCATCAATCGCATAAATTTTGATGCTAGATAAGGTCAAAAGAGTTGAAATTTCCTTAGGGAAGGAGTTGAATGTTAATAATAATCTCACTACATTTTAGATGTCCATTCTTCTCAAACTTTTGTAAGAAAGGAAAAAATCCTTTGCATGTGACTACACTGATATGAAGGGGTTAGACCCTAAACTTTGCACCCATATAATCTATATAAGTCTTGAGTACAAGATAATAAGACAAGCTTGAAGAATAATTAATCCCACCTTAAGAGATATAGCGAAGACATAATTACAAAAGCTCCTTTGTTCAAGTTTTATTTATCCTATTTCTAATAACCAATGGGTTTTACCTCTAGTAATTGTCCCAAAGAAAGTGGGGAAATGACGAGTTTGTGTGGACTATAGGGAGCTTAATAAATCCTTTAAAAATGATCACTTTCCACTACCTTTCATTGATCAAGTGCTTGATAATCTTGCTAGTAAAAGGTATTTTTCATTTCTAGATGGCTTTAGTGGATATAACCAGATCCAAATGTCACTAGAAGATTAGGACAAGACAATGTTCACCTATCCATGGGGAATATTTTCTTACTTAGTCTTACCATCTAGATTGTGCAATGCACCTACTACTTTCCAAAAAGTAATGCTTGGCATTTTCTCTGACATTGCTGTAGATTGTGTTGAAATATACATGGATGACTTCATTACTCATGGAACCACATTTGAGGAGGCACAAGACAACTTGGATAAGGTTCTTAAGAGATGCCATGAATATAACCTCTCCCTTAACAATGAGAAGTGTTATATGATGATGGAAGAAGGAATTATTTTAGGATACTACCTTTCATCTTTTGGAATATAGATAGACCTTGTAAAAATTGTAGTCATCAACACACTCCCTGCATCGATCAAGAAGAAAGATGTCAAGATTTTTCTTGGTCATGTTGGTTACTATAGAAGATTCATAAAGGATTTCAACCAACTTGTCACACCTTTGTACAACTTACTAAAAAAGGAGGCTGAATTTGAATGGAAAAAAGACTGTGAAGCAACATTTCAATAGCTGAAAGATGTTTTGACAAAAATACCTATTCTCAGAGGGCCTAATTGGAAGCTGCCATTCCACATCCACACTATGAATTTGACTATGCTATTGAAATAGTCCTAGGATAATAGGAAGGTATTGTTGAACATACTATTTACCATATTAGTAAAAAAATGCAAGGTGCTAAGCTTAATTATACTATTATTGAAAAAGAGTTGTTAACAATCATTTATGCACTAAACACATTTATGCACTAAATCAAAAGTTATGAAGTATTTATTTACACTGATCATTTTTCCATCAAATACTTCATGATCAAATCTTCCATTAGTGGTAGATTAGCCTGCTGGTTACTTCTTATGCAAAAATTTGATGTAAAGCTAATTGATAAACTTGACAAAGTTAATGTGGTGGCCAATTTTTTATCAAGATTGCAAGTGCCAGATGATCCTACAATAGTTGAGGACAAATTACCTAATGAGAACTTTTTTTTCTATTGATTCTTTCAATCCATGGTATGTAGACATAGCCAATTACCTTTCTATAGGAATAACACTGCCTTACTTCTCGCCTAAGCAATACCAAATTTTGGTTGAGAAGAGTTTTAACTTCTCATTGATCTCAAGATTTATGTTCTATATAGGACCAAACCAGGTCACCTAATGATGTGTTCGAGAGGATGAGACTTATGAAATTTTATGGGAATGCTTTGATGAGACATGTGGAGGCCATTTTATAGTGAAGAGGACAACCTATAAAATTTTGACAACTAGAAATTACTGACATACTTTACATAAAGATGCAACAAAACATACTCGACACTGTGATAGATGCTAGCAAATGGGTCACCCAACAAAGTATGATGAAATGCTCTTGCAACCTCAGATAGTGGTCAGACCATTTGATAAGTGGAATATCAACTTTGTTGGACCCATTAAACCATCTTCTCATAGGAAGTCATATATCACAATATTTACTAACTATGCCACAAAGTGGGGTCAAAACTAAATAAATGAGGCATGCCAGGGATCATAAAGTTGTTAAGTTTATCCATGAATTTATATTCACCAAATTTGGAGTACCATAGAATATAGTCATGGATCAAGGAGCACAGTTTACCTAAAATCTTATCTCAAAGTTGATGCACAAATACATGGTGCACCATGGTAAATCTTTACCATATCACCCTCAAGCCAATGGTTAGGCCAACATAACTAACCATGAGATAAAATCCATTTTAACTAAGATAGTTGCTGTTCACAAAAAATATTGGGCTACCTATCTTCCTGAAGCCATTTGGGCTTATCATACAACATGGAAAAACATGATTGGGTCTACCCCTTTTGAGCTAGTGTATGGAAAAGCAACATCCATGCCTTGAGTTTTAACATAAGATGCTTAGAATGACTTGGGACCTGGACATTGATCTTACTAGAGCCCAAGAAGACCCTTTATTACAATTGATTGAATTAGATGAATATAGGAAATCTATACTCCACAAAACTGAATTGATCTAGCAATAGAGAAAAAATGGCATGACAAATTAATCCGAGAAAAGAAAATTTCTGTGGGAGATTGGGCACTATTGTATGATTCTAGATACTAGCACACACAAGATAAATTTCAAACCAAATGGGGCATGCCTTATGAGATAATCTTAATATTTGATAATGTTGCAGTTCAACTTTCAACCATTGATCCTGTATGGTTCAAGCTACTTGTCAATGAGCATAGACTCAAACTCTACAAAAAACTAGTAAGTCACAAGGAGTTCCTGTAGTAGTTCTAGCACACCGAAGACATTCATTCTTGTAGTCAAAGCATTTGGGTCTCCTACCCAAACTTCTACTATTTCTTGATTCCATTCAAGATTGATGGGGACACAACCCAACAACAGAATAGACACAATAGAAAGGGGGAATTATATTAACTGAGAAAATATGCTAGTACAAATAGTGCAAAGAAAATAAACTTCAAAACATGCCCTACAGGCTTACAATAGCATAAATCTGGAGAATATTTCTCCTTTTAGCACCTCCTCTCAAGCTCCAATCCGAACTGCCTTTTACAATGCAAGAAATCTCCTTAAATAGACCCCGGAGGGTTAAGGACTAGGAGTACATTCTAGAAAGTGCTAGTAAGCATCCACCGACAAAATGGAAGGTTCCAGAAGCTGCGTTAGAAGTTGGTGCAAATCTAGAAGAATCCAAAAATGGTAGCCGAACTTTCGGGAGGCATAACTTTTGAACCGTAGCTCCGATTGACGAACCGTTTACATTTTCGGAAAGATCTCAAAGTGCTCTATAGCCCTATGGACCAGCTTCACTCATCCCCCATTTTTCGGCCCTTTTTGAGGTCATTTAATGCCCCAAAACTGACTTTGAAGCATTCTTAGGGGGTCTCCAAAACCCAAAAAACTGCAATAACTTTCAAACCGTGGGGCCTTTTGACCTGATTCTTTTTCTGGAATGCTCTAAATCTCAATTACATTCATCTGGCCAAGTCGCACCTTCTAGGTCACCAAAATGATGGTCAAATTGCATGCTCCTATTTTTTCGGGATTTTCAAATGCACTGATAGTTGAACTATGAGAGTTGGAACCTTTATTTGAGCCAAATGGGTATCCAAAAATGTAAAGACATAAAATAGAAACTAAGTCTAAGTACATTTTTTTTTGGGTGACACAGGATTGCCCTTATACCTCTGGATGCTCCTGCATCAGACACCCAGGGTAGATTGAAAAGTGACCCTGTCACTTTATGGATGGTAGAGGAAATCCCAAATGGGAAACCTCAGCTACTGAAATCCAAGTTGAGTCTTCGATCGGTCGTCCTTTCCATTTGACCAAATACTCTTCATACTGCCTGTTTCTGGTACTCCTACCCACACGATGATCTAGAATGTCTTCTATCTCCTCCTTCTTAAAAGCAGGAATTGGACATGGCTCTAAAACCAGCTCCTCATCAGTACCATCATCATGATACTCTATCAAATCTGCAATGTTGAAAATGGGAGAAATGTGAATACCATCTGGCAGCTCAACCTCATATGCATTTCCTGAGTTATGTTTCTTCCAAAATTTTGCAGGGGCCAAATTTCTTCATTTTCAGCTTGTTGTAAGTACCAACTGGAAATCTTTCTTTTCGTAAGTGCACCATGACAAGATCCCCTACTTGGAATTCCTTATGTCTTCTCCTTGCATCAGCCCTAGCTTTATACTCTTGATTCATCTTGATAATGTGTGCTTGAACCTCCTCATGTAGACGCTTGATGTGTTCAGCAAATTCCTTAGCTTCAACACTTGTTCTCTCCCCTTGTTCTATCTTCCTCAATTCTGGTGCAATCCTTGGGCTATTTCCATATACAATTTGAAATGGTGATTTTCCAGTACTCCTATTTAAAGAGTTATTATAAGCAAACTCTGCCTGTGGTAGAATCAAATCCCATCCCTTGGGCTTATCTCCAACTAAACATCTCAGCAAATTGCCCAGACTTCTATTTACCACTTCTGTTTGGCCATCAGTCTGTGGGTGATGCGTGGAACTGAATTTCAAGTCTGTTCTCAACTTCTTCCACAATGTCCTCCAAAAATACCCCACAAATTTAGTATCTCGGTCAGAAACTATACTCCTTGGAAGACCATGTAGTCTCACCACCTCTTTGAAAAACAAGTCTGCAATATGGACAGCATCATGAGTTTTGTGGCATGGAATGAAATGTGCTATTTTGGAGAACCTATCAACCACCACGAATACTGAGTCATTACCCCTTTGTGTCCTTGGCAATCCAAGAACAAAATCCATACCTATGTCCTCCCATGGCCTTGATGGAACAGGCAATGGCTGACATAGGCCAGTATTTTGACTAAACCCCTTGGCAACTTGACAAACCTGGCAACTCTGTACAAACTTCTTCACATCCTGTGTAATTTGAGGCCAAAAATAATGTTCTCTAAGAATGGAAATGGTCTTATCCCGACCAAAATGTCCTTCCATCCCTCCACTGTGTTTCTCCTTAATCAGATTTTCCCTCATGGAACTCCTTGGAATGCACAATTGACTACCTTTGAACAACATGCCATCCTGAATCAAATAGTCTAACCACTTGGTTCTATCTACAGCCACAGGTTCTTTACAAGCTTTCCATGCTTCAGCAAAATCAGGATCCTCGGGGTACAAATTCTTGAGTTCATCAAACCCAACTACTTCAACCTGCATTATTGTAAGCAACAGCTGTCTCCTACTTAATGCATCTGCAACCCTGTTAGATTTTCCACTTCTATGCTTTAACACAAATGTATAACTCTGCAAGAATTCTACCCACTTCATATGCCTCTGATTCAATTTACCTTGGCTATTTAGGTACTGTAATGCCTGATGATCAGTATACAAAACAAATTCCTTTGGCAATAAATAATGCCTCCATTTCTTTAAGGCCTGAACTATCGCATAGAACTCTTGATCATAAACAGAATACTTCTTCTTTGCATCATTCAATTTTTCACTAAAATATGCAATAGGATTACCTTCTTGGCTTAGTACAGCCCCAATAGCGCTACCACTGGCATCAAAATCCACCTGGAATACTTTTCTGAAATCTGGAAGTGCCAACACAGGTTGTTCAGTCACCTTCTTCTTCAGCAATTCAAAACTTCTCGCAGCTGCTGCAGTCCATTTGAACTCTTTTCTATCCCCTCTTATTGTATCAGTTAGAGGTGCACATATGCCACTGAAATTCCTAATAAACTTCTTGTAAAAACTAACCAGACCATGAAATGATCTTACCTCGGTAGCATACCTTGGAGTAGGCCATTCCAAGATGGCTTTTACCTTCTCTGGATCCATTTTGAGACCTTCAGGTGATATAACAAATCCCAAATAGACTAACTCCCTTTTTGCAAAGACACACTTCTTTAGATTAATTAATAGTTTCTCTTCCCTTAGCCTTTCAAGGACACTACGAATATGCAGTAAATGTTCTTCCAAAGTCTTGCTGAAAATTAAAATATCATCCAAATAGACAATAACAAATTTTCCCAAGAACTTCTTAAGTACCTCATTCATGAGCCGCATGAAGGTGCTTGGGGCGTTTGTCAATCCAAAGGGCATGACTAACCACTCATAAAGACCCTCCTTGGTCTTGAAGGCTATTTTCCACTCATCTCCTTCTCGAATTCATATTTGATGATAGCCACTCTTCAGATCTATCTTTGTGAAGTACTGAGCTCCACTCAAGCAGTCCATAAGATCATCCATCCTTGGTAAAGGAAATCGGTACTTGATGGTTATCCTATTTATAGCTCGAGAATCTGTACACATCCTCCACTCTCCATCCTTCTTGGGTGCAAGTACTGCAGGTACTGCACATGGACTCAGGCTCTCTCGAATCAAGCCCTTCCTCAACAGCTCCTGAACCTGTCTATTTAGCTCCTCTGTTTTAGTAGGAGTCATCCTGTGAGCAGCCTTGTTAGGAAAACTAGCTCCTGGAATTAGATCTATTTGATGACTGATTTGCCTTACTGGTGGCAATCCATCTAGAACATTATCAGAGATAATATCTCCAAATTCTCCTAGTAAATCTGAAACTTCCAATGGTATTTCACTACTACCTTCTTTATCTTTCCTAGGAATCAAAGCATAGCACATACGCTGATGTTTCATGCCATCTAAAAACTTCCTTCCATCAACAAGACAAATCCTAGCACTGCTACATACCTTTTCACCTTCCTTTTTCATGGGCTTCAATTTGTGGTGAACTCCATCCTTTGTCAGAGAGTATGTGTTTGCATGTCTATCAAACTGCCATGGTCTACCCAACAATAGATGGCAAACATCCATCGAAATAACATCACAGAGAACTTCATCATGGTAACTCCCAATTTTGAATTTTACTAAACATTGTTCACTTACCAGGACCTTATGATCATCTTTTACCCAAGAAATCCGATAGGGCTGGGGATGTTTCTCCCTCTTGAGCTTCAGCTTAGAGACCATCTCTTCGGATACCAAGTTATCAGTGCTACCACCATCAATGATCACATCACAACATTTATCCTCACACTTGCATCTGGTATGGAACAAACTCCTCCGTTGTCCTAGTTCATTTTAACCACTTAGTAGGACTCTTTCATTTACCAAGGTCTCTCCTCTTTCTGCATCCTCTGAATGTGATGATTGTGCATCCTCATCCACATGAGCAATCCTAGCTTGGCCCTCAGCTCTCCTATCTGTCCTTCCTTGTCGTTGAGGGCATTCAAAGGCACGATGACCTTCTTCATTGCAATGGAAATAGGTACCACAGAAGCCTCGTCTTCCTTGTCCACGTCCTCTACCTCTTCCTCTTTGATTTCCAAAGTCTTGATCATGGGAGCGGTTGAAACCCTCATCCCTTTGGTTCCTGCTAGTACCCTCATCTTCATTTTTCTTTTGAGTTTCATTGCGGCCTCCAGATGATCTACCGCTTCCCCTTCCTCCTTGACCGCGCCCTCTTTGTCTTCCATCAAACCTTTTACTCAGCTTCTCTTCAACTCGTAGGGCAAACTGGTATGCTTCTTCAACACTGGTCATTCTTACCAGACTTAGTTCCTCCTGGATGCTAGGTCGTAACCCACTGATATAACGAGCAACCTTCTCCTTATTTTCTTGTACATGCCCCGCTCTAATCAGGAGTCGGTAAAACTCCTCTGTATATTCTTGGACTGATCTTCCTGCTTGCTTTAACCCATGCATCTTCTTAAATAGATCAAGCTCGTAGTCCACAGGAATGAACTGCTTCTTCAATTTGTCCACCATGCGATCCCATCTTGTGATCTTCTCCTTTCCTCTTCTAAGTCTTTCCAGTTGAACCTCTTGCCACCAGATTTTGGCATGGCCTTTTAGTTTGGCCTTTGCAAACTTAACCCTATCTGGGTCCCTTATATCCTCATACTCAAAGTATTCATCCAATTCATTGATCCAGTCGATCAACTCATCTGGTTTCAAATTTCCTGAAAATATACCCACTTCAATTGTAGGTCTTTTCCCAAACCTAGTAATGGCCCTAAAAAGCCTTTCCTCTACAGGATTCAGAACTTCCCCGTCAACTTCCATTACTTCCTCTTCATTGTCATCCTCGCTATTGTCATCTGCGGCAATATTTGCTCCTCTACGAAGCTCCTCTTGCAATGCTTGTACCTGTCTCTGGAGGGCTCTAACCTCCTTAGGATCAATAGCTCTGGCCCTTTCACCATGCTCTCTTTGTGGAGGCATCTTCTAACTTGAACCCACAACCACACAGTCCTGGTGCAAACTGCCTCACAGTCGGCGCTTTGTCTACACACTCAGGAAAACCCACTCTGATACCACTTGATGGGGACACAACCCAACAACAGAATAGACACAATAGAAAGGGGGAATTATATTAACTAAGAAAATATGCTAGTACAAATAGTGCAGAGAAAATAAACTTCAAAACATGCCCTACAGGCTTACAATAGTATAAATCTAGAGAATATTTCTTCTTTTAGCACCTCCTCTCAAGCTCCAATCTGAATTGCCTTTTACAATGCCAGAAATCTCCTTAAATAGACCCCAAAGGGTTAAGGACTAGGAGTACATTCTAGAAAGTGCTAGTAAGCATCCACCGACAAAATGGAAGGTTCCAGAAGCTGCGTTAGAAGTCGGTGCAAATCTAGAAGAATCCAGAAACGGTAGCCGAACTTTCGGGAGGCATAACTTTTGAACCATAGCTCCGATTGACAAACCGTTTACATTTTTGGAAAGCTCTCGAAGTGCTCTATAGCCCTATGGACAAGCTTCACTCATCCCCCATTTTTCAGCCCTTTTCGAGGTCATTTAATGCCCCAAACCTAACTTTGAAGCATTCTTAGGGGGTCTCCAAAACTCGAAAAACTGCAGTAACTTTCAAACCGTGGGGTCTTTTGACCTGATTCTTTTTTTGGAATGCTCTAAATCTCAATTACATTCATCTGGCCAAGTCGCACCTTCTAGGTCACCAAAATGATGGTCAAATTGCATGCTCCTATTTTTTTGGGATTTTCAAATGCATTGATAGTTGAACTATGAGAGTTGGAACCTTTATTTGAGCCAAATGGGTATCCAAAAATGTAAAGACATAAAATAGAAACTAAGTCTAAGTACATTTTTTTTTGGGTGACACAGGATTGCCCTTATACCTCTGGATGCTCCTGCATGAAAGATCTCCACAATAAACATTTCATATTTTTTGAAATTATTTCTCCGTAATAAAATCCACCTCACCTTCTCTCTCAACCATCTTTCCATACCATCCCATCACTCCATCAATACAAGTGATATTTTTTAGAGCACTCTTCCTACATCACATGCCAAGTTTGTGCCACATACCCTCATACACATTTTATTTTATTTATTCTTTATTAGAAATTCATGTCATTTTTATTTTCTACTCTTGTTTTTCTTGGCTTGCTGGGACTCATGCTCTTACTTAGTTGAGTCAGGGGGAAATATTCTATTCTTTTGAAAAATTCAATTTAGCATGTAAACATTGAGTTTCTTGTCTTTATGAGATGACTGCCACCATGTGCTTGATGATGTGTCCTTCCATAATAGCATCATAATATCAATAAGAAAATTAAAGATATTAAAAGCTGAAGTTTAACTTTCAATGATATGTTAATGTTGTGTTCGGAATGGTAGGCCTTGACATGAGCATACTATTATGAGATTTGATGCAAGTGAAGACATCATTAGATTTTGTGCACTAAAATCTTTTAATTCCATGAATCAAGTAGCATTTGGTACACCAATTTTTTTTGCAATGTCCTATACTATAACACTGTGAATTTTGTTGATCTACCAATGTTGTGCTTTGTGAAAATACCAAGTTTTTGCAAAAATATAAATTTTTTGTTCAACAATGGGATGAGACCTTTAGAGATATGAGCTAGTGGATCACAAGGTTTTAATAGGCTATGCATCTAGCTGTGAAATGTTCAGAAGAAAAGGGTGGTTGGACTACTACTTGAGTCTTAAGGGGTTTGATGAAGAAGTTTCTCTACAATTTATAAGTACTTTGAAGGATGGATTTTTAGTGGTTAAAGACTTAAAAATTAAATTTACAAAGGATATTGTGGCTGAAGTAACTAGTTTTCTACAAGAAGGTGAAATGTGGGCAAAGGATCTCAACTTGCATTTGGCTAGGACTCAGTTCACTTTGCATGAAGACCCTCCACTAAACATAGATAAGAAGAAAGGAACTTCCAGAGTATCCTTGTTCTTGGAATTCATTTCAGCCAAACACATTCATCATCCTATATTTCACCTATGAAGGGTACTACAAGTATTTGCATGGCCTACATTTAAAAATTTTGGGTCACCCTCGATATGATAATAGACCAATAAATCTTCCCAACTTCCTATTTAATATTGTGAAGAAGAAATCTTCCTTAGTTTAGTCATGAAAAGACTAGTCTATTTCGCATCATTTTTTAATAAAGTTAATTGTAGAGACATAATTAAATAAATAATCATTTAGGACATGGGAAGAATTTTTCTAAATGAATGAGGTAGAACCTAGGTTGGTTAGCCCTAGAGGCCAGGGTGTTGGGCATAGAGGATGGAAATCCATTGGATTTTACAAAGTCATCCCAAGGACAAAAAATGTTCCTGAAGCTTCTCCTTCCAATTCTACACCATCTAGGAAAATAATTTGAAAAATTGGTGCCTCTACTTATAAAAGGAAGAGAAATAAAACTAAAGAGACTTCTAATGTCCCTAAAGCCCCACTATCCATAAAGACAAGGCACGCCACTAGCAGAAACAAGGTTAAAACTATGGAACCAGAAGAGGGAAAATTATAGCAACATCTTGGTAGTAATAATGATAATGTTGATGAAACCTTACATTCGCATGGGGAAGGAACTTTAGAGAAATGCCCTAAAGCAACTATGGAGGGAATGACCACTAGGAGGAGGAAAAAAAAGAGTCTGCCATGCTCATCCACACCCCATATAAGAAGAAGTGCAAGGCTTTTGTAACAATTGTTAGCTTGGAATCCTCTGAATTTGTGGAGAAGTCCTCTTTGGAGGGTGAGTTTCAACTAAATGTTGTTAGTGACACTGAATTCAACAACCAGGATCCACAAATAGAAGTTAAGCCTAGTGTTAACTATGTATTTATTAAAAATAATGAGGATTCTAAGTAGTCTGAAGGGTTTGAAGAAAAATATGTTATGCAAGTAATTTGTAGGGATTTAGAAGACATTTTTTCTAAAGAATTCCTAGAATTTAGAAAAGAGATTGTTGAGGAAGTGTTAGCAAAACTTAATCAAGATGGATTAGAGATGTTGGCTAAGGAAGAAGCTAAGTCTAGTAAGAAAGGAAATATAGTGACAACCCTTGCTCTATAGAAGGGATAATCCTCCACACCACAAAGCATAGTAAAAAATCCTCACCTGACACTTGACTGGGTAGATATTCTTAGTCAGGAACCCTTGCCACCACTTGATTTGGCTACACTCCTAACTATAGTAATAAATTTATATCAACAAATATTGTGGGAAAGGGCATAGTGGAAATTATAAAAATAAAAACTAAAATGTGTCATTAATGATCAAGGCCATCAACTAGAGTAGAAATGAGACCAAATTGAGGTTTTGAAGAGATAGATTGAATAGATCACAGGGTTGATTCCAAAGCTTATGGCATGCAGAACACCTTCTCTAGTGGATGGATTATTCCTCAAGGAATAGTTTGTTAATTTTAAATTGAAAAGAGTTGTAGAAGGACTTAGTCCCTCTATTTCAGCTCCTCATGAATTCTATGATGCATTCTAGTCTATTCCAATGACCCTAGAAGTTTTATTTTGTGAACTATACTTCCATAACTTGGTAGTTCCAAATGATACATAATGGGAACTCACTCATTTATGTAGGATATATGCAACTAAGGGAAATTATGTCTTGGATGTAGAAAAAAATAAGTAGGGAGCACAAAACTATACCATACAACAGTAATGAGATGATAGTTCCCTTGTCTATGAGGCCTAAATTTCAACATTCCCAATAGACATTTCTAGATTGGATTTCTAATATAGGAAACCCAAGTGGAGCTAACAAGTTGTACCTAGTAATAGATCAGGATTTTACAGTTTGTGATCAACATTCATCTCATGATATTGCAACAACAATTAGTGCCTCAAGACAAAGATGGATATAGATATAATGTGATTTGAAGATAAGGGAACCTCACTCTCCATAGAGTCTAACTCTTGAAACTACAAGAGTCCCATGGCACATCAACTTGGGAAGGAGTCTGTGCAATTACTAGCTTCCATTAAGGTTTCAACCTCCTATACTCTTGCAACCATTGCTAGCAATGAATGACAATGTAGAAGATCATGATATGTCTATGAAAGTTTAACAATAAAAAATGCTCAGAGAAAATCATGGGTATTTCAATTATGTCAAGGATGAGCCCAGGGAAAAGATGGCTAGTGATTGAAGAGTTCATGCCAAACTCCAAAATTTCATGGTTACTTGGACTAGTAATAGTTTAGTTGGAGGGAATGATGGGCCTCTAAAAGGCCATCTTTCTTAGTTCTCTCTCTCTCTCTCTCTCTCTCTCTCTCTCTCTCTCTCTCTCTCTCTCTCTCTCTCTCTCTCTCTCTCTATATATATATATATATATATATATATATATATATATATCTGTGTTTGTGTGTGTGTGTGAAGACTGTTAGGAATTGACATATTTGAAATGATATAAGAATAAATAGTTAAATGTAGAAACAAAAGAAGAAAATGATAAGAACATAGATTTAACATGGTTCACCCAAAACTTGAGGTACGTCCACCTACATAGCCATCCAACCTTTCATATTATCTAGTGATTACAATACAAACTCTTACAACTCAATTCCACTGCAAGAACAAACTATGGTATGATATTTTATTCAATTCATGAATAGGAATGGTATAATGTAGTAGCTATACATGTTGATAAATGTTTCCCTACCTATGCTATGTTTTGGGTAGATTTCCTCCTATAGCCAAAAACTTGCAAGAGTGTTATTTGAAAATTTACACCTTTTTCCTAATATCAATGATAAGAACATATATGTATATGGAAGGTTGTGTGTGCATTGATTATTTTGTAGGTGCTTACCTTGGGCATTCAAGGACCAACACTATGGTGTTGGAATAGTGAAAGACAACTATGGATTGCAAGACTTTTACAAGAGGGGAAAATTAATTATTACTTTTGTTTGCATGCAACACATGAATGTAGTTACCTCAACATGCTATATTCTTGGAGGATTTATTCATATTTAATATTGTTTCTATTCTAAAACTTTAGGAGTTTGTAACTAATCCTTATTTATGGAGTGATCTTAGATTTAGAAGGCATTTGTAATTTTTCCTCCAAATAAATGAGTGTTGTAACTTTGTATAAGTTAAGTCAAAAGAGTCAAATAAGTTGATTTTCATAATAGAACTATTGTGATACTATTTTTCAATCAAGTGTAATATTTATCCATGAATGAATATAATGAACTATTCAAGTTTATATCTCTTATCTTGATTGTATTTTTTATTCACTCATCCAAGGGGCCCACTTGGTGAGTGAATTATTTAGTTAGAGTATAATTCATTGTCTTGTTCATTTCTAAGTAAGGCAGAACTTTGTTTCTCATGTAGTCACTGATAATAGAATTGGTAGACTATTCCTGCAACATTGGTAGTTAGAGTAACTCCTAACCTTGATTACATGATTTGTTAGAGTAATTTAATTTATTGGTTTTAGCATAGTTTTCCTAAAGCTCAAGCATTTATTGTAGGTTATTCTTAAGATTGAGAAAGTTTAAAACATATACTTTGTGAATGCCATTCCAAGTTTACATCCCTAGTTGATAATTAAATGAGACTAAATAATTCATTTAGAAACCAATTAGGGTGTCCAATCCTAAATATACAGTCCATTACTATAGGTTTCTGATACCATTATTTGGCCAATCAAGTTCTTGTATCCTCTATATTCTAGCATGTTGCAAAGAATTTGATGGTTTGACCCACATAGACTTGGTAAATGACATGCCTATCTATGATTATTATACATTATTGCATAAAGAAAAGAATCCCAATGATTTCAAAAGAGATCGAGCCACTTTTCTTACTAAATTGGTTTTTGAACTTCAGGGTAAAGAGCATAGGAGATTGATTGAGGAGGCAACTCAATTTGTTACTATCTACGGTAGTTTCTTCACCCAATTTCCTAAATTCACATATATAATAGTTGGTGGTATGAAGGAAAACCTCTAAAACTACCTAGATATTTCCTAGATCACCATGTCTTAACTGAATTTTGTAGGTAAGTGACTGAAGTGTATAAGAACTATAAATATAGGAAAGGTTCTAGTTTTTCCTTCCCTATAGAGCTTGGCCATTGCTGATGCAAAAGCATTCAAGATTCTATTTCTTTAGAGCTTGAACTAGAAACTTAAAAAAATGGCATTCTATTCTTCTTGCTCTAGATTTGATAGTAAAGGTCTTTCATAAACCTAATTTGAATTGCACCCATCTATCACCCACATTCCCCACATGGAATATTTTTAGGTAGATTATGAAGAAGACTATAAGGTGAGGAAAAGATGGTGGTCTAGGTTTACTTTGAGAAAAATCAAGGAGTTCAAGCTATAGATGAATGTTAAAAATGTAGGAGAAGAGGAGGGTGAAGAATTAGTTGACCCCTTCTATGAAATTCAAGTTGAAGATTTTCCCTTGCCTAAAATAGACTAAAATTTGACCGAGGAAGATGATCTTTAAGTTGGAACCCTCCCTATTATTGAAAGAACCAAAAATTTTTTTAGAAAAGAAAATAAAATACAATTTGGGACATGTAGAGCTACATCCTCAAATGGAATTTACTAGTCCTAAATCAGTTCTACCTATTCATAGTACTAATAACATTGCTACATTATCCTTTGCAAGTGCCTTGAACCCTAATCCTAAAGTTGAACCTATTTTTTAGAGTTCAATTCAACATTCAACTTTTGCTATGTGAACCCATTCTTGAACTAAGAAGAAGAAAGCACAACAAGCTGAGGTGGTGAATCCTAGCATGGAACCAATTGAAATCAAAGTTGTGGTTGAATCTGCTCGAGAGAATTAGATTAAAATCATGGATCAAAATGACCAAAAAGAAGTGGATGTAATAGGTACCTTGAATTCATTAACTATTGGAAATTATTTGTTCTTGAAACTCCTCCACCCAAAAGTGGTTCTTCAACACTAAATTGGTTTGATTTATTAGTGAGAAAGAAAATAAGCATAGTTCATATGAATGTCTTTGTTGAAGACATGGTTGGGAAATGCCTAGGTAAAATTGCAATGAGAAAAAAGATCAAAGTAGAAACATTATTGGAAGTAGATGAGAAAATAGGGCATTGGCTAGCTAACATCTACAAACCATCTACAAATAAAGGTTTGGATGATATCACACATCAAGATTATAAGGTAGAAAAGAATGTCCTTAGTTTGGCTTCTAGGGCTGTTGATATGAAAATCCTTGATGTTGGTCATGCCAGAGTTACTAGCCAAATTTGGAAATATTGGAAAGAAAAGAAGAAACTAAGATAATCTATCCATTTGTTGGTAGAATACATCCATACTCCATAGAATGCTGAATATGAAGTTCAACCCTAGGCTATTTCTATATTCAATGTAACCTCCCTTGTGAATCAACAATTTATTGATTATGTAAAAAGGGATAGATTGGTTTCTTGTTCTTTTGATGAGTGGATTGAATCAATTGTTTCTCATGAGGTTAATCACATAGCCCACCTAGCTGAGAGAAGGGCAAAGGATAATCAAATGATGGAAGGTCTAGAATCAAAGTTGAATGCCTAGGAATTGGAAATGACAAATGGGTTGAAGTGATCATCCATTTATATGAATTCCAAGAGTATGGTGTGGATATGTTCCTAGAAGAGAGACCAAGTCCCAATGTAGAAACTATGCTTGTACATTTTTTAACAACATATACATTTCAAGAATGGTTCTTAGGAGGTGAGTAACATAGACCATTTTCATCTTGGATTTCCTATATTCTTTCCCTTGACTACTTAAATATAATTAGATTAAATAAATATATACAACATCTGTCCCCTCATTAAGCTAATTCATTTTTGTCCTAACTTTATGGACTTGATTTTCATAAATTTGATTCTATTCAGTTCAACCTTAACATTGATCAACATGTCCTCTAACTCTCTATTAGATCCCCTAGCAAGAATGGTTCTTTGGTGCCTCTACTTCTAATAGGAAGAGAAATAAAACTAAAGAGACTTCTAATGTCCCTAAAACACCACTATTCATAAAGACAAGGCCCACCACTAGGGGAGACAAGGGTAAAATTATGGAACCAAAAGAGGGAAAATTACAACAACAATGTGTTAGTAATAATGGTAATGTTGATGAAACCTTGCATTTGGATGGGGAAGAGACTTCAAAAAAAACCCCTTGAAGAAGCTAAGGAGGGAATGACCACTAGGAGGAGGAAAAAAAAGAGTCCTCCATACTCATCCATACCCCCTATAAGAAGAAGTGCAAGGCTTCTAAAATTAATAGGGATGCTGAGGCTTGTATTCCAATTGTTAACCTAGAATCCTTTGAATTTGTGGAGAAGTCCTCTTCAGAGGGCGAGTTTCAACAAAATATAGCCAATGACACTGAATTCAACAACCAAGATCCACACATAGAGGTTAACCCTAGTGTTGACTATGTATTTATTAACAATGATGATGATTCTAAGCAATTTGAAGGGTTTGAAGAAAAATATGTTATCTAGGACATTTGTAGGGATTTAGAAGACATCTTTTCTAAAAAATATCCAGAATTTAAAAAAGAGATTGTTGTGGAAGTGTTAGGAAAAATTAATCAAGATTGATTAGAGGCATTGGCTAAGGTAGAAGTCGAGTCTAGTAAGAAAGGGAATATGGTGACAACCCTTGCTCTATGGAAGGGATAATCCTCTACACCACAAAGCATACTAAAAACTCCTCACCTAACACTTGGTTGGGTAGATATTCTCAGTCAAGAACCCTTTCCACCACCTAATTTGGCTACACTCCTAGCTATAGTGATAATTTTATATCTATAAGAATTTGGTATAGCTCTGATACCATGTAAGAATTTTCCTTAGAGAAAAATTCACCCAAGATCAAGGAACTCAAGAACAAGCACAATAGTAGACCAAGAGAGTATGATGAATATGAGAGTATATTATCTCAAGCATATAAGCATATACATACACACTAGTAGAGCCTATATATAAAGGCCTCTAAGATGCATCTAGAATGTGTCTAGAAAGAATTAGGAGATAAGCATGGCAACTAAGCACATATCCTCCATAATGAGAGGATAAACATGATGAGGTGTCTCACATGTCTAGATGTTGTAGACACCATGTGCTCATATGAAGTACTTACTCCTATGTGGTGGACACCATGTGCATAATTAGAATGCTAACTCCTATGTTGTCAATATGACAACTCACAAGAGTACGCATACTCCTAGGTAACTAATAAATAAATAATAAAATATGTATTAACCTAAGTAAATTTAAGTGTAAATAGTAAATACTTATTTACACCAACACCCCCCTTAAGTGTAACTTAGCAGAATGCACTTAAGCTCACATAATCGAGGATGAAATGCATGATGGGTCCTTGCTACTAGGCCATGTTAGGTTTCCATGTACATAATCAAATGTAAACTCTCATAAAGTAGAGAAAGAGGGAAAACCTCATGGGAAAAAGCCTCCCACAAAAAGAAAGATGAAAAACACATGATGTATGGATGGATGGAGTAATCAATACCCCCCCATTACGACATACATCAAGTATATACAAAGGAGAAAAATGAGAAGAAGAAGAGAGACAAGATAGTCTCCCCCCCCAAAGAAGAATGCTGACTAGTGGTAGATGCTTCGATGTAGAAGCTAATCATGAAGTGCTAAATGGTGTGCATCCCCTTAGGAAGAAACAATGCCATAGGTACAAATGAGACATTTCTGCTGTGTGTGGAAAGAATCCCATAGATAGATGTAGTCTCTGAAATCCACTCAACTGTCTGAAGAACCTGTCTCAAAGAACTATCTAACTCCCCAATTAATAAAGAAATCCTCTGCAACTATTGTGCATAAGTATCCATAATCACTTCAACTTGTAAGGATCAATCATGTAGAGAATAGATGGGAGGGTCAAAGTGAACCCTCATGAAAATTGAAGAAGAATCTACTTTGTCAAAGAGAAGATACAGATCATCAATACTATCCCCCGAATCTACTAAGTGTGACTCCATGAAAAAACCTATAATGTCTGCCAAGAAGTCATCCATAGAAGTTGGAGCTAGAAGACTGGATGTACTTTGTTGTGCTAGATCTATCACTATGGCAATATATACATGTGGAAGATGTTGATGTCATGACCTTTCACTACAACTATCGATAGAGCCCCACGTGTATGAATCTGTTGAAGCACTATCACTGGTGTCACTATTGGTTTCCACATGATATGATATGCAGAGAGTGTTGGAAATATTCAAGACTATGCTAGGTTATTGAGAGGGGAGGGGTGAATCAGTAACCTCTAAAACTTTGTCAATTTTAGATCTTAATTGAG
Organism: Cupressus sempervirens; assembly: GCA_028749045.1. NCBI lineage: Eukaryota > Viridiplantae > Streptophyta > Pinopsida > Cupressales > Cupressaceae > Cupressus > Cupressus sempervirens. The sequence goes on from CM053790.1 coordinate 536,524,356, forward strand.
ATATTTTGATTACCATTTAGTTCATCATATTTGATCTAATTGCATGCATAAAAATTGAAAATATTAAAGAATTCATAACACTTGAACACACGGATTTGGTGACCTAGAAACCTTCCAAATAAGAAGTAAAATTGGGGCGGGGATGATACCAACAAACTTTAATACTACAACACAAAGTTGGCTAGTTAAGGCTTACATTGATCACTTTTGATGATCTACCCTATTAGGAGCAATTACGACTACTAGGTCCACCTTGTTAGAGGTTTTATAAACACACAATGAAGTATGCACTCAGTAAAGAGATTTAAGAAAGACTATTAAGTATACCTTGTTAAAGAATTTTAACTAGTTCACCTATTAGGATGAAACAAAATATCTCTAACTTACAACCAAATTGCTAATAGAGATTCCTTGATATACTGATTACCTTTCTGTGATAGCTTTGGCTCTACTTCTCCTTTTCTAATATGGCCTTCACAATTCACTTTTATCTGCTACTTATTCACATTCACATTCTTACACACTAATGTTCATTACAGTACACATTTGGATATGATACAATACATTACATATATACCAATCTAATTTTCATAATTAAAAAGTCATCCATCATACAAGTTAAGACCAATATTACAAATTCAGCCCATTTGAAGACACTTAGTTTTGGAAGACTGACTAGGTGAACTTCTGATACATGAAATCTAATTTCATTACTCAAAATCATCATGCACTCGATAGACATAGAGGTTCGATGTATACTGATCACTTTAGAGTAGTCTTGAACTTAGTTTGCACTAGTGACTTGATAGATACTATGTAACTTGGCATAAATTGGATTACATGTTTACCATGATTGTACTCAATAAAAATAAACACCATATAGCTCAGTTAACACTAGCTTCACATTACATGGACTACTAGCTTGGTAGAAACTACAGTACTTGGTAACCACTAAAATTAGTCCAGAAGACTCAATAGCAACTGTAATGCTCAATGGCTATTGAAATACATGGAAAACATTGTAGACTATTCAATGAACTTGGTAGCCATGCAAAATCTAAATAAGTGTGTGTGACTAATAAAAAACTTGACTGATATGTCAACAATCTTCCCCTTTGGTATTAGTGACAAAAACACTTATCCAAAATCTTATATACATCACCATGTGGTACTGGCTCAGTAGGGTATACTATTTTTGAGATTTTTCAAAATTTATCTTTGTAAGTATATGCAGTATACTATACAACATATCTACAAATTCTCCTCTGCTATATACATTCTCCCCCATACTCTACGTGTCTCTTAAAACAATATATAGTATATCAAGTGTCTCTCCCCCTTTTTGATAGTAATGCCAAAGATTTATTTAGAGCATATTTACATGGAGACACCAAAATGAGATAAGAATTCAAAGTGTACCTTGAGGGTTATTGCTAGGGTTTTATTCCAATTTTCTTGCAAGACCTTGCATGTATGTATTGCAATTTGCACTTTTGAAAATAGTTCAATCATGTGGTCTACAACAGAGAAATTATTATCATGGAGTAGAGTTTTTGAATGTACAATATGTTTTTGTATAGCATCCATGATTGGAAGGATCATATTCTATATATCAATCAATGTTGATAAGATCTTAGCTTCTTCTCTTAGCAATTCAGCCTACATAGCTGACAAAAAAATCATCTTTTTGAAATCTACAGAGCTTGAGCTAGGGTCAAGTTGCAATTGCTGAGCACTTTCTTTAAGATTTATATCAATTTTGGAAAATTTATCCTTTACTTCCTTTGTGAAATCAGTTACATCACATAGTTTCCCAAAAAGTGATGACATATTGGTACATGATGTCTCAAGATTGACCAAAATTGTTGAAAGCTCAACTTGATAAATTGCAATTTGCTATGCAATCTTCTCCAACACTTTATTGTTAAATTTCTTTTCAATCTCGTTAACCAACTTATCTTGTCCATCTATGTCCTTATTGAATTTTTGGACTGCTTCTTCAAGCTGGTTCAAAATAGGTTGAGACGAATCAACCTCAATTCCTATTACCTGTCAAAATATTTATGGTCTCATTTATTATTTTATATTCTCTATCTCTTTCCTCTCTTTATCTTTGCTATTTTTGCTTTTTCTGAATAATTTCACTAAGCATGTTCATTTGGTTTGTTGAAAGATTATGAATATCCCATTTGGGAATTACTATCTCCTCATTTAGGTCTATGTCATCCTCTATCTTCTTTCCTTTTCCCAATAATTTTGTACTTGGTTGAGCCTTAGGTTCAAATGTCCTTGTACTTAATGCTTTTGCATTTGGGATAGAAACTATAGTAGATATACTTGGAATTGGAGTGAAAAATAATACAGTACTGACTGATGGAGTACTTAAAAAATGCTTGTTGAATCCAAAATTGAAGTAGACAAAATTGGAGAGCTTACAATGGATGTACTCATAACTGAAGAGGTTAGAATTGTAGAAGTTACTATATCTGTGACTAATGATACTAACTTGGTAGTTGAAGGAGTCTATAGCTCGATGGATGAAGTGGAAATTACTTCTATCAATGATGTACTGAGCTAAGTTGGGGCAAAGAGTGATTGGACATTTGATGTATCAATAATAATCACAACCAAACTTGTTGAAGTTGTCTCCATAATTGATGTAGTCATTGGTTTTCTTGGAGAGTGAGGTAGTGAGGCAATGACTACCACAACTATCTTGACAGGGTTAGTCTCCTCAACATCTTTCTTATCTTCCTTAGTAGCTTCTTGCTCCTTGAATTTCTCATAGTCAACTATAACAAACTAAGTTGATTCTTCATCATCTTCATCCTTATCATCATCATCTTCATCATCCTTTATTTCTACTAGATATTCACTAGGCTTGTGAAGATGGTAGACATTTCTCCAAGTATTTGTGGCATTTCTCAAAACATATTCAATATCTTTCATCAAAATCAAACAAGTATTGTATTTGAGAGTCATTTCATTTTCATTTTCACTTAATGACTTATTTACCTCAACATCTAATATGCTTGGTAGTAGCTACTTCAAGGTTTGAGCATATATGTCTTTGATAGTTTGCTTAGAAAATTCCCATCTTAGCTTGATTTTCTCTAGTAATACACTGGGAATTTTTGAGGCTAGCTAGTCAGGAGAATACTTCCACTAACCCATTTTGTCCATGACTAAATCTTTAATCTATTTATGCTCTTCCTCAGTTTTGGTCTCATATTTTAAAGCCTTGAAGTTGGTTATACCAGCTCCATCTCTCAATTCTTTGAGTTTGTCCTTGAAGGTGCATGGAGTTCGGCTGAATATGGTATCACCACCTTCTTTGTTAGCCTTTTTTCTTGACCTTCTTGTGAAAACTATAGAGGATGCCTTGGGTGGCTTGGTGATGATCACCTTTCCTTTCTTCTTCAAAGGTTCTTCTTCTTTCTCAGATTCTTCCTCATCCTCTATTTCTTCACTTGGCACATCTTCACCTTTGTCTTCGGTTAACAAGAGAGGTGCACTTGATTTTAGTTTTACTATCTTTCTCTTTCCTTTGTTAACCACCTAAGGCAGCTTAATATCTAGTTATATTCTAGCCTTAGCTTCATCATAGGTTCCAAACTAAGGACCCTTGAGATCAATAGGCTCATTGATGAGAGCTTCGATGATATCTTTTGTTTCATCAATATTTACCTCATAGCCAAGGTATTTTACCCATACAACTCTAGACCTAACTACTTGGATATATACCTTGTCATTATCCACCATGAAGCACACATCATCTTTGTAGTCTTCAACTAACTTCTTTGGAATTTTGGACCTATTGTTCATTTTTCCTTTGAATGCATCGAAGTAGTTGTCCATGATGCTAGCAAAATTTTCATCCATTTCTATAATATATTCATTTATCTGATAAATTACAGACATGTCCTTTCTCCAGACTATTGTCCCTTTATATGGGAAAGACTTTTGAGCATAGAAGAATAGACAGGTCAACAATGAACCAAATTTTCATGGGTGGTTCTTTGAAGTTCTAATACTTTCCATATTCTTATTGAATTGATTCAACAATAACTTAGCAAGGTCAAATGATAAGTTATTCTTAACTACCTTATATGCTAGGTCCACAACTTCACATGACACACTGTTTAGTCAGGTTGAAATATATATCATATGAGCAATGACATGAATTCAAAATTTCAATTTTGGATCTGCAACACTACATATATTCATACCTCTATCATCCCATTTAGCTATGGTTTTCTTTTCCAATTCTGCCCAACCAAGGGTTTTTGTAGTTTTGGCCTTGGTAAGCATACAAAGGCTAGTGATTCAATGAATCATCTTCTTGGTTAACAAAATTGGCTATTCTAACCATAGCTACCTATTATGCACTCAACTAAGAATGAATCTAATCCATTTGATTTGAAAACCTTGGGGCATATGAGGAATGTGTGTTAATCCTTTTGTTTCCAAATGTCAATGCTCAAGTTTAAGGGTTCCATCAACACAAAACTAACCTAGGGTTTCATCCATCTCCAGAGTACCAATTTCTTGAATTGCACATTTAAAATGAGTATGAATATTGTTAACAAGAATTACCTTAGGAGGAATTTGGGATTGAGCACCATTTGGGTCTAGGGATTTTGCAATTGCAGGCATGAGCTTGAAATTTGTTGCTTTCCATTCAACTCCTCAAACTAACATGTCAGATCCTTTCTTCACTTTGTTGCTACTAGATGCCATATTCACTTGGTGATAAAATTTGAAAAACTTTTGCATGAAATTTACTCAAGTTTCTTAATCATACTAGAAATTGCTTCCTTGCAATGACTCTAACATTTCACAGTGAAAAATGAATTTGATTTCATGCTTTTGTTGAAATTTCCCCTCTTAATGCTTGGTACAAAGATAATGAGTTGGTATTATGTTTGACAGGCTATCATCCACTATTCTATACTGTTTACTTAGCGAAGGATTCTAAACTTGGTAACCATATGTGACTGGCTTTGCTTAGTAGAATCTATGACCTGACCTTTGATGATAGCTGATACTGATCTTGCTCAGTGATCCCTTTGTATCTTATATACATATTGGATCTTTGAAATCTTTAATTGGAACTATTTTGGATGTTATATTGATAACCCAGTTCTAGTTATTCTTTGAGAACTTAATTTGAGATGGTGGAGTCACTCAATTCTTGAGTGACTTGTCTATCATTACTTGAACTGTTATCCTCGGTAGATTTAGGAACTCATTACTGTCTCATCTACTTTTAAATGTTGTTAGTTTTTGTTTTCATTTCATCTTCAATTCTATCTATATTCATGCAATTCTTGGCTAGATGACCAAGTTCAATACAAATGAAACATTTGATGGTGGTATCTCTTCTCCTCATGTGATGTTTAACACAATTCATGCCAATGTGTCCAAATTCTCCATAGTAATGAATTCTACACTAAGTTTTGTAGTCCCAACCAAATATTTCTTTCACAATTTTCTCTACTAGATTGAATGACTAAGTTCTACATTCTGATGCTTTGTGACCTTGTTTCTTGCATTTGCGACACTTGCCCTCAAATTTTGGTTTCTCTTTGCATTCATTAGCCCTATGACCATGTTGAATGCAATTGTAACATTTTCCATTGAATTTAGCTTTTCCATTACTCTAACATTTATTTGATGTGTGACTTATCTTACCATAGTGATTGCAAGTAGGTTTTTGATTCTTTTGAGCACCTTGTTTGGAGGATTCACCTTCTTCTTTGTATCCAATTCTTGCTTTACCCTTTTGTCTATAGAGATTCTACTCATTTAGCTGATTCAATTGATTCATGTCTACTTGGGATCTTATTATCCTTTCATTGAGTTTCTTTTCAAAATTCAGATCAGTCTTTAATCTTTTGTTGATTTGTCTCTCAGAGTTTAGATCATTCCTTAACTTTTCATTTTTAGATCTTAAACTCATGATTTCTTCATTTTCATTGGAGAGTTGATCAATAAGATCTGCTTGTTGAAGGGATTGGTTTTGACTTTGATTATTCCTTCCATCCATTTCTTCTTTTATCTTGTTTCTCTATTTCAAGACTTCACATAATCTTATTGACTAAATGTCTTGTTCTCTTTTTAGTTTCCTTACTTCCTCTTATAGGCAACCATTTTTTTCTAGAAGTTCTTTGATTGTATCATTTGCTTGATCTAGGATACTTGAAGGGAAAAAGTCTTTAATTCTTTCATCAATGTACTAATGATCATTCATCTAATTTGCAAGTTTCTTCCTTCTTTTTAGAGATTGGGAAAGATGCTCCTTTGCTTTCTTGAGTTGAGCAATGACCATTTCTAGATCTAGCTTTTCATTGTCAATGTCTTTGTCAAGTCCAAATATATCCATTATTCTTGATCTTTACACAAGCTATCAAGCTTTCTCCTAAGAACCAAAAGGCTCTGATACCAATTGTTGGAAATACTCAAGACTATGCTAAATTATTGAGAGGGGAGGGGTGAATCAGTAACCTCTAAAACTCTATAAATTTCAGATCTTAATTGCAATATTTCAATTACCATTTAGTTCACCATATATAATCTAATTGCATGCATGAAAACTTAAAATATAAAAGCATTTATAACACTTGAACACACAGATTTGGTGACCCAGAAACCTTTTGAATAGAAAGTAAAACTAGGGTGGGGATGATACCCACAAATTTCAATACTGCAACATAAAGTTGGCCAATTTAGGCTTACATTGATCAATTCTAATGATCTACCCTATTAGGAGCAATTAGGACTGCTAGGCCCACCTTGCTAGAGGTTTTACAAACACACAATGAAGTATGCACTTAGTAAAGAGATTTAGGAAAGATTGTTAAGTCTATCTTGTCAAAGGATTTTGATTGGTTCACTTGTTAGGATGAAACAATAGATCTTTGACTTACAACCAAATTGCTAATAGAGATTCCTTGATGTACTGATCACCTTTCTATGATAGCTTTGGCTCTGCTGCTCCTTTTCTGATATGGCCTTCATAATTCACTTTTATCTGCTACTTATTCACATTTTCATTCTTACACAATTATGTTCATTAAATTACACATTTGGATATGATACAATACATTAGATATATAATAATCCAATTTACATAATAACAAAGTTGGCCATCATACAAGTTAACACCAATATTACAAAGTCAACCCATATAAAGACACTTAGGTTCGAAAGACTAGCTAGGTGAACTTCTTATACAAGACATCCACTATCATTACTTGACATTGTCATGCACTCAGTAGATGTAGAGACTCAGTCCATACTAATCACTTTAGAGTAGTCTTGAACTCAGTCTGCACTAGTGACTCAGTAAATATTGTGTAACTCAGCATAAACTAGATTACATGTTTACCAGGACTATACTCAGTAAACACTAATCACCATATAGCTCAGTTAATACTAGCTTTTCATTACATGGATTTCTAGCTCAGTAGAAATTGTAATGCTCAGTAACCACTAAAATTAGTCCAAAAGACTCGATAGCAACTATAATGCTCGATGGCTACTAAAATACATGGCAAACGCTGTAGACTATTCAATGAGCTTGGTAGGCATAAAAAATCTAAATAAGTGTGTGTGACTAATAAAAAACTTGACTGATATGTCAACAAAGAGGATTAGAGGACAAGCTTAGTGAACTTTCCTCAAAGTGTGCATCCTTATCCGCAAAAATATGATTTCTTTAGATCCATAAGTATGTATCTAGCCCATGTAAGATATGCTAGCCCATGTAGGACAACCAAAGACTCTAAAGTGTGTCACAATTGGTTTTTTGCTGCACCATACCTCAAAAGGAGTCTTGCCATCTAAGGCTAGATGAGGAGACCTATTTAGTATGTGATTGGCACTGCTTATTACTTCGACGTCAAGTGATGGATCTAGAGACTTGGCCTATATCATGCAACTCACCATGGACTTAAGAGTGTGGATCCTCAATGATACAACATCTATCTTGTGTGGACTAAATGTTGGTTGATTTTGAAGATCAATTCCCTCAAGTTTGCAAAAGTTTGTAAGTATTCTATTCACATATCTACTTTCATTGCCCATCCTTAGAACTTTGATGGCTTTCCTTGATTTCTATTGAACATGAGTCTTGAAGGATAGAAACTTGTCCAACATTTTATTCTTATGATGAAGAAAGTAGACCCAAGCATATTGTGAAACGTCATCAATAAAAGTAAGTATGTAGTGACCCTAGCTGATTAATGTCACTATAAAAGGTCCTGCTAGTACCATGTGAACCATCTGAGGAACAAATGGTGCTCTTGAAGACATCCCTTTATGTAACTTCTCCTCTAGATGCATATCCACAATACCTATTGAACATTCACCTATGGAAAATTTGATTGGAGTAGACCTTTGACCATGTTTTTTGTGCAAAGCTTCTAAAGATAGTAGAAGGCAAGATGCCTATACTGCTCATGCCATAATTTGGTTTGAGAATTGGATTGAGACAACAAGGCTTGTGAAGGAGACTTGGGCACAAACTAAGAGAAAGAATACAACCTTCCATCATGACTAACTTTCCCCACTACAACCATTGAATCATCTTTCAAACTGTGCACCTATACTAAGTCAGGAAGAAACTCAACACTATGACCATCTCCAAGGTGAGTGATTTGGTAAATTGAGAGGAGATTATAACTTAGATTTGGAACATAGAGAACATCTTTAAACTCTCCATTTTCCATTTCCACATTTCCTTTCCCTTCAACTTCCATTTTGGTATCATCTCCCGCAAAGATGTGTGGTACCTTTGACTACTTCATTAAATAAAAATCCTCTTTTGAAGAACCGATATGATAGGAGGCACTTGAGTCAAGAATCCATTCTATTGAAGAATTGGAATTTTCCATGAGTGCGTACCCTTTGCCCTTTGAATCAAAAGAAGACCCTTTCTCCTTATAAGCATTAGGAAATGGAACATTATGCTTCTTCATGATGTTGGTCAACTCATCAATCTTTTTATGATAACACTCATGTTCTTCATGACCCAATTTCTTGCAATAGGCACACCTTTTCTTCTCCTTATTATTGTCCTCCTTCTTGTTTGAATTCAAGGAAGACTTTCCCTGTTGATTGGATGATGGTGTTGATTTTTTTGCATCCTCTAATTTGTTATTCTTCTATTTCTTATTCTTTCCCTTTCCTTTATTTGAAGACTGACCAGTTGAATTTTGAGAACCCTCATTATTGACCACCAATGCTTTATACTTAGGTGAATTGAGAATCCTCATTGATATCAACATCTTTCCTTCTTTCTCCAACAATTTATCATAATCATCAAAAGACTTTCTGATAGGTGGACCCTAATGCAGTCTTTGAGGTGTTATAAGAAGAAACAAATGTGGAATACTCCGTTGGTAGCTTATTATGAATAAGATAGACCAACTTGTCATCTTTAATAAGATTCCCATAATTAGTAAGCTTTGTTCTTATCAGTCACCTTTATGATGAAATCTTGTATGGAGTCAAATGTCTTTAGATCTAAGGAGAAAAGCTCATCTTCAATTTTGAAAACATCTTCCTCAAACACTTTACCATATAGGTTGTTGAGGGTATCCCAAGCTTCCTTTGATGTAGAAGACTTTCAAATCTGATACATGATCTTGTCATCAACCCCCAAACATATATCACCTAGGGCTTTCCTATCCATTACATCCAAAGTTGAGATATCACATTCTAATACATTATCACCTATTGGTTTAGGGAGGGTACCATCTACATATTGAGAAACTCCATTATGCATTAATTGACACCACAGTTTGATGGACCATGTAGCATAGTTATGTGGAGTTAATTTTGGAGATTAAAAATTTTCCAAGATGTAGATAATGAAAGAAAACTATAGAAAAAGAGGAACACAACACCAAGAACACCCCCCCTTTTCACTAAATCAAGAAACCCACTCCCCTCCCCCCCCCCCCCCCACAAAAAAAAAAAGAAGAAGAAGAAGAAGAAGAAGATGCTTTTGGAACTTTATAAGTAGTGCATTTATAATGGCCACTTGCAAATTTTGGCCTTTGTGGACTTCTACTTTTTCTTGTTACAACCTCTTAATGGATTACAACTTGGGAACTTTACAATGTACAACAAATTTGATGCAATACAAAGCAAATAAAGGTCGTATTTGTGAAATAAACACTTTTGTCACACAACCCTACAATCTAATTACAAATTGGAAAGTAAACAAAAAATAACGCACTATAAAAAAAAATAGAACCTAATTTCAAGTCTAGATGTACCCATATGAAGTAATTAAAGTTGAAAAATGTAGGATTGGATAGGTATAGTTGCCAAAAGATGCAAATTTTGACAAATTTGTGCACCAAAACTAGAAAATAACTACACCACTAAAAAGTTTAGGAAATTCTAGCCAAAATAAAAAAAAATTGCACCTGATTTGGAGTTTGGATGACTTAGATATGGCCTCCCAAAGTTGGACTACAAAATCAAAAATTAATCAGAAGAGGGGTTGGATTAGCAAAAGATGGCTCGGCTAAATTTAATGGTCATACAACCACCTCATAAATTCTATTTTTTCCCCTAGATGATGGTTAGATGGCCATCAAATTTAGGCTTGTGAACTAATGACATCAACAAATTTTGGCCATGTGATGATGCCATCGTGATGTTAGATTGTACAAAATCATACAGATTGTACAAAAAATCTAAGGTGTCTAATGATATGGCAATTGACTATATTGTACAGGTCACTAACTATATGGATGATGTGTCATTGGTGGGTGACGTAGACCACTGGGTGGTGTTGACTCCGTGTGCTAACTATACAAATGAGGTGGTGGGTGTGGATTAGTCCAAGTGGTGACACCATGGTGGGGTGACTCAGTGTGAGCTATCTCCAAATTAGGTCTATGTGGCAGTGAATGAGCTTGAATATTAACTAAGGGTGAGCATTGTGCGTTGCATAGAGATGGAACAATGTGTCGCATAGAGAAGGTTCACGAAAAACTACTTTTGCGATGCTATGCCAAAATGTTTAGTTCCTCGATGGCCAAGAAACATTGAAATCACCACACTGAAAAACATTGTTATGATGCTGAAAGTTGATTTTTAACGTGTTAGAGCATGCAATTAATCCCACACGCATGGGATAACAAACACAATATTTGTTTAAAAGAGAAGGGCTGAGTGCATAAACTCGAATAGCCATCGAGTGCCTGGAGATGTAGGTTGGTTGCCAGTTGGTGAGCTCGGCTAGGTTTATAGGTCATATTTCCTTTAAATTGAATGTCAAAAAATTGTAGATGAAGCCTTCTAATTAAATAACTAGAATATTCCCTAAAACAAATATGAAGATTCCTCCTTGCTGGGATGGGTTGTCACTGCTCGGTTTTGCAATTTTTTTTTCTCTGCTAGCCCAATTGAACAAAAAAAAATTGAAAAAAGAAATTTTAGAAAATAAAGGCAAAGATTAAATTAATTACAGATTTGAGACAATTTAAATATGTAGATCAAATAGATCATACCCAATTTGTAATCGGTGCCTTCGAGTGTCAATTTGTAATTTTTTTTTGTCTCATGATCAACTTTAGCTTGGCATAGGAAAATTTATATTCAATTTTCACTAACTTGACATTCTAGATGTAATGGCGAGGTCCAATTTGGCTCTAGAGACTCCCATTTTCTATAGATTCTCTGGATTCAAGTCCAGGTGCTGAAGCAACAATGGTCTCAAATGGCTATGTGAAGAGAATCTTCCCGAGCACTAATACCATGTAAGAATTTGGTATAGCTTTGATACCATGTAAGAATTTTTCTTAGAGAAAAATTCACCCAAGATCAAGGAACTCAAACACAAGCACAATAGTAGATCAAGAGAGTATGATCAATATGAGAATATATTATCTCAAGTATATAAACATATACATACATACTAGAAGAACCTGTATATAAAGGCCTCTAAGATACATCTAGAATGTGTCTAGAAAGAACTAGGAGATAAGCGTGACAACTAAGCACATATCCTCCACAATGAGAGGATAAGCATGATGAGGTGTCTCACATGTGTAGATGTTGTAGACACCATGTGCTCAAATAAAGTGCTTACTCCTATGTGGTAGACACCATATGCATAATTAGAGTGCTAACTCCTATGTTGTCAACATGACAACTCACAAGAGTACACATACTCCTAGGTGACTAATAAATAAATAATAAAATATGCATTAACCTAACTAAAATTAAGTAACTATAAATAGTAAATACTTATTTACAAAACAATATCAACAATTATTGTGGAAAAGGGCATAGTGGAAATTAAAAAAATAAAAACTGAAATGTCTAATTAATGAGCAAGGCCATCAACTAGAGAAAAAATGAGACCAAATTAATGTTTTGAAGAAATAGATCAAACAAATCACAGGGTTGATTCTAGAGCTTATGACATGTAGAACACCTTCTTTGGTGTATGGATTCTTCCTCAAGGAATAGTTTTTTAATTTTAAATTAACAAGAGTTGTAGAAGGACTTAGTCCCTCTATTTCAGCTCCTCATGAATCCTATGATACATTCCAATCTATTCCAATGACTCTAAAAAAATTGTTGTGTGAACTATACTTTCATAACTTGGTAGTGCCAAATGATATAGAATAAAACTCACTCCTTTATGTAGGATATATGCAATTAAGGGAAATTATGTCCTAGATGCAAAAAAAAGAAAAGAAAGGAGCACAAAGCTACACCATACAATAATAATGAGATGATAGTTCCCTTGAATATGAGGCCTAAAGTTCAACATTCCCAAGATACATTTCTAGACTAGATTTCTATTACAAGAAACCCCAATAGAGCTAACAAGGTGTACCTAGTAAGTGATCAAGATTTTATAGATTGTGATCAACATTCATCTTATGATATTGCAATAATCAATGCCTCAAGATAAATATGGATACATATGTCACATAATCTGAAGATAAGTGAATGTCTCTGTAGAATCTAACATTTACCACTACAAGAGTCCCATGGTACATCGACTTGGGAAGGAGTCTATGCAATTACTAGCTTCCATTAAGGTTTCAAACTCATGTACTCTTGCAACCATTGCTAGCAATGAATAACAATGTAGAAGATCATGATATGTCTATGAAAGTTTGATGATGGAAAATGCTCAGAGAAAACCATGGGTATTTTGCTTATGTTAAGGATGAGCCTAGGGAAATAATGGCTAGTGATTGGAGAGTTCATGCCAAAATCTAGAATTTCATGGTTACTCAGAACTAGCAATAGTTTAGTTGGAGGGAATGATGGGCCTCTAAAAGGCCATCTTTCTTAGTTCTTTTTGTCTCCTTTCAAATAGTTATTTTTCAAAGCATACATGAATTTATGGTTTTCAAGCATATGAACTTATGGTTTTTATGAATATGTTATATATATGTACACACACACACACACACACACACACACACACACACACATATGTATATATATGTATATATATCTACATATATATACATATACACACACACATATACATATATACATATCTATATACATATATACATACATATATACATATATATATACATACATATATACATACATATATATATACATACATATATACATACATATATACATATATATGTAGATATATATACATACATACATACATATATGTGCGTGTGTGTGTGAATGTGAAGATTGTTAGGAATTGATTGATCTGAAACAATATAAGAATAAATAGTTAAATGAAGAAACAAAAGAAGAAAACCAAAAGAGCATAGATTTAATGTGGTTCACCCAAAACCCGGGCTACATCGACCTACATAGCCATCCATACTTTCCTATTATCCATTGATTACAATACAAAATCTTACTACTCAATACCACCGCAAGAACAACCTATCTCATTATACATCGCATTACAATGATCCCTAACCCTATGTTATCTTATAGAATATATTCCCACTTTAGGGTTACAATATGCCTATGTATACTACTTCTCTGATCAGTCCCCACAATCTAACAAAAGACTTGAAGTAGAAATATGGATAGTTTAAAGACGTGATATTTTCTTCAACTCATGAATAGGAATGGTATAATGTAATAGCTATACATGCTGATACATTTTTCCCTCCCTATGCTATTTTTTGGGTATTTTTCCTCTTGTAGCCATAAGACTTGCAAGAGTGTTATTTGGAACTTTACACCTATTTATTATTATCAATGGTAAGAACATATATGTATATGGAAGGTTGTGTGCACATTGATTATTTTGTAGGTGTTTACCTTGGGCATTCAAGGACCAGCATTATGGCACTGGAATAGTCAAAGCCAACTATAGATTGTAAGACTTTTGCAAGAGGGGAAAATCAATTATTACTTTTAGTTGCATGAGATGAATGAATGTAGTTCCCTCAACATGCTATATTCATGGAGGATCTATTCATGTTTAATGTTGTTTCTATTCTGAAACTTTATGAGTCTGTAACTAATCCTCATTTGTGGAGTGATCTTAGATTTAGAAGGTAGTTGTAAGTTTTCCTTTAAATAAATGAGTGTTGTAACTTTGTATAAGTTAAGTCGAAAGAGTTGATTTTCATAATAGAACTATTGTGATACTATTTTTCAATCGAGTGTAATATTTCTCCATGAATGAGTAGAATGCACTGCTCAAGTTTATTTCTCTTATCTTGATTGTATGTTTTGTTCACTCATCAAGGGGTCCCACTTGGTGAGTGAATTTTTTAGTTGGAATATAAGTCATTTTCTTTTTAATTTCTAAGGTAGAACTCTGTTTCTCCTACAGCCACTGATAAGAAAATTGGTAGACTATTCCTACAACATAGGCAGTTAGAGTAATTCCTATCTATGATTACACACTTTGTTAGAGTAATTTCATTTACTAGTTTTAGCATAGTTTTCTTAAAGCTCAAGCATTTGAATTCTGTAGGTTGGTCTTAAGATTGAAAGAGTTTAAAACATATACTTTGTGAATACCATTCCAAGTTTATGTCCCTGGTTAATAATCAAATGAGACTAAATAATTCATTTAGAAACCAATTAGGTGTCCAATCCTAAATAGGCAGTCGATTATTGTAGGTTTCTGATACCATTATTTGTCCAATCAAGTTCTTATATCCTATATATTCTAGCATGTTGCAAAGAATGTGATGGTTTGACCCACATAGACTTGGTAAATGATATGCCTATCAATGATTATTATACATTATTGCATAAAGAAAAGAATCTGAATGATTTCAAAAGAGCTTGAGCCACTTTTCTTACTAAATTGGTTTTTAAACTTCAGGGTAAAGAACATAGGAGATTAACTGAGGAGGTAGCTCAGTTTGTTACTATCTATGGTAGTTTCTTCACCCAATTTCCTAAATTCACATATATAAGAGTTTGTGGGTATGAAGGAAAACCTCTAAAACTACCTAAATATTTCTTGGACCATTATGTCCTAATTGAAGTTTGTAGGTAGGTGACTAAAGTGTATAAGAACTATAAAGCTAGGAAAGGTTCTAGTTTTTTCTTCCCTATAGAGCTTGGCCATTGCTGATGCAAAAGCATTCAATATGCTTTTTCTTTAGAGCTTGAACTAAAAACTAAAAAACTTGGCATTCTATTCTTCTTGCTCTAGATTTGATAGTAAAAGTCTTTCATAAGCCTAATTTGAATTGCACCGATCTATCACCCACATTCCCCATATGGAAGATTTCTAGGTATATTATGAAGAAGTTTATGAGGTGAGGGAAATATGGTGGTCTAGGTTTACTTTAAAAAAAATCAAGGATTTCAAGCTATAGATGAATGTTAAAAATGTAGGAGAAGAGAAGGGTTAAGAAGTAGTTGACCCCTTCTATGCAACTCAAGTTGAAGATTTTCCCTTGCCTGAAATATACTAGAATTTGACTAAGGAATATGGTCTTTAAGCTAGAACCCTCCCTATTATTGAAAGAACCAAGAATTGGTTAGAAGAGAAAATAAAATCCAATTTGGGACATGTAGAGCTACATAATCATAAGGAATTTACTAGTCCTAAATCAGTTCTACCTATTCATAATACTGATAACATTGTTACATTGTCCTCTGTAGGTGCCTTGAACCCTAAAATTGAAGTTGAACCTATTTTTTAGAGTTCAATTCAACCTTCAACTTCTACTAGGTGGACCCATTCTTGCATTAAGAAGAAGAAAGCACAACAAGTTGAGGTGGTGAATCCTAGTGTGGAACTAATTGAAATTGAAGTTATGGTTGAATTTGCTCAAGAAAATCAGATTGAAATCATGAATCAAAGTGACCAACAAGAAGTGGATGCAATAGGTACCTTGAATTCATTAACTATTGGAAATTATCTTGTTCTTCAAACTCCTCCATGAAAAAGTGGTTCTTCAATGCTAAATTGGTTTGATTTATCAGTGAGAAAGAAAATAAGCATAGTTCCTATGAATGTCTTGGTTGAAGACATGGTTGGGAAATGCCTAGGTAAAAATCCAAAGAGAAAAAAGATCAAGATAGAAACATTATTGGAAGTAGATGACAAAATAGGGCATTGGCTAGCTGACATCTACAAACCATATGCACATAAAAGTTTGGATGATATCACACATCAAGATTATAAGGTAGAAAAGAATGTCCTTGGTCCACTTTCAGGGTTGTTGATATGAAAATCCTTGATGTTGGTCATGCTAGAGTTACTAGACAAATTTGGAAAGATTGGAAAGAAAAGAAGAAACTAAGATAATCTATCCATTTGTTGGTAGAATACATCCATATTGTGTAGAATGCTGAAGATGAAGTCAACCCTAGGCCATTTCTATATTTGATGGAACCTCCTCTATGAATCAACAATTTATTGATTATGTAAAAAGGGATAGATTGGTTTCTTGTGCTTTTGATGAGTGGATTGAATTAGTTGTTTCGAGGTTAATTATATAGCCTTCCTAGATAAGACAAGAGCAAAGGCTAATCAAATGATGGAAGGTCTATAATCAAAGTTTAATGTTTGAGAAGTAGAAAATGAGAAATGGGATGAAGTAATCATCGATATATCTAATCCAAGAGTATGGTGTGGATATGTTCCTTATTAGAGAGACCAAGTCCCAACATAGACGTTGATTTCCTTTTTGTATATAGGACTAATTAGAATGGAGAAATATGGTGATTAGAAGTTCCTAGAGGAATGCTCAAAATTGGTTAAAGAATTAGAATATTTGAAAAAATTTTTGGACAATGACATAAAATGCATTGACATTTAAATCATGCGAAATAAGGACCAACCAAATAAGGATTTGAAAAATATAGGTGCCTCTTGCTAGGATATGCTAAGAACAATGAAGAACACCAAATAAGTTTATATCATAAACTTCATCATTACAGCTAGGAGAGACTCCATAATTATTATTTATGATGATCATCTAATTGTTCAAGACAAGAAGCTGGAGTACATCTGTTGAGTGAATACCATTTGGAAATTGAGGATAGAGAAGTTGAGAATTCTAGAATATAAGAACATTGTATATTTTGAAGTTTCTTAAAAGGAGTTGAAAGAGGTGGTTGAGAATGCACTGATGCACCAAGGCCAACAAATCAACCTGATTAGCACAATTGGCTATTAGACAGAAATTAGGGCCCCTAGCCAATAGCTTCTTTGTTAGTTTTAAAAGTACTTTTAAAAGCCCTATGTGGCTATAAATACTATTTTATTTAATCATGCAAGGGCCAATACTCTAGATATTTTTGGTAGTAATTAGATATTAGACTTGCTTAGAAAGATATTTTGTGGTGCTACTTTTATATGAATTAATAGAAAATGGTGGTGAATCTATTGGTTCTTCTCATGATATCATCTTTGGCTTGAAATCTTATGGTTTTAGGTAATCTGGATTGGTTTCATATGGAATATAGTCTTGATTGTAATGATTAATTATCTATTATTTCTATGAATGACCCCTTAAGCAATAATATTTAGTAGAATTGATTGGTTCATATCATTCTTTCTCTATTGTTGAATAAGTCATAAGGCTTATTTATGAATAATTCAATGTGTAACAATGCTTTTTCATGTTTATGGAAAACTATTATGACTTGCCTTTAGTTCTTTCTATTTAAAAGAGAATTTTTTTTTCTCATTCTTTTTAAATAAGTGAGGTTATTTCCAAACTTATCAGTTGGGAGATGTGCCTCTAAACACAAAGAGTTATAGGTGAAGAACTTATTTGTTGTGAAGTGGAATTTCCTATTATCAGAATATAAAGGCCATACATCAATAAAAGGAAAAAAAGTTTGTTAACATTAAACAAATTATTTTAACACCCAATGACAAAGGGCCACTCCACTCTATCTTAAGCTTTTTTAAAATCAAGAAACATCATTTCCACTATTTTCTAAGAGTCATTTCCCAATTCATGCCTCCACAACTAGTAATTATGTTCTCTAGAATGTACTTGACTTTGATGAATCTAGTATATGTAACAATTACCACTTTTTTTTCAAAATGATAGTTTCTCCTTACCAAGACATTATCAATGATCTTGTAGGAGAGATTCAAGAGGGTGATTCATCTCCAATTCTTGACCAATCTTTTAACTCTTGATTCAAGTAAAGTCTTCACAACTCCTTTGTTAATCTCCTCTCCCACTATTCCTTCCTCAAATGCATTTTTATATAAATCTAGAAGCTCAAAGTCAACATTTTTCTTATAGTTTTTCTACAAGAAGGCCATCAAGTCCTGATAACTTTCCATTATTTATATCTTTGATGGCTTCTTCAGTTTCCTTAATAGTAATATTATAGTTTAATGATCTTGCATCTTTTATGGAGGTCTTTTTGGGGATAAGTTGTAGACATTTTTAAGAGCATATCCATTTCAAGAATGGTTCTTAGGAGAGAAAAGATTCTTATAAAACTTGAAAATTAGATATATTCTCTTGTGAGAAACATCGACCATTTTCATCTTGGATTTCCTCAATTCTTTCCCTTGACTACTTAAATATAATTAGATTAAAGAAATATTTGCAACATCTATCCTCTCATTAAGCTAATTCATTTTTGTTTTAACTTTATGGCCGTGATTTTCATAAGTTTTAATTCTCATCAATTTAAACTTAGCATTGATCAAAATGTCCTCTAACTCTCTATCAGATCCCCTAGCATGTAAATATCTTTCAACATCATTAAATTTTGATTGAAAAGAGTAGTCATTCATTGCTCTATTATGCCATTTTTATTTCCCACAATTTTAAACATCTTCCTTGAAGATTGAACCAAGATATTCCATTTCACCTAAGGATTGCACTCCTTGTTATAGAGTTTACAAAGATCATTGGCACATCTGATAGCATCTAGAGTGCCAGGGTCATCTATAAGGGAAACATTGAGTTTAAAAAGGGGATTGGATTGTAAGGTTCCCATTATAAAATAAATCATTAATCAAACTTTTTTTGATGGGTTGATTGATTTAATATATCTTGGGCCCATTTTTGTTTTGTTTTTGTAGTTTGTATTGCTGTCGGCTATCTTTATACATCAAAAAGTTTTCCCTAATGAGTATTTAGGAATGGCTTGTATGTGGTCATTAGGTATTTATTTTGGATTATTTTCTATGTAATACAAATTTACATTGGAGTTCTTTGTTGTTCACCATTTCGAAAGTGAAAGACCTTCCCTATTTGGTTTGTCTAGTTTTAGTGGGATTCAAACCTCACCCTATTTTGTCACTTGTAACACTTCACTCAAATTTGATCAGAGCACCATCTTTCAAAAAATATTAATTAAAGGATATTTTTGTTTAAATCTTCATTTTTTTGTTCAAATATTACATGCCATAGTCTATTTTTTGTAAAGAGATCTCCATTCCAGATACCATCAGATCCACATGAGAGAGGAAGACATGTAAAAGATGGCTTTTTATTGTCACTAAAGGGATTATGAGTTCCTGGTCATGTCATTCAAATTAATGAATGCATCTAATACATTTTAATCATCCATGAATCACATCTTCAAAAAATGATTGCATAAATAATTACTAGCATTTTTTGATGACATTCCTATTTATAGCAGGACATGGGAAGAGCACCTAAAGCATTTGGATGAAGTACTAAGGATCATGAAGCATCAGTATTTGTTTTCCATGTAATTTGAGAGTGAATTAAGAATGATAGAAATATTGTACTTGGGACATGTTTTTAGTAAATATCATGTTCAATTTCATTAGGAGAAGATTTAGGCTATCCTTGATTGACCTCCCACAAAATCACTCACAGAGTTGCGAGGATCTTTTTGGACTATGTAGTTATTACCATGGGTTTGTAAAGGGTTTCTCTTAGCTCAGCACATCACTAATAGATCTAACAAGAAATGGGTCCTTCCAGTGGAATGAAATGGCACAAATCACTTTTGATAAGTTGAAGGAAGCAATGAGCACTTATTCTATACTTTTTTTTACTTGATTTCACTTGACTGTTCATTGTGGAGTGTGATGCATCTAGAGAAGGCATTGACATAGTGTTGATGCAAGATAGACACCCCATAGCCTATGAAAATAGGAATCTTACAAAAATAGAATTCCTATATTCCATCTACGACAAAGAGATTTTAGCTAACATACATGTGCTAACCAAGTTCTGGCAGTATCTAGTGGGTGCCAAGTTTGTCATTCATACAGATCAAAATAGTTTGAGATATTTTTTGGAGCAATTGAACTTGAACTAGATGAAATAAAAGTAGGTAAGAAAGGTTTAGGCTTTTGATTTTGATGTTGAATATTTCAAAGGAAAGAACAATGTGGTTGCAAATGCTTTGTCTAGGAAACCCACCATCTACTTACTAACCCAGATTTTAGCTAGCTAGAAAGCACATTTGTTGGTAGAATATTCCAAAAACACATTTTCTTGTGAGATAATGGATGGAAAAACTCAAGATGATTGGTGAAAAGTGATGAATGACATAATTTACTATAAGAATTAGATATTTTTAGTACCAAAATCCAAATTGAAGCAACAAATATTGAAGGACATACATGACTCACCCTTGGTAGGACACCCAGGCTTCCTCAAAATGTACAGATGTCTTAGGGAGAGGTCTTCATGGACATGAATTAAAGGAGACATATCACAGTATGTAAGAGAGTGTGTAGCCTACTAGTAGAAAAAATTCGAACATACTCTACCTGATGGGTTACTGCAACCTCTGCCAATTCCAGAACATAAGTGGGAAACTATGTCGATGGATTTCATAAATGGACTTTCCAAGGTGAATGGAAAGGATTGTATCTTCATGTGATTGATAGATTGAAAAAGTATGCACATTTCTTCACCATCTCCTCAAATTTTTAGGTTGTATAGTTTTCCAATCTATTTTTTAGAGAAGTCTTTTGTCTGTATGGGTTACCCTAAAACATTGTCAATGATTGGGATGAGTGATTCATTAGTACCTTCTGGACAGAACTATTTCAGTTGGTAAGGACAAAATTATCACCAAGTACTAGTTACCACCTTCAGATAGATGGACAAACAAAAATTGCAAACAAGTGGCTCAAAGGATACCTTCGAAACTATGTTTCGGCACAACAATGGGCGTGGGTCAAATGGATATACCTAGGAGAATATTGTTACAATACCACATACCACATGTCCATCAAAATGACACAATTCAAATCTCTATATGAGTACAAACTCCTTTCCTTCATTGACACAGTTCTGGGTCACTATCATACACCAAGAGAAAGGGAATGGCTTCGGAAGGAATATGACATCCTTAGATGCTTAGTAGAAAACTTACAATGGGCACAAAATAAATAGAAGATGTATGCCAAAAAACATCGAATGGAGAGGAGTGTCAAATTAGTGGACTTGGTCTATCTTAGGCTCTAGCCATATCGATAATCATCATTAAAGGAAAAGGAAAAAAAGAAACTGAAGTCATAATTTTATGGCCCCTATCATGTAGTTCAACACATTGGTGAAGTTTCCTATGAGCTGGAACTTCTGGAGGGAAGCCATATTCATAATGTCTTTCATGTTCCATGCTTGAAGAAGGTTGTGGGGTAGAATGTCATGGTAGCCAAAAACCTTTTTCCATGCAATGAAGAAGGAAAGCTCATATTGGTGTCATGCCCTAATTTCTACAAGGCTGAAAACACAACCACAATTTTTTTTTTCCCTCTTATGGATGAACTAAAGATATTATGAGTAGATAAAACTTATATGGCACATTCTACCAAACTGTGGAGTATCTGGACAACATCTCATGTTAGAAAGTACCAATTCGATCATTATGTTTGGAGGTGGTAATGTTAATTGATGAAATAAAACTTGTTTTCATTGGAATTCATGTACATCAAGCTATGTTGGATACCAATTTATTTCCCAACTTAATTGACCATAATTAACTATTGATGTTATTATATTGGACTTGCATCCTATCCTCCACATTTCTATATAATGATATCCTCTAACAACTCATTTAACCATAATTAATATTTCCATTTTATTTTATTACTTCCTTTTATCATTATACTCTACTAATTCAATTTAGGTTTGGCTACCATTTTCACTACAATTCTAACTTCAATCTTTAATTATTAATATTTAACATATTTCTCCCTAATACTTTGTTACTTACTAGCCCAAAATCTCCACTAGTCTCTTTCATATTATTGATTATATAATCATGATTTAATCAATTTCTATTCGCATATCCGACCAAATGGATGATCGCCTAAATCTTGGAATTATAATTTCATGTTTTAAATACACATCATTATGAATTATCAAAATCTATTAATTAACATTTTCTTGTCCTGAGTCCTAACTAACATATTACTCCCAACATCATATTATGCATTACTTATAGTGTATTACGTTCATTGGCTAAAGTTTTGTGGGGAGATCAATTTTAATGTCCTACATAAATATATTTGTGTTCCTATATCTATGTTATTAGATGTCTATATGTAAAATATTATCACATGGTGCCTTCTAAATTTAAAAATATCATTATAGGAAAAATATATAAAGGTGATGGGAAGCACAGTCCTTATCCCAAACTCATCCATAATACCCCTAGCTATAATTTCATGGTCCAAATTTTACCTCATAAACATATCACCTTATAATATAACTAAATTTCTTCTAATAATTGATCCCATTAATAATAAAATGTCCCATTCCAAACTAGCCCCAATAGTTATATGAGTTTTATTTCCTAGTGTCTAGCTATTCTTAGACCCTAACACTACTCTTAACAATATCAAATTGAAATAAGAAGTTTACTTGGTATTACAGATTCAACTTAATAAGACATTCCCTATCCTATGACTATGAGACTTACCACCCTGCAATATCTATTTATCGCAAATCCCTTACCATCTCAATGCATAAATTTAAATTCAATTAAATAAGAATAAAAATAATATAAAATTCTAATATGTTAAATTAAATCTTCAAGCATAAATAGATATGTTTCAATATTTATTTACTAACTACTTGAAAAGTCCCCCTTCCATTATGGCTCACGTACCCCTTTTCCTCTTCCCAAGGTGGGGTGAAGATTATAACTTAAACATTTTGCTTTTTTCCTATCTACCCCTAGCTACCTATCCCCATCTTCCTCCTAGCAACTTACACCCACCCCAAGGTGAGATTCTCATGATGGGACATTTTTCTTCCTTGTCTAAAGTTTGGCACCATGTATGGGGAGTCTGACTCTATGTCAAAATTAAGAAAAAGATGTAAAGGCTTGTTTTTAACCCCCCAAAAAAAAACACTAACTTCATGCATTTAAAGGAGGTGCCTACATCAAATTTTGGGAGATGCAACCATGAAGTGATTTTCTGACTTTTGTTAGCATTCATCATTTTTTTCATGCACCAAGGCAGGGGGTTGCTTGAGGGGAGACACCATAGATGGTGTGGGGTCCATTCCCCACTAGTGCATTAAGGGTCTGTTTGGTTCATGGAAGATGACAGGAATTGGCTTTTTCAAAACCTAGATTTGAAAATTTGTGCGTTTATTTCAAAATTTTCAAAATGAAATTAGCATAGGCGACTTCCAATTTTGCCTCAAAACTAGGTTTTCCAAATTCCCACTAGCAGACAGGAACTGAAAATCAAAACCTAGTTTTTTTTTTTAAGGAGTGTAAAAACAATAGATTGGACTGCTTTTTGAAAATTTCCTTCAACTCCAAGCTTACGCACTTCACACGCATCTTCCGAATGAAACAAACAGTTTCAGTAAAATCCCAAAAATCAGAAGGAAGATATGCAAAACCTTGATTTGGCTAAACCAAGGTTTGTAGAAATCTAGGTTTTTTAAATTCCACGAACCAAACAGACCCTAAGATTTAATGTTGACCTCCTCACCTGATATGATGGATGCCCATGTTGATGTTCAAGTATTATTTAAAAATATAATAATTTATTGTGGGTTGACTTTTATATTAGACTGTATTTGAGATTAGGCTTTTTATTGTGCTACCATACATTTTCCAGAATGATAAACATGCACCTACATCCTAATTTTTTTTGCTAAGTTAAACTATCATCTACTACCTTCCTATTGAAATTAGTATTGTAATTCATGATTGGTATGTTATTTTATCATTATCAAGTTCATCTAAGTGTTTATGTTTAAATATGTATATGCTTGGAATAGGAAAATATCTAGTATTTGACTGACAAACTTTAATGTTTAATATCAACTTTAAAGCTATCCTCATCCATAGGATCATAGGTGTAGATGTTTGAACCCATTGAGAAATAGTTTCATAATAAATCTCAAGCACTTAAATTCTATTCATTATTGCATCCTATTACATGATTGCTATTCAACTAAAACAATAAACTTAATTCTGCAATCATCTCCTATGCTTATTCCAATTTGAATATAAACATTCATTTATTATACAAGAGAGTTGAAATAATAATAAAATTCAATGAAGGTAAGCTTTCTTCATTTTCAAATTCAACCATAATATTAATTCCATTTGGTAAATCTACACAAATGTGAAAAGATAGTAAGCACTCTAAAAACATGATAATTGTCTTCCAACTCCAACACATACTTCCTATAATAACTCTCAAGATACACAAGAGGTGGTGAAAACATCATAACTGAATTACACAAATGGGATACCTTTTACAATACACAAATTTTCCTCAACCCCTCTATTGTCAAATGAATATGAATAACACCAAGCCCCTAAAATTACAATAGAACACATATTAAGATGGAGTTGTATCTCCATTATCAGTCCAATTACCATGGTATTCCCTTATCTTATGCAATGAAATCCTCATGACTTCCAAGTATCCAAGTGCATTCAAAAACCTGAAAAATAAATAAATAAATAAATAAATAGAACCATGGAGGCTCACCTCCCAACCTAGGCCTCAAGCAGGCCAGCCCCGTGCTAGGGGAAACAAGGCTCAACTGGGATACATTCAACAACATTACAATAACAAGAACCAACATGAGCACCACGGTTTAACAACACACTCATGAATCCCAACCAAGGCTTACACAATGATTCATAGATGGAATCATAATCATTGGGTGAAGGTGGGCTCTTCAAGGAGGAGAATGCCATATCCTTGTGAAACAACAAATCTTACAAATTGCAATATTCTAATAAGGCTTCCAAGAAGCATGCCATAACAAGACTATCAATAACACATGTCTCAACAAGGCTATCAACACTTACTCCTCCTCACACATCCTCACTATACCTCCCATAGAACAAGCTATCAAGAACACATGCCTCAACAAGGCTATCAACACTTACTCCTCTTAACACATCCTCACTTATACCTCCCATAGAACAAGCTATCAATAAAACATGCCTCAACAAGGTTATCAAAACTTACTGCTCTTCACACATCCTCACTTATACCTCCCATAGAACAATATAAAGGTATATGGCTTCAATCGAGCCTATACTCCATGAAAACTATCCCCTCTCCAAGAGAAGGATTTCTCAACTTCAATGATGAGCCCAACTAACCCCTTCAACCCAAGGCTTCTCTTCCCTCCCAAGGGTGAGTGAAGCCTCCAAACCCAACACAACATTCAATCTACAATCACAACCAAGAAAACAAAACAAAATGCCATTAGATTCAACATGCTCACTCACATACACAAACATTTACAACATGCACCATATGAAAACACATAAATCCCACAAGAAACACTCTTACAACTTTCATCTTCAACTTTCATGAAATGAAAGGAAACATGGCATGAAGCACTAACCTCCTTTCAAGCTATGGCTATGAAATGGTGATGAAGACCTTTCCTTCCTTGGCTTCCAAACTTCTCCTCCCAACCCTATCTATATTTGCAATTAGAGAGTGGGTGAACACCCACTAATTTTGGCGCAAGTTCCCTAAAAGGACCTCCACTTCCATCCCCACCTACCCCTCTTACACCCTTTTACCTTTCTACCAATAGGAACTTAACCAAGTGGTGGGATGAGGAAGGAAGTCATGTGACACTCTAATTTTCGAATTGGCTTGAAAATGACTAATTTAGGGGGTCTCCTAAGTCCCCTAGGCCATCTTATGGTTATATTTAGACCCCCCAACCTAAAGTACTGCCATGTGGGTGACTTATTTTCACCAAAATAATGCTTGGGGACCACTTTTAGGCTCTCTAAATTTCCTATCAAATTTTAATTTGAATTCCATCATGAAGGTGACTCATCCTAACACTCTCCAAGGTGGGTTAACTTAATTTCATAATGGGGATTTAATTTTTGTTAAGTGACTTCATGCCCAAAAACCCTATATGATATGTCATTTACACATAGACAACACAAGTGTCAAATGACACACACACACACACACACATTAAAACACTTACACATCACAATGACATGTCTCTTAATAATCACAATCTTTAAACTTATAACACCCATGCACAATCACATTATGAAACAAACACATTACAACAAGGTTTTGAATCTTCCAAAGATTCACCTTGGCTTTATCATGTTCACATAGCTTTGAACCTTGTTTCCCCGAATAATCTCCATGGTTCAACTTTCCTGCACACTCAACTTGATGTCAGTAGCCGAATGAAATAATATAGAGATACATGCAGAATAATTCAATATCAGCTAATTACATTAACATATTCAATTAACTTCCATCTAATCGTTACCATAAAATATTCAAAACATTGAAATATCGATATGTATAACATTAATCTTTCTAATCATAACAAAATTATTGTTCTAATACTATCACAATCCTTATCTATCATAATAATGAAACATCAAAGTCATATCTATTAAATCATTAAAACATGTAAAATAAATCTTAGTATATATGTCATAAGTGAAAATCACTATTGTGCAGACTTGTTAACTAGTATCCTTTCAAATCAATTGACTAAAGTAATATTTCTAACAATGTCCTTTTTATCTCATTATGAGCTGTGTGTGCCCCTATGGTTCATTTCTCATGCCATTGAATGTCTCCAAATTATGTCATCATACTTTGAAACCAATCTATGAGTGCAACCATTATGTTTTGTTATCATATGATCTATACTCATTGTTATTTCTTACAAGAGTGAATGTTACTTCATCTCCCCTAATTGTCTAGTAAATCATACCTTGAATGTCATGACTAAGTTCTCAACATGAACATTTTGAGTCTCATTTTCACTTGATCTTATCTATTTGACCTAATATTATTGATTGGGTATTACACTTCTAATAACTTAAATATGCATTAGTCTCTAATAGGATCTCATAAATCACTATTCACTACAAAATGTCATTCATAACCTAATTAGCCCCTAATAACATTCATTTCATTAGATCTATAATAGGGTATTAGTGTGGGCGTTACAATTGGAACCAGTCGAGATCATCAAAGTATGTGAGAAGACCCATGTGGAACTACACAATGAAGGAATATTTGGTGCATTGAAAACAATTTCCTTTGGATGATGTGACATGGGAGGGTGAACACATTCTTGAACAATCAACATTGCATTTTCTTGAGGACAAGAAAAATTTGGGATGGGAGGACTGTAATGTTCTCATTATAAAATAAATCATTAATCAAAATATTATTAATGGGCTGATTGATTTAATATATCTTGGACCCATTTTGGTTTTGCTTTTGTAGTTTGTGTTGTAGTTAGCTATCCTTGTACACCCTCAAAAAGTTTTCTCCAATGGGTATTTAAGCATGGCTTGTAGGAAAATATTTTGGATTATTTTCTATGTACTGCAAAGTCTTGTTAGAGTTCTCTATTGTTCACCATTTTGAAAGTGAAAGACCTTCACTATTTGGTTTGTCTAGTTTCAATGGGATTAAACCCTCACCTAATTTTATCACTTGTAACGCTTTTCTTATATTTGATCATAGCACTATCTTTTAAAAAATATTAATTAAAGGACATTCTTGTTTAAATCTCCATTTTTGTGTTTGGTGTTGCTTGATAAATTTAGGATTGATAGTTTATGGTGCATGAATGAACTTGTTTACCATTTGCACCCCATCCATCACTCACCTTGCTTAGTGAAATGTATGTACCACCCTCAAAACCTACTATATGACCTCCATTTGTATACTATATGACCTTCCCTATTCCACCATATAGACACCCCACACCTCCCATTTGTATGGACTTATTGGCTACCTTCTACCCTATGACCACCACACCGTACAACCCCTTTTTCCTCCATCTACCATATGACCCTCTTACCCTTCATCTACCATACACCCATCACTAACTACACCATACGATCATCAAACATCCATTGTACATCATTCTTGTTTGTCATTGTACAACAACAATATCACTACTTGCAATACCATATGCTCTCCCAGTCATTCATCTCCGTACAATCACATCATCTTTGCAATCACCTATGGAGGTCAGGAACATTAGATGGATTGTCTATTAGGATGAAAAGAAGAATTAATTCTTAGGGAAAGGGGTATGCAAATTAGAAAATAGTCAGAGATGAAGGCAAGAAAGACCTCAAGAGGGGAGGAATGGGCATCAAAGAAACAAACAATATTAAAATAGGCCCTATCAAATTTGCAACACACTCCCTGATTACTTGGTTAGTTATTGTACCTAGTAAAACCATATATTCTTAGCTTCCACTTTCTTACCTTCCAAAGGATCAATAAGATTAAGCTTCCTTTTCAACCTAAACTAGAAGAAAAATTCATTACCTTTCCAAGAATGAGATGTTCCACCAAATATATCACTCCTATATTCAACCATGTTAAAATGATTACTGACAACCCAATAGGCATTAGGGAGATACATTGATGGGGACACATCCCAAGCATAGAATGGACACAACAGGAAAGGAAAAATTTTATTAACTGTGAAAATATGCTAGTACACTTAGTGTAGAGAAACATACTCCAAAACATTCCCTATGGGCTTACAATAGTATAAATCTAGAGATAAATTCTTCTCCCAGTACCTTCTATCAAACTCCACTCCTAACTGCCTTTTACAATGCCAAAAATATTCTTAAATAGTCCTCGGAGGGTTAAGGATTAGGAATACATTCTAAAAAGTGCTAGTTGGCATTCACCAACCAAATAGAAGGCTCTAGAAGTTGCATTAGAAGTCAGCACAAAATTAGAAGAATCCATAAATGGTAATCGAACTTTTGGGAGGCATAACTTTTGAACTGTAGCTTCGATTGACGAACCATTTACATTTTCAAAAAGCTCTCGAAGTGCTCTATAGCCTTAGCTTTGCTCATCCCCCATTTTTTGACCCTATTCAAGGTCATTTAATGCTCCTAATCTGACTTTGAAGCATTCTTAAGATGTCTCCAAAAATTGAAAAACTGTGATAACTTTCAAACCGTGGGGCCTTTTGACCTGATTCTTTTTCTAGAATGCTCTAAATTACAATGAAAATATTTTGACCAATTTACACCTTATAGTTCACCAAAATCATGGCTCAATTACATACTCTTATTTTTTTGGCATTTACACATATCCCAAGGTGATTAAAAAAACTCTAACCCAGAACACTGATAGTGGAACCATGAGAGTTGGAACCTTTATTTGACCCAAATGGGTATCCAAAAATGAAAACACATGAAACAGAAACTAAGTCTAAGTACATTTTTTTTGGGTGACATAGATTTCGCTTATACCTCTGGATCCTCCTGCATCAGACACCTAGGGTAGATTGAAAAGTGACCCTGTCACTTTATGAACTGTAGAGGAAATCCCAAATGGGAAACCTTAGCTGCTGATATCCAAGTTGAGTCCTCTGTCGGTTGTCCTTTCCACTTGACCAGATACTCTTCATACTGCCTATTTTTGGTACTCCTACTCACATGACTATCTAAAATCTCCTCTATCTCCTCCTTCTTAGAAGTAGGAATTAGACATGGCTCTAACATTGGCTCCTCATCTGCACCATCATCATGATACTCTATTAAGTTTGCAATGTTGAAAATAGGAGAAATTTGAATACCATCTAGCAACTCCACCTCATATGCATTTCCTGAGTCATTTTTCTTCAAAACTTTGCAGGGGCCAAATTTCTTCATTTTCAGCTTGTTGTAAGTACCGACTAGAAATCTTTCTTTTTGTAAGTGTACCATGACTAGATCCCCTACTTGGAATTCCTTATGTCTTCTCCTTTGATCAGCCCTAGCTTTATACTCTTGATTCATCTTGGTAATGTGTGTCTGAACCTCCTCATGTAGACGCTTGATATGTTTAGCAAATTCTTCAGCTTCAGCACTTGTCCTCTCCCCTTGCTCTTTCTTCCTCAATTTTGGTGCAGTCCTTGGGCTACTTCCATATACAATTTGGAATGGTGATCCACTAGTACTCCTATTTATAGAGTTATTGTAAGTAAACTCTGCTTGTGGTAGAATCAAATCCCACCCCTTAGGCTTATCCCCAACTAAACATCTGAACAAATTGCTTAGACTTCTGTTTACCACTTCTGTTTGGTCGTCAGTCTGTAGGTGATGTGTGGAATTGAATTTCAAGTCTGTTCTCAACTTCTTCCACAATGTTCTCCAAAAATATCTCACAAATTTAGTATCTCTGTCAGAAACTATACTTCTTGGGAGACCATGTAGTCTTACCACCTCTCTAAAAAACAAGTCTGCAATATGGACAACAACATGAGTTTTGTGGCATGGAATGAAATGTGCCATTTTGGAGAACCTATCAACCACCACAAATACTAAGTCATTACCCCTTTGTGTCCTCGGCAATCCAAGAACAAAATCCATACTTATGTCCTCCCATGGCTTTGATGGAACAAGCAATGGCTGATATAGTCTAGTATTGTGACTAAATCCCTTGGCAACTTGACAAATCTGACAACTTTGTACAAACTTCTTCACATCTTGTGAAATCTGAGGCCAAAAATAATGTTCTCTAAGAATGGCGATGGTCTTATCTTGACCAAAATGTCCTACCATCCCTCCACTATGTTTCTCCTTAATCAAAATTTCCCTCATGGAACTCCTTGGAACGCATAATTGACTACCCTTGAATAACATACCATCCCGAATCAGATAGTCTAACCACTTAGTTCTGTCTATAGCAACAGGCTCTTTACAAGCTTTCCACACTTCAAAAAAATTAGGATCTTTAGGGTACAGATTCTTGAGTTCATCACACCAAACTACTTCAACCTGCATTACTGTAAGCAACAACTATCTCCTACTTAGTGCATCTGCAACCCTGTTAGATTTTCCACTTCTATGATTCAACACATATGTATAGCTCTGCAAGAACTCTACCCACTTCCTATGCCTCTATTTCAATTTACCTTGGCTATTTAGGTACTATAATCCTTGGTGATCAGTATATAAAAAAATTCCTTTGGCAATAAATAATGCCTCCATTTCTTTAAGGCCTGAACTATTGCATATAACTCTTGATCGTAAACATAATACTTCTTTTTCACATCATTCAATTTTTCACTAAAATATGCAATAGGCTTACCTTCTTGGCTTAATAAAGCCCCAATAGCACTACCACTAGCATCACAATCCACCTAGAACACCTTTCTAAAATTTGGAAGTGCCAACATAGGTTGTTCTGTCACCTTCTTCTTCAGCAATTCAAAACTTCTCATAGCTGCCATAGTCCATTTGAACTCTTTTCTATCCCCTCTTATTGTGTCAGTCAGGGGTGCACATATGCCACTGAAATTATTAATAAACTTATTGTAAAAGCTAACTAGACCATGAAATGATCTTATCTCAGTATTAGACCTTGGAGTAGGCCATTCTAAGATTGCTTTTACCTTCTCTAGATCCATTTTGAGACCTTCAGGTGATATAAAAAACCCCAAGTAGACTAACTCCCTTTTTGTAAAGATACATTTCTTCAGATTAATTAATAGTTTCTCTTCTCCTAATCTTTCAAGGACAATATGAATATGCAATAAATATTCTTCCAAAGTCTTACTAAAAATTAAAATATCATCCAAATAGACGATAACAAATTTTTCCAAGAACTTCTTAAGTACCTCATTCATAAGTTGCATGAAGGTGCTTGGGGCATTCATCAATCCAAAGGGCATGACTAACCACTCATAAATACCATCCTTGGTCTTGAAGGCTATTTTACACTCATCTCCTTCTTGTATCCATATCTGATGATAGCCACTCTTGAGATCTATCTTTATGAAGTACTGAGCTCCAATCAAGCAGTCCATAAGATCATCCATTCTTGGCAAAGGAAACTAATACTTGATGGTTATCCTATTTATAGCTCAAGAGTCTGTACACATCCTCCACTCTCCATCCTTCTTTGGTGCTAGTACTATAGGTACTACACATGGACTTAGGCTCTCCTGAATCAAGCCTTTCCTCAATAGCTCCTGAACCTATCTATTTAGCTCCTCAATTTTAGTAGGATTCATCCTATGAGCATCCTTGTTAGGAAAACTAGCTCCTAGGATTAAATCTATTTGATGAATGATTTGTCTTACCAGTGGCAATCCTTTTGGAACATTATCAGAGATGATATCTCCAAACTCATCTAGTAAATCTAAAACTTCAATCGGTATTTCACTACTACCTTCTTTATCTTTCCTAGGGGTCAAAGCATAACACATATGCTGATGTTTCATGCCATCTAAAAATTTTCTTTCATCAACTAGAAAAATCCTAGCACTGCTACATACCTTTTTGCCTTCCTTTTTCATGGGCTTCAATTTGTGGTGAACTCCATCCTTTGTTAGAGAGTATGTGTTTGCATGACCATCATGTATTGCATGCCTATCAAACTGCCATAGTCTACCCAACAATAGATGAAAAACATCCATTGGAATAACATCATAGAGAACTTCATCATGGTAAATCCCAATTTTAAATTTCACTAAACATTGTTCACTTACCAGGATCTTATGATCATCTTTCACCCAAGCAATTTGATAGGGCTGGGGGTGTTTCTCCCTCTTGAGCTTCAACTTAGAGACCATCTCCTCTGATACCAAGTTATCAGTGCTACCACCATCAATGATCACATCACAAAATTTATCCTCACACTTGCATCTGGTATAGAATAAACTCCTCCTTTGTCCTAGTTCAATCTCACCACTTAGTAGGACCCTTTCATTTACTAAAGTCTCTCCTCTTTCTGCATCCTTTGAATGTGATGATTGTGCATCCTCATCCACATGAGCAACCCTAGCTTGACCCTCAACTCTCCTATCTATCCTTCCTTGTCATTGAGGGAATTCAAAGGCATGATGACCTTCTTCATTTTAATGGAAATAGGTACCACAGAAGTCTCCTCTTCCTTGTCCACATCCTCTACCTCTTCCTCTCTGATTTCCAAAGTCTTGATCATGGGAGCAGTTAAAACCCTCATTCCTTTGGTTCCTGCTAGTAGGTACATCTTCATTTTTCTTTTGAATGGACATAATAGGAAAGGGAAAATTTTAGGAAAGGACATAATAGGAAAGGGAAAATTTTACTAATTGTGAAAATATGCTAGTACACTTAGTGCAGAGAAATAGACTACAAAACATGCCCTATGGGCTTACAATAGTATAAATCTAGAGATAAATTCTTCTCCCAGTACCTTCTCTCAAACTCCACTCCTAACTGCCTTTTACAATGCTAGAAATGTTCTTAAATAGTCCCCAGAGGGTTAAGGATTAGGAATACATTCTAAAAAGTGCTAGTTGGCATCCACTGACCAAATAGAAGCTCCAAAAGTCGCATTAGAAGTTGGCACAAAATTAGAAGAATCCAAAAATAGTAACCAAACTTTCGAGAGGCATAACTTTTGAACCATAGCTCCAATTGACTAACCATTTACATTTTCAAAAAGCTCTCAAAGCGCTCTGTAGCCCTATGGACCAGCTTCACTTGTCCCCCATTTTCAGCCCTATTTGAAGTCATTTAATTCTCCTAACTAACTTTGAAGCATTCTTAGGATGTCTCCAAAAATTGATAAACTACGATAACTTTCAAACCGTGGGGCCTTTTGACCTGATTCTTTTTCTAGAATGCTCTAAATTACAATGAAAATCTTTTGACCAATTTACAACTTCTAGTTCACAAAAATGATGGCTCAATTATCTACTCCTATTTTTTTAGCATTTACACGTATCCCAAGGTGATTAAAAAAATTCTAACCTAGAACACTGATAGTGGAACTGTGTGAGTTGGAACCTTTATTTGACCCAAATGGGTATCCAAAAATGAAAACACATGAAACAGAAACCAAGTCTAAGTAAATTTTTTTTGGGTGACACAAGATTGCCCTTATACCTCTGGATGTGCTTGCATCATACACATATATCCAATCCCATAGAATAGCTCATTTTTTATAATCATTAAAAGCATAAATGTTAGAAATACCAACAATAAAGCCATCCAGATGTCTTAAATGTAACCCATTGTGCTTTATGAAAATAGAACAAACATCATTAGTATAATATTTTATTAGTTAGGGAATCAAAAGAGTGGCAACACTCCTTCCACTCTCATGATTATAACATACACTTTAGCATTGTACCAAATAAGCTTGAGATTGGATACAACTTTCTTCCCACTACTTTGATCTCGTAAAGGCAACTGATATCTTTTTTTCTTAAAGATTAACATCACTTCCTCATATTCCCTATTAGGAATTTCCATACCTCTTATATTCCAACTATGTATATTGAGAGACAACATTAGGAAGTGGGTTTATAGTTTTTATACAACCTATTGAAACAATCAAGCACTTGAGCGGTCTTGTATTTGATAGAGTTCTCTTCACTCTAAGAGAGAGAAGGCCTATCAAAGGTCTATATCTTCCATTTAATAACTTCTTGATACTATCCATCATCTTCCTCAGACATGATAAAATTGTGAGGGGGCTTAATGTTTACACCATCTATGGTGAGGAGGAAGGAGAAGACTTACGTAAAGAGGAGGATTGCTCTAAGGATGCAACATTAGACACCTAATATTGTCATCCCTAGTATTAATAGATTCTAATGAAATTTAATACATATTATTTTTGGGTAAGGGAGTCTACTAGGTAGAAGTAGCAAAGGGGAAGAGTTCTAAGGAACAACTGGGTAGATTCTAGGTTTTACTACCATTAGGAGAACCAACCCAAATGATATCAAACACAACTTCATATAGGGGATTAGAAAGAGTAACAAAACCAAACTTATTTGGCAAAAGCCTTGAATTATCATTAGAAGAAATTTCTTTGTTACCCAAGTTATCCTTTAAAAAATAAGTTGTTTTACAGAAGCAACAAATACTTCATAGGATAATTTCTTTGTGGAAAAGATAATTGCATGGATTTCTATTGAAGGGGTTTTAGCAACACCATTTGCTTCCACATCCTCCAAAAAAATAGTACCATCTTTATAGGCCATAAAGTGACTTGTGTGAGAGAAATCTAGATAGGATGAATACCAAACATCATTCAATATAGAGACTTAATTAGTACACACACGAAACCAAAAAATAATATTAAAGCATGACGAGACTTAAAAAAGGAAACAAATGCAAAAATTGAAAGAAAATAAAACACAATAAATTCCAAGATGATAACACCAAAAAAGAAGGATTGACGGTTTTGATGAAGCAAGATGACATCCTAAAAACTGTCCACTTGCATACCTTTATTACCCTTGAGACTACCACCTAGAATACATATTGTCAATCCAAATCCCCATAATCTATTATAAAATTTAAGAAAGATCTATTTTTACAAGGAAAAAAAGAAATAACATGTACATGCACATGCATGCATGTGTGCATCATGTACAAAAATGATCAATTGCATGTATCCACAAGATAACATAAGGGGTGAATCAAGATCATTGAATGTGTGATATATCACTAAAAAAAATGCGATGTGTATATACATGTATATTATTATGTATATCAAAAGTTAATATTCCTTGGGAAGAATGATCCCAAAAAGTTATGGAAATAGTTGTAACAAAAGAGAAAACATATTGAGAACACTATTATAGATGCACAATGGTTTGAATATTCAAAGTTTATATATGAACTACCATAAGAGGATAGCACTCCTTCCATGGTGAATACACTAGAGGTAATTTTTATGGTTGATGATATCAAACTAGGGATAAATAAATTCCAAATTGGTAAGTTTATAAATATTGATAGGCTATAACCTAAATATTTAAAATGGGAAGAATAAATCCTTGCACCACATATAGAAGGAATCTTCAATCCTTTCATTGTGATGGGTTCATGATGAAGTGGTCAATTAGTGTGGTTTTTCCACTCTTAATCAAGAGTGGTGATAACAATTATTAACCTAATTACCATACTATGATTGTTAACCCACTTTTTGCAAGTTTCTAGGGAGCATGATAGAACATTAAATTAGTACGTGGAAAAAAGGTGGGGTAAAAGGGCAAGAGGACAATCTGGTTTCATACCTAGACATTCCACTATTGACCATTGCATCACTATTCAACATTTAATAGAGAAAACATGAGACACTAAAGGAGAAGAAGCTTATTATTATTTGTAGACTTTAGGAAAGCCTTTGACATGATTCCTAGAGACAAGATATGGAATATGATGGAAGAATTGGGCATCCATAAGGAGTAAAGAGTGATAATTCATAGGTTATATGACATTATTACAACCAAAATCAAAACTAGTGAAGGAATGTTTGAATGTTTTGGTAGTGAAATTGGTAAATTAGAAACTTGGTAAAAAAAAAGATGGGGAAGGTGTTCATTTGGTAGGGTATGTGGTGAAGCTTCTTTTATATGTTGATGATCTTATTTTAATATAAAAAATGACTCAAGGATTAAGAGATCATTTAGGGACCTTAATATAATTTTCTAGGAGATTGGAATTAAGGTAATCATTGCCAAAATAAAAATCATGTTTTTTTACTTGAAGAGAGGAAAATCATAGTACTTTCCTTTTCAAATTCATCCTAATAGAAATTATGAAAGAATATAAGTATCATGGGAATGCCTTTCATTACAAGCTTAGTTGGGAGACATGTAAAAAAAAAGGATATAGGGGGTTGAAAAGATTTTTATTTACTTTATAATATATGTATAATAACTAAACTTTGGAATTGAAAAATCAAGATAAGAATATTCATTTTTCTGGTCACAACAGTGGTTTTGTATGACTATGAAGTTTGGTGTGGGAGTATGTTGAATTGTGGATGGAGATAACTAGATAGAGTTCAAGAACACTTAATCACACACAAGTTCAAAGTTAAAAACTCCACACTCTATGATATTATTTTGGTGGAGGATAGGAATTTTTTATTGGAGATATCAACAATAACCTTGGTTACTCAATTATTTAAAGAAAGATAGAAGCATACACCAAAAATTGTGAAGGATGAGGATCTTACTTGTAGGAAGAAAAATTAGACAAAGCAAAATAAAGTGGTTGAATAAATGGAACATTAAGATTCATGAATGTCTCAATAAAAAATGTAGATGTACTTTTTTTATAGATAAATTTTAGAGTGCCATGTAGATAAATACCATTAGTCAATGAAAGATGTACTATATTTAGTAGTTTAACCCAACTAGGGAGCATGGTGAGAAAGTGTATTTAGGGGTTGCTATTAAAGGGATAGAAAGGCTTTTAGTGACACAATTGAGGAAAGGATCACATTATCTTAAGTGCAAGATTGGTGGGTGGAAAAGTCTTCAAGATTCTTGAGAGAAGAGTACTTGAAAGTTTCATAAGACATGAGCAATCAAAATTAAATGAAAATTTCTCATGAAATCTACATTTTATGATCATTATGGTTCAATATGATATCATCTTGAAGGTTGATAACATGTAAAA
The DNA here is from genome assembly GCA_028749045.1 of Cupressus sempervirens. NCBI lineage: Eukaryota > Viridiplantae > Streptophyta > Pinopsida > Cupressales > Cupressaceae > Cupressus > Cupressus sempervirens. The sequence goes on from CM053790.1 coordinate 536,562,660, forward strand.
ATTATTTGAGAAAGATACTATCAACCAAATTATTGGTGTTTTGTTTAATATTTATAAGAGAAGGTTAAATTGGGTGATTTACAAATATGGGCGATGAAAAAGGTGTTAAATGGATTTTTGGTCCTTGATAAGAACACACAGGCTATGGCTTGGATTTCCAAGCCTTAAAAAAATACATTGAACACACACATTATATTCAATATAAAACCAAAATAGCCCCAAAAAACATCATTTGCATAGCAATGTGCATTCACAAGCTTACTAGGGATAATTTACTCTTAAATTGTTTGGAATTATTTTGAGAATGTTCAAAAGATATTGTGCTCCATGTATAAAGTACACGTTTGTAGATAGTGTGTGGTATGAAGTTTCACTAAAGATAGAAAATGATAAGCTTGCAATTCACTTTGAAGGAGCCATCGATGAATAATTCTCATTGGAAATTATTCAAGATTCACATGAGCTGAAAGTAACATTTTGCCTAGCATTTGATATAATTGATTGATAAGGATTTTGAAGAGTGACCATCTATGCCACCAAGTGAATCCTTGTGTCTAAGAGAGAAGAAGATTGAGTTTTATGATGCAATATTGCTTTCTTCATATCAAAAGGAACTAGCAGAAACTAATAGTTTCTTTTAATTCACATTGCAAAGTGAAAGAATGTCAAGAGTGAATTTAGCCTTCACATCATCATTAAGATCATCAACTAATATGCATTCACAAGTTTACTAGCCTCATTCCAAATCCACACCTCTAAAATTCCTCACTTCTTCATCTTGTCTAACTGATAATCCATCATAGGAGAAAAAAAAATTCTCCACTCCCAAATATGCATTATGTTAGTGCCTACACAATCCCTTTCCCATCATTATTGTTCAAAGGAACTACCCCCAAATGATAGTGAAACTTAGTTAGGAGATCAAGTATGAAGTTATTTATGGATAACCTTTTTCTTGGTTTTATAACAACTTAAAGTAGTGTTTCGTTTGAATTTGGGTTCGTGGGTTTGGAATACTAGTTTACTATCATTTTGTGAGCGACTAAAGACATACAAATTAAGAAAATAGTGCCCATAAATTTTTCAGCGATGGGAGAAACATTTCAAATTCCTTCAAGGCAGTTCATTGATAAGGATTGTGAAAAGGTGACCAACTATCCCACCAAGTGAATCCTTGTGTCTAGGAGGAAAAGATATTGAGTTTACTAGTTCACCATGACTTCCTTTGCATCAAAAGGGACTAGCTGAAAACTGAAAAAAATATCTATTAGTTCACATTGCAAAGTGAAATAATTTCAAGAATGAATTTAGTCTTCACACTATCATTATAATCCACTACTAAATGAATAACATTACTAATTCTAAAATACAAATTTTTAGAAGCATTGTGTTATTTTCATATACTTAATTGCTATAGTGAGTGAGGTATGTAGACAACATAATACTATATATCTTTACTAAATCTTGATCCTTTAAAAATTATTACCATGCATATCCTTTTTTTTTAGTCATATTATGAAATGTCTACTTATTTCTTGATGAGTAATACTATGATTTCATTATAATATCAAGGATGTTAACTATGCTAGAACTTGTAAGATTAATGTCTTTTCCACATTACTTAGTTGGGGAAAAAAGCACCTTTATGTCCTTCAACTTGCAAATTTTTTTAATTATTGTTTTCTTTTCCTACAATTTAATGTTTCCATCAAGCATTATAATTTCATATCCTCTTTTCTAGATCTTTGTTCTAGTCATTAATAAAGATCATGCTCATGAATATCACTATATTCCCTTCCTCATTTTTAGAGTTGAGCTTATTTTTTAACTTTCTCATATGAAAGAAATATCTTCAAAATACACCATATGGGTGGAAATAATAGCTTAAGATGTGTGCAGACATGCTCACATCCAAACTAGAAATAAAAAACATGCCCTAGTTTTGGCAAATGAGTGCATCATACTCAATTGTACTAATTTCCCACTTTCATTCCACAACAATTACTAATAAAGTCCACTCCTTGCTATATAAAACATATAATTTATTTTCATATCTGAGGTGAAAATAACACTCTCTGACAACTCTCTCACTCTTTCTTAATCAACAGAGGACTCTAATTAGGATGTCGTCTTCTAAAATTCCAACAAATATCTTCTTTGGTAAGACGATGTGAGATAGAAGTGACGAGAAGGTTGTGAGACTAAGTACCAAGACATGGATGTAGCTATAGTTGTGGAGAGCTCATCAAACCATGTGGAGAATGTTCCAAACTGAAATATTGGGAAGAGAGTCTCCTTTTTATATCATTGCAAGTGAGATTAGTTTATATTTACTTTTCTTAGACACCATATAGTGCATTTTCTTGACTATAGAATGTTTGGGGACTAAAACTCTCCATTTAAAATCAAGTCCCTAGAAGAAATTATATTTTTTAGTAGGGGTACACCCATTGGATCAGAAATAACTTTGTTGTTAATAGGATTTCCATTTCTCTTCAATTGGGATATTATCTCCAAAATAGAATCTACACTTTTTCCAATTTGGGAAATTAAGTATATTCATGGAGTGGGACTACTTTTCCAAAGGTGGCAATGAACTTCTTGTTGCTTTGTTTTGGATGTTGATTTTGCTCATCATCAAATGATGAAAAATTTGATTTTCCTCCTCATGAAAATCCTATTCAAGAATAAGAACAAGAAATATATCCTTCAATGCCTCAACATCCATTAGGAACACAAGATAACATATTAGGCCAAATAGAAAATAATAAAATAGAACTTTAGGCATTAGTTGCAACGTTGAAGGATTTAGTGACAAGAAACTCCCATAGATCTCCCCTTTCTGAATCATCACAATCTATTTTATGTCATATAGTATAAATGAGTAAGATTAAAAATAATTGGTCCAACAAGATGGAAGAACCATGACCATTTTATATAGACAGACTATATTATGAAAATGTTAAACAAAAGGGAATAATATATGATCTAAATGAACAATTAGGAATAAGTGAGCATATTGACTTAACTAGTGATGAAAGCCTAGAGGAAATAGAGAGTGAGTATGAGAACGTTACATAATCAAATGCATAACCAAAGGAAGAAACTAAAGAGGATGCAGATACATAAAAGAGAAATAAAGAAAAAGAAGATGATAAATCAAAAGGGAAGAATGAAGATTAGGAAGATGAATTGTAATTTTTTTACAAGTATGATAGAAATTGAAGAGGAAGAAACAATCATTCATAAGCCTATAGTTATTAGAGAGGTAAGGAATACAAGTACAAGAGAGGAGTTGATAGCCAAAACAAAATATGTGGAAGACAAAAGATAATATTTCAAAGTGCACATTGCAAAACCTTTGCAGGATATGATATAGGTGAGAGCAAGCACATAGAAGAGGAAAATAGACACTAATAAAGAAGAAGATGAGATTAGAAAAAAGAGAAATATTTTCAATATGAAAGAATCCTTTTGCTAAAATTAATCATAAGGAAATGAAATTATATACAAAAAGATGACAGGAGAGAACATATCAATTAAATAGATTGGAAGACAAGAAGAGAACACAAATTGTGAAGAGGACAATAAAGGCATTCTCTCATTTTTTACATGAAGTGAATATTTACAAAGAAGAACGAAGTGAAAAATAGCTGCTAACATTTTTTGATGCAATAAACAATGACTAAGATATCAAGAAGGAATTGAGAACAAAACTGTAGAAAGGAATTGAGAAAGATAGATTAATTGAAGCTATAAAAATACTATCTGTGAAGTAGAACAAACTGAATGTTACAATAAAAGAAGATTTACAAGTTATAAAGATGATTCTAATGGCGAGTGAAGTTGTAACAAAATATTCTTATTAGGTGTCCCTGTACATGAATCTCATGCATTAGTAGATATAAAGGAAAAATACTTTATTGAGTGTACTATTGACATTAAAGGAGCTAGATATCATTGAAAAAATAATTCATGTAAACCAAAATATTTCTAGTATTATGTTAGCCCTAGTTTTGAGTTGCCATTATAACATTTTAGTTTCTTTTTGAAACATGAAATATTTCATCAAGCAAGTTCATCTCATTTTCTCCTTTTCAAGAGTCATCATGCCCTGCATATGGAAGTCACTATTGCAATATATTTTTGTGAGTCTTTCTCTTGAACCACTTCGAACCTCTTTGAACCTTGGTTAAAAGTACTTCAAAGTAGTTCAACCAAATTTTTTTGATAATAGTTCTTGAGAAAATAAATAAGGTGTCAGAGTAATGATTAAAAGGTCTTATCTGATTTATCATTGCTCGATGAGAAGGTTGAGTTGTCATCATGATTAAAAGGAAAGCAATTATTTCATTTGGGGTCAAATTGAATGTCAAGAGTTTATAACTATTCCAAGGACATTTATGAAGGGTGATCATTTAATAAAGAAGTCATGTCATAGTTTAAAGGGTGCAAGTTAAGCCACAATAATCTTGCCATGAATACCTCATTATGAGGTGGCACTTTCACCAGTATCTTTCCTTACCTTTAAAACACTAGTTTCTCACCTAATTGTTTTATCATATGCAAAGGAAAATTAGAAGCAGAGAAATAGTAAATGAAGGGAAGTGGTCTAGTTTTCTTTTAGGTAGTTATAGGTGAGAATACAAGAAATCCCTTGTTCTTTCTTCTATGTGTTACTTTGAAGAACAAGAGCAGTGTTGGGTTTTTCTTTTCTTTGTTTAGAATGACATCTATTCTGCATTTTTTCAGAATATTTGTAGTCTTGACTGTAAGGGACCCATAATTTTGACACTAATTTAGGAGTCAAGCTACAAGAGAATTTTCTTGAGCAAGAAAATGAGGTTAATGTTTGTTTAGAAGTCCTAACAAGCAGTCCTCTCAAAGCTATTTCTTTCCCCCCACCTTTTTAAGTCCTAAATTGCTTCAATTGTGCATTGATCACTTGGATGCAAGAAACAAGAGTATTTTGGACAAAGAAGAGGAACCAATATTTTCCATCTCTAGGGAGACTGTCTCATCACTATTGCATCTACCTAAGTGCACCTTTGCTACTTTAGCCATACCCAGTCTTTGATTTAATACGAGGAGAAACCAGAAAAGTACTATAACATGTTGGCTAGGAAATGGACATAGATTAACTATAAAAAGTTGTTTGAGTCTACCCAAAATAATTACTAAAGATAACATGAAGCCTCATGTTCATGATCCCATGGTTTTGCTACACTAGGTTAAAGGGTTTGGTGATGTTTTCCTCTTTGAAGATTGAATTTACCACTATATAGATAGTATCTTGAAAAGAGAAAGTTTCTAGATTAGGTGGAATTGATATCTAGTTCACTAAGGAATCAACTCAAACATTCTAAAATATCAAGAGAATATTTCCATATATCTTTCTACTTGACCTATTACATTGCATTTGTTAGATATATTACTTCCCTTCCCCATGAACCTTAGAACAAAGATGAAATTGTTTACCAATACTGCCCCCTGCTATAAAAGGAAAAAGTGTTGGAGGAATTCAAGAAAATGCATGATGTTTTGAGAGAAAGTATACATTTGAACCTTAGAAAAGTACCAATGCTGAGGATATCCCCAGAGGCCCAAAGGCTAGTTCAAACATACAAAAGCTGTTTCATGTAGTTTCCTAAGTTTACATACCTACAAGTAGAAGGATTTGAAGAAGAAACTATGAAGCTACCTTGATATGCATTAGATTGTTTTATTATAGTTGAGATATGTATGCAATTATTTTCTGTGATTAAAGATAATCTACCTTAGGAGAAGTGGGAGTCCATTTTTCTTGTCAAACTTGGCCATTTAGCTTGTAGTAATATGATCAATGCCTCTATGATTGGGAATAAATTTCTTATTTTTAACCTTGGGTTCTACCAAGGAAGGATAGATTTTGATAGCAAAGGTTTCACACAAAAAGTGCTCAACCTTAAGGGTCAATCATCCACAACTCCTTGTTTAGAAGATTTATGGGAAGATTGCAATGATGAAAGAGAGGTAGTTAAAAGGGATCATTCAAGATTAAAACTTCCTCAAATTAATTCCTTGAAATTGAAGTTCAAATTGGAGGGAATAATTGAAGATGGTTTAGATGTTGTTGAATCTGGATGGAAGGAGGCAAGTGAGTAGAAAAAATTAGGAGTAGATTGGAACTAGGATGAAGAAGATGATATAAACCTTAGGATCAGATCCATTTAAACCTATTTAGATAATTGGTTAAGGAGAAGGAACATGAAATCAATCAATGATAAATAGACTACAAAATCCCCCAAGGAGGCATCTTTCTTTGAAACTTTAACTTTTGACATCCAAATTTCATCTCATTTTGTAGGTGATATTTTGATTTTCAAGAATAAAAAATCAATAGAATCTCCTAAACAAATCATGACTCCTAGAACTAGGACCAAGACCAAATCAGAGCACTGACACAAAAGAACTTTCAAAAAGAGAAAAGGATGACTCAATGCCATGATCAAGGAGAGGAGCACAATTTCTTAGCTAATTAGAATGATGATGTAGAATTAATAGAGGCTTGAAAGTGGGATCAACCTAGTTTCATGAATCCCCTTAAAGGAAATCAAGGGATGATGACCACATCCACTATTCCACCATGGATATCATACTTAGTAAGCTAGAAACATAGTCTTCAACCACTATCCATTCCCATCAAGGATATTGTCAAAAAATATGCAGCTCATAGTTGTAAGAGAAAGACAATGAAAAGTGATGCATGGTTGATTAAGGACCCTATGACTAGAAAGGTGATAGTGGAGGTGGCTACCTATAAAAAAAAGGAGAAATCTAGGGGGATTGATGTAGAGGATTTCAAAGTTACTACTATGGATTTGGGGGTCATCACTAGAGAAAACCACTTCTTCAAATTCTTTGCTAATCATATGCTGACTTAGTTTGAAAGGGATAGCAAAGAAAATAAATAATTGAAAATCCTAGTAATTAGTATGGCTGAATATATAGATTCCCTAATGAATTTGATCACTCTTCCATTTAATTCATACTCCACAATATTTAATGCATGAGTGGGTAGGATCCATAGTAAAAGAGGATAGTAAATTTATCCTGGACTTCACTACCACATACACGGTAGGAGAAGAATTATTAGGTGAGGTCAAAACCCATATTTTGGTATGGGAGGTAGATCAAAACTAGTGCCAAGTCATTGTGTTTTAGGTCTATGAAGTTGAAAAGTATGGTGTGTTGAATTTTCTAAGTGAAAACCCCATGAAGATTGTAGACTCATGCATTTTGTTCATCCTCAAAAACAATATGGGTTGGAAAGATTCAATCTAAAAAGGAGCCATTGAAGAGATGAGAGTAGTGGAACTTAAAGTCTATGGAATGCATATGGAGCTCTTGAAGAATATTCAAATTGTCAACCCTACAATCATTTTATAGTTTAAGGATGACAACATGGGCTCAAAATTTTTAACTAAAAGCTTCAACAACACCATGTCTAGGATAACAGATAGTGACACCCCTACTTTTGGATACTTCACCATGCTGGCCAACATTGAATCAATGTTATATTTGAATAGGGACCATATGAAGAGATAAAGTCATGGGATTAGGGAACTCAAGTGGAAAAAAGATGCCTATAGATCAAGACTACTCTACCTAAAGAATCATCACTCTCACATGATGCAATAATTTGTGAGTGCCTTTAGGAGCTAGAAATTAGTCAAGAAAACCATGGTAAATGGAGAAAAGTCTAGCAAGGATGTTTAATTACAAACAATTATCTTTGGCATTTATATTTTCAAAATTTTTTCTTTGTGTATAACTATTTTCAACTGAAAGGCTAGTTTTGATGGAGGCCTTTTTTGGTTTGTAAAAGACTATAAATGTTGGAGCATTTGGTTGAAACATGGTTAGATTTTGGTAGCATAAAAATACTCAGATAAGGTTAGTATTATTTAAGTTGGTTAGATGGAAATAGTAATAGAAAGATAGTAGTATATGGAAAAGTTCTCTCTTAATGACTTTGTGCTTGGGAAGTCTTTTTGAATATATATCTATTATATTTTACTATGATTTGAAACTTAAAGTTTGAGCAAAATCAATTACAATTACTTTGTGAGTTGTGATGGTTTATATTGTATGACATCTAATACTATTTCTCCTATTATTTATATTTATCTTTCATTTCAAAAATTGGCTTAAGTCACTATAGAATTTAAGTTCATATTTGAGTCTTAATCACTTGTGGAAAGATTATGATCTTTTCAATTCAAGGTTAAGTTTTTGAAGTTGTAAATCAATACTTCAGTACCCAAGAGTATGTGAGTGTCCCTTAAGAACTTTCTAGCAAAAGTATGCAATTTTTTTGTTTTGATCTTTTGAATTCATTGATAAATTATTTGTAAAGGGAGCTATAGCTGTAAAAATTTAGAGGGAAATTATTAACACAATGTTTACCCAACTGTTATGAACTTTATTGGATTTTCTAGCCTTGGGCATAGATTGAATTACTAAATTTTGTAGGAAAAGAAAATTGATTCACTACTAGATTTTTAGCAACTCTACTGGGGAGAGTCCCTAGAGGAAGATGACTAAGCCCTTTTGAAGTGGTAATGAATTATAATGGTCCTACCACACAATAACATTTTTCCCATTTTGTAGCCTAATTTAAGGTTCAAAGACACACAAGAGGACATTGTTTTTTATTTAACTTTGATTTCCTGATACTACATTGAAATAATCAACAATTTCAGCAAGTTTTTAATGTCCTTGAAAGAGAGGAAGAACGTGCTAAGCTCTTGAGAGGTGTGCCAAAAGTTCAAGAAGAGGTGGTGGTTAATAGACTTGCTCAAGCTCCTACAAGACCTTAAGTAGAAGAATAGGAAAGTAGGTCTAGATGATAGAAGGTACTCAAGAGGAGAAAGAGAAAATGACATTCTAGATGAGAATTTTGAACCTATGATGAATTTGAGTTTCCTTCTAGACTTTAATACTCTGGGCAAGCAAAAACCTTGTAGTAGACCTAGTTTTCCTCCCAAACATTTTCCTATCTCACCTTTGGTATAGTCTCTACTTCCATTAAAATCTTTAGTTCCTTCTCATTTGAATATCCAACCTCTACAATTTATATTACCAACCATAGCTATCAACCAATCCTGGGGACATAATATTGGTCAATTACACCTCATTTCCCAAGGGCGTAACTGAATTTTTTCCCAAGTTCAATGGTGATAGAAAAATGTTTAAAGAAGATCACCTAAGTGCCTTTCAAAAATCATGTGGAATTATAGGTGTCCACACTCAAGAGATAGTTGTGAGGCTATTTGTTCAAATACTAACAGATTTTGTTGCTAGTTGGTTCAATTACCTATCCTAACATTCCATAGCCAGTTGGGAATGACACGAAGAAAAAATTTGAAAATAGATTCAAGACATCTAATAATGAGTGCTCTTTGTTGCTTCAACTAAGCCAACTAAAGAAAGAAATGCACAAACCCATGAGGGAATTTGTGGCTAAATTCAATAGATTGATCTAGAGGATTCCTACTTCCTCTAGGGCAAACAACAAAAATCAAAAGATATTCTTTGTAAATGCAGTCCCACCTGATGTAAGTTTTCATCTTATAAAAGATACAATCATTAAGTTGGCTGTTGCTCAAAGATTGGCAATTCAATTAGAAGATGCACTCATCATTGCTAGTAAATGGAGAAGAGAAGTTTAATCTTCTAGACCTACTTCCACCTCTGCTCCCACATATCTTTTCATGTAGAGATTAGTGAATGATATGGCTATGTTGAAAAGACAATAGAATAGAACTAGTAGCCCTTACCAATCCCCATATTATGATGTTAAAAGATTAAAAAAACACCCAGGTCATGGTAAAATTCCTTTCTTAATAGCCCCTTAACCAATATTAAAAATTGAAGAAGTACCTAAAGAGACCATGTGCTCTTTCCATCTAACTAAATATCACAATGAGTAAACTTGCACTGATTTGGTAAGCGTGTTTAAATGGTGAAAGATGCTCTTAGGATCAAACAATGGGTCAAATGTGAAAGGGGAGAAGCTAAAAATTTAGGTACGCATTTCCTTGAATATGAATCTAACATAGATAGGGGAGACATTTTTGTGACACCATAAGATCCTACCTACATGATCTTAACTAGGAATCAAAGAAATTAAAAGTCCTACGCATGAGCCAATGAAGCTACCATAGGCCCAGGAAAAGAGTACACATATAGTGACCCAACAAGAAATGCAGATTTTAAAATATTATCCAGAGCTAAGTGAGTAGACAACACTTCTACATTTGATATTGTATAATTTTTTACATCTTCTTCCATCTCTATCGATTCAAAAAAATACTTGAGAATGAATTCTGAGGAATTAGATAAACTAGTCCAATATGTGAAGAGGGAACCCCTAGCAAATTTCCAATTCACTAATAATGTCATTGACAACCATACATCTCATGAGAAACCTATCTTTGTGTCAAAGGGTACCAAAGAAGTCCCTAATATTGAAGAACCTTTCACTCATGCTATTGAAGGAGGAGTCAAAGAAATAAAACCCAACCCATTTTACATATCTTTGTTATTAAACAGGCAAAAACTCAACCATTACATTATAGATTTGGGGGCCTCTGATAATATCATACCAACTCTAGTAGCCAAATCTCTTGGTCTAGACCTCATTGAAACTTTTAGATGTTTTTATTCTATGGATGGGAAACAAGTCCCCCTTATCAATCAAGCTAAAGATGTGTAGACAATCCTTTATGCTTTCCTAGATAAGAGGTTGAAATTAAGCATCTTGGTGGTTGCCATTCTTGTTAGTTATGGAATGTTGCTGAGCAAATTTTTTTGTAAGGACATGTAAGGGGAGATAAGAATGGATTGGTCTAAAACTTCAATCCAAGTGGCAAAGAAGAAGATCAAAATAGAGTCAAAGCCAAAGAATAAATAAATAGTTGTACCTTTAGACAATCCTAAAGCCCAGATATTGTATGAAGAATGCCAATTTAGGAATTATATCATTTTTCTTGACAGTGGACCTAACAAAGGTGAGGAGAAAAGTGGTGTAGATGCCTTATGGATATTGGAATTTGATGGCAACTACTTTGACTTGGGATCAGGAGCTAGAGTGGTCTTGATTTCTCCTATAGGAGATTTCTTCCCTTTCTCTTTCAAATTGGACTTCCACAACACAAATGATATAGAAGAATATGAAGCTTTAATTTTAGGGTTGTAGGAAGCCAAAGAAAAAAAGATAAACCAATTGAGGGTAAAAGGTGATGCAAAATTCATTGTAAAATAGGTAAGAAATTAGTTCTCTATAAAGAATGATAGATTGAAACACTATAGAAACCTATTTTGGGATGAGATTGAATTCTTCGATGCTTTCTCCATAGAGTTTATACTCTGCTCTCAAAATTTAAAGTTGATTCCTTAGCTATTTCCACTTATTTGCTATTGCCACATCCAGATTTTAAGATTTATACCTATAGGATCAAAATGATTTATAGATAATGTAAACCATTGGTAGGTTTTCGATGATGATTCATAGTTAAAATATTTTATTGTATGTATTGGAAAATTTTCTGATATTTTCATTGAAGGGTTAGAAAAGGATGGAAAATTAGTTGAAGAAGAATTAGTTGAGTCTAGGGAGGTGATTGAATTAAAAGGAAATAAAATTCCCATAGGATTAGTTTCTTTGGAGTATTTTTTCAGACAGAAAGATGATAGTACCATCAAAAAGGAAAGTGATCACAATCAAGGCTTGAAGGAACATGACAAAATAAATATTAGAGATGACAGAGATCCTAAATGGATTTCTATTAGTTGAACATGCTCAGAAAGAGAAAAGGGCAGCTTGCTCAAAAATTTTGTCAAATATAAAGATGTCTTTTCCTAGGGGGATGAAGACTTGAAGAATTTTAGGGATGGAGAGTTTAGGCATCACATACTTTTAAAACCCAAGGCAACTACTTTCTGACAAAAGCTTTGAAATTATAACCCAAAAGTGCCTGAAGCAATTTTTAAAGAAGTGGGGAAAATATTGAAAGCGTATATAATATATCCAATTCACCATTCAACTTGGATAGAAAACATTGTTCTTATGAGAAAAAAAATGGTGAGATAAGAATTTGCATTGACTTTAGGAATTTAAACTAGGCTAGTCTCGAGGACAATTATGCACTCCTGCCTATGGATCATGTTTCACAATCAGTCATTGGGTGTTAAGTAATGTCAATGCTCAATGGTTACTTAGGGTATAATCAAATTAGTGTTGCACCAGAAGATCAACATAAGACAATTTTTATAACTCCTTGGGGCACCTATGCTTATAATAGAATGTCTTTTGGTTTGATCAATGCGGGAGAAACTTTTTAAAGAACAATGAATTCCTCTTTCAAAGACTTGCGAGACACAATAATTGTAATATATCTAGATGATCTAATTGTCTACTTCAAGAGGAGGAAACATCATTCGAGGGACCTAGAATTAGTATTAGGTTGATGTAGAAAACATGGCATATCTCTCAACCCTCAAAAGTCTATTTTCTCTGTAGAAGAAGGAAAACTTCTAGGACACATTATTTTAAAGAAAAGCATAAGGATTGACCTAGAAAAAATAAGAGCAATTAAAAATTTATCTTTGCCTACCAATAAGAGTGATTTAAAATCCTTCTTCGATTAGATAAATTTCCCAAGGAGCTTTATCCCTAACCTCTTGGAAAAGGTAAGGCATATGGTGAGAAAGATGAGTGAAAAAAATCATTTTAGATGGAAAGAGGCAAGTAAAAGAGCTTTTGAAGATATTAAGACAACTATTTCAAATGATCCTATGTAGTAAGCCCAAATTTGAATAGAGATTTTATTATTTATTGCTATGCTTCTGAGCATACTCTTTGTAGTATCTTGACCCAAAGAAATAATCAAGATGATGAAGCCCCAATTGCTTTCACGAGAATCCTTTTGAAAAAGCATGAATTGAATTACACTAAAATGGAGAAGCATTCTTTCACTATGGTGAAGGAAGTGAAATAGTTTAGGTATTATATTTTGCATTCCCATTCTACTGTCTATGTACCTGAAATAATATTTAAGAGCATATTAACTTGATAAGATATTGGGATAAACAATTGGGTAGTGTGGGATAGGATTCAAGAATATGACCTTACAAATAAACCTAATAATTTGGTTAGGGGTTAGGGTTTATGTAAATTGATAGCAAAAAGTGGAGAGTTGTCCCCAAAAGACACAACTTCTACACCTACTCTTTTGCTAGTTAGTTCAATTGGTCCTTGGTTTTATATTGTAGTATACTTCTTGACATATGGTGAATGCCCCATGAACTAGAGTTATAAGGAAAAATGCAACCTCAGGTTGAAAGCAAAAAATTATGTAATTTCTCAAGGGATGTTTTATAAAAGAGGTATCGATGGGACTTTTCTAAGATGTGTAGACAGTGAACAACAAAAGAAATTATTGAGATTTTATCATTTAGATGTTTGTAGTGGGAATTTTTCCTCAACTGTAACTACTTTCAAAATTCTTAGAAATTGTTTCTACTGGCCGGGTATGTTTAAAGATGTGTACTCATATGTGAAAGATTGTGAGAAGTGTAAACTTTTTACAAGTTTCCCTCAACTCACTATGTCACCATTTAGGCCAGTAGTGATTGATGAACCTTTTCATCAATGGGGTATATATTTCATAGGACCCTTAAATCTTCTATCTAGTGTCTGTCATGTATATATCTCAACTAGGTCATATATTATTTCACCAAATGGGTGGAAGCAATCCAAAACTCACAAGTGGTGTGTGAGTTCTTGATGGAGTACATATTTTTTAGGTTTGGGGTTCCATAAAAGATAGTGGCAAATAATGCAACCTATTTCTCAGCTAAAGAGATTTCTATGTTTTGCTATGAACTTGGCATATCATTGGTGCATTCCTTAGATTATTTACCTTAGGGAAATGGGTAGGCAAAGTCTAGTAACAAGAAATTGGTCACAATAATGAAGAAATTAGTAAGTGATAATGCTCAGAGTTGGCATAAGAAATTATATGAAGCACAATGGGTTGACAAGATTACACCTAAGAGATCTATTGGTATGACCCCTTTTGAATTGGTGTATAGAATAGGACCTCAGGTATCCTTGCCTCTAGAGTTATCTGCTACGAAGTTATAATTAGTAATTGAGGATCCATTTTTTTGAGACTCCTTAGAAAAGAGAGTAATGTATTTGAATAAATTAAAGGAAAAAAGAGATAAACTTGTGGATCACAATACTAAACACCAAATGAAAGTAAAGTAGATTTTTGATATGAGAGCCAAACCTCACAATTTCACAAAGGGAGATGAATTTCTTTTATGGGAGAAGAGGAGGGAGCCCAAAGGAGCACATGGTAAATTTGATTAATTGTGGAAAGGTCCTTTTGTTGTCATAGAAGTTGATTCAAATTCTTTCTACCCAAGTTACCCAGATGGTATTGGCCTACCCTTTACTTATAACGGGAAAGACCTAAAATTGTTAAAATTGAAATCCTACAAAGGTCCTTCCCATGTATATATCCTTTTTTTCTTTCTTTTCTTTTGTTTTCTATCATACTCTATAATTGTGTTCTTTTGGTTAGTGTTGTTCCTAGCATTCTGAGCATGGAGACAATGCTTAGTCAGAGCCTCTGTTAGCCCTAGTTTTGAGTCACCATGATAGCTTTTTAGTTTCTCTTTGAAACTTGAATTATTTTGTCAAGAACGTTCCTCTCATTTCTCCTTTTCAAGATTCATTGTGCATTGCATATGGAAGTCACTCTTGTGATATCTTTTTTGTGAGTCTTTCTCTTGAACCACTTTGAATCTCTTTGAATCTCAGTTCAAAGTAGTTTAGCCAAATATTTTTGATACTAACCTTTTTCTACAAGTGAGAGATACTAAGTATAGTGGAGACATTTACTTGAACCACTTTGAGCCTCTTTGAACATTGGTTCAAAGTAGTTCAAAGTAGTTCTATTACTAAGGATTTTGTACATGGACATCAATGATTCTTAAAAGGACAACAATTCCTGAGAAACTAAATAAGGTGTTAGAGTAATGATTAAAAGGTCTTGTCTAATTTATAATTGCTTGAGATGAAGGTTGAGTTGTCATCATGATTAAAGGGAAAGAAAATATTTTAATTTGGGGTTAGATTGAATGTTAGGAGTTTATAATTATTGCAAGGATATTCACGAGGGGAGATCATTTAATGAAGAAGTTGTATAATAGTTTCAAGTGTGCAAGTTAAGCCACAAAAATCTCACCATGAATACCTCATTATGAGGCAATACTTTTGCCAGTATGTTCCCTTACCTTTAAAACACCAATTTTCCACTTAATTGTTTTATCATATGTAAAGGGAAATTAGAAGCAGAGCAGCAATAAACAAAGGGAAGTGGTCTGGTTTTTTTTCAGCTGATTATAGGTGAGAATACAAGAAATCCCTTGCCCTTTCTTCTGTGTGTTACTTTAAAGAAAAAGAAAAATGTTGGGTTTTTCTTTCCTTTTTTTAGAATGAAGTCTATTCAACATTTCTTTGGAAATATTTATAGTCTTGAGTGTAAGAGACCCATCATTTTTTATTCTAATTTAGAAGGAGTTAGGGTTAAGAAGCTACAAGAGAATTTTCTTGAGCAAGCTAATGAGGTTAATGGTTGTTTAGAAGTCCTAAAAAGTGGTCTTCTCAAAGCTACTACTTTTTCCTCTGCCCTTTTAAGTCTACATTGCTTTAGTTGTACATTGAACACTATGATGCAAGAACCAAGAGTATTTTGGACAAAGACAGTGAACAAGTATTGTCCTTCTCTAGGGAGGATGTCTCATTAGTGTTGTATCTACCTAAGTGGACCTTTGCTACTTTTAGCCCTACCTAGTCTCTAATTGAATACTAAGAGAATCTAGACAAGTACCATAACATGTTGGATAGGAAATTGATAGAGACTACCATAAAGGTTGTTAGAGGTTGCTCAGAATAATTACAACCAACCAACAACCCTACTATCTATAAGGAAAATGGTACTACTAAAGATCACATGAAGCATCATGTTCATGATCTCATGGTTTTTCTACACTAGGTTAAAGGGCCTACTAATGTTTTCCTCTTTGAATACTGAATGTACCACTATATAGATATTATCCTAAAAGGAGAACAATTTATAGACTGGGTAGAATTGATAGCTATCTCACTAAGGAATCAACTCAAACATTCTAAAATATCAAGAGAATATTTCCATATGTCTTCTTACTTGACCTATTGCATTACGTATGTTAGTAATATTGCTTCCCTTCCCCATGAAACTTGGATTGAAGATGTCACTAATTACCAATATTTCCCCCTTCTACAAAAGGACAAAGTGTTGGAGGAATTCAGGAAAACACATGATGTTTTGATAGAAAGTGTATATTTGAACCTTAGAAAAGCACCAATGTTGAGGATATCCCTAGAGGCCCAAAGGCTAGTTCAGATACACATAAGCTTTTTTATTTAGTTTCATAAGTTTACATACCTTTGAGTAGGAGGATTTGAAGAAGAGCCTATGGAGCTACCTTGGTATCCATTATATTGTTTTATTATAGCTGAGATATATAAGAAATTGTTTTTTGTGATTAAAGATAATCTACCTTAGGAGAAGTGGGAGTCTATTTTTCCTATTAGACTCAATCATTTATCTTGTAGTAATGTGATCAATTCCTTTATGATTGGGAGTAACTTTATTAGTTTTAACCTTGGGTTCTACTAGGGAAGGAGAGATTTTGATAGCAAAGGTTTCATGAAAAAAGTGCTAAAACTTAAGGGTCAATCATCGACAGTTCCTTATTTAAAATATTTATGGGAAGATTGCAATGATGAAAGAGAGGTGGTTAAAAGGGATCATTCATGATTAACACTTCCTCAAATTAATTCCTTGAAATTGAAGTTCAAATTGGAGGGAATAATTGTAGATGGTTCAGATGTTGTTGAACTAGGATGTGAAGAGGCAAGTGAACAAAAACAACTAGAAGTAGATTGGAGATAGGATGAAGAAGATGATATAAACCTTAAGACCGGATCCATTTAAACCTATGCAGATAATTGGCTAAGGATAAGGAACATGAAATAAGTTAATGAGAAATAGACTACAAAATCCCCAAAGGAGGTTTCTTTCTTTGAAACATTAACTTTTGACATCCAAATTTCATCTCATGTTGCAAATGATATTCTAACTTCCAAGGAGCAAAAAGGAGTAGCATCTCCTAAACTAATCATGGCTCCTATAACAAGGTCCAAGACCAAATCTAAGGAACTAGCACAAAAGAAAGTTCAGAAAGAGAGAAGGATGACTCAAGGCCAAAATCAAAGAGAAGATCTCACTTTCTTAGATTATTAGGATGGTGATGTAGAATTAATAAAGGCCTCAAAGTTAGATCAACCTAGTTTCATGAATCCCCTCAAAGGAAATTAAGGGATGATGACCACTTCCACTATTCCACCATGGTTATCAAACTTAGTAAGCAAGAAACATAGTCTTCAACCAATGTCCATACCCATCAAGGACATTATCACAAAATATGCAACCTGCAATTCTAAGAGCAAGAAAATGAAAAGTGACACATGGTTGATTAAAGACCTTGTGATAGGAAAGGTGGTGAAGGAGGTAGCTACCTATAAATAGGAGAAATCTAGGGAGATTAATGTAGAGGATTTCAAATTTACTACTGTGGAATTGGGGACCATCATCAAAGGTACTGGGAACCACTTCTTCAAATTCTCTACCAATCATATGTTGACTCAATCTGAAAGGGATAGAAAAGAAATGAAAGAACTAAAAAGGCTGGTAATCAGTATGGCTGAGTACATTTATTCTCTGATGAATTTGGATGTTCTTTCATTGATTTAGACTCCACAATATTTGATCCCAATTCATTAGATAGCCAACAATTGGTCAAATAAATGCAAAAGGGAAAGTTACACTTAGACGCAATGCATGAGTGTGTAGGATCCATAGTAAAAGAGGGCAGTAAATTTATCTTGGACTTTATTACCATGTATGTAGAATGAGAAGGATTATTAAGTTTGGTCCAAACCCTTGTTCTAGTATAGGAGGCAGATTAAAGCTGATGCCAAGCCATTGTGTTTTAGGTCCATGAAGTTGGAAAATATGGTGTATTGAAGTTTCTAAGTGAAAACCCCATGAAGATTGTAGACTTGTGCATGTCGTTCATCCTCAAAAACAATATGGGTTGGAAAGATTTGGTCTACAAATGAGCCATCAAAGAGATGAGAGTAGTGGAACTCAAAGTCAATGGAATGTATAAGGAACTCTTGAAGGATATGTAGATTGTCAACCCTACAGGCATTTCATAGTTTGAGGATGATGACATGGACTCTAAAGTTTTAACTAAAAGTTTCAATGACACCATGTCTAGGATAAAGGATAGTGATGCCCCTAATTCTGGAGACTTCACCACCCTAGCCAACATTGAATCAATGTTATATTTTAATAGGGACCTTATGCCAAGACAAAGCTGTAGGATTAAGGAACTCAAGTAGCAGAAAGATTCTTGTAGATCAAGACTACTCAACCTGAATAATCCTCACTCTCATGCAATGCATGAATTTGTGAGCACCTTTAGAAGCTAGAAATTAGTCAAGAAAACCATGTTAGATAGAGAAAATCTTGGCAAGGATTTTTAGTTGCAAATGGTTATCTTTGGCATTTGAATTTTCAAAACTATTTCTTTACTTATAATTGTTTTCAATCGAAAGGTTGGGTTTTGATGGAGGCCTTTTCGAGTTTGTAAAAGACTATAAATGTTGGAGCATTTGGCTAGAATAGGGTTAGATTTTGGTAGCATAAAAATACTCAAATAAGTTTAGTATTATTTAAGTTGGTTGGATGGAAATAGTAATAGATAGATAGTAGTATATGCAAAAGTTCTCTCTTAATGACTTTGAGCTTGGGAAGTCTTTTTGAATATCTATATCTATCATATTTTACTGTGCTTCGAAACTTAGTGTTCAAGCAAAATCAGTTATGGTTACTTTGTGAGCTATGATGGTTTATATTGTACTTCTCCTATTGTTTATATTTGTCTTTCATTTGCAAAATTGGTTTAAGTCACTTTGAATTTAAGTTCATGTTTGAGTCTTAATCACTTATGGATAGAATGTGAGCTTTTCAATTCAATGTTAAATTTCTAAAGTCGTAAATCAGTACCTTAGTACTGAAGAGTATGTGAGTGTTCCTTAATCACTTTTTGGAAAAAGTGTGCAATTTAATTGTTTTGATCTTTCAAATTCATTGATAGATTATTCATAAAGGGAGCCATACTTGTAAATATTTAGAGGGAAATGATTAACACAATGTTTACCCAACTGTTATGAACTTTATTGGATTTTCTAGCCTTGGGAATAGATTGAATTGCTGATTTTTAGGAAAGTACAATCTATTCACTAACATATTACAAGTCTACAAGATCATTGGAATAATGTTTTGATAACTAGTAAGGTATATTGAGCCATCTACATAGGGACAATACCAAGTTGTCTTTTTTCCCTTTTGCATTGCTATCATAGAGGGAGAGATTAAGCATAAGGAGGAGACTATAGAAGGGACATGTATTTTATGTATGAGAGATATGTGTTGAAGATTGAGAAATAAATGCCCAATATCTAAGGGGGGTATTGAGTTTATATATTGATGACACAAGGTTGGTAGGGAATAGAAGCCAATTATAGATCAAATCCAATCACCTATAAACTTGCCAAGTGTACACATGAACAAAAACACACAATTTCATAAAAGAGACAGTAAAACTCATAGATTTACTGGTGATAAATTTTTCCATCAATAAGTAACCAACATGCTCAATTGGAAGGCCCTTTGGGTTGCAGCCATAACAAAATTTTTACAATATTAGAGCTTAAAGATCACAATTTGAGGTTTTTTCTATTGATATTATATAATTTCTATATTTCTATGTTTTCTTACATCAAACCCAAGCTATTAAATAGCTAACTAGACCACAATTCATCTAGTTAGGCATTTAATTACAATACAGGTCCTGTTTGTTGGTGTAAACCATAAACCAATAAATTAGCATTTATTCATGTGCTCTTAAAGATAGGTCTAAATGGGAGAAAGAAGTAAACTCTAAACTACACAAGATGTCCTCCATCATAGGAAATTGTGCCAAAATAAATAATATTCCACGTTGGATGAAATCATAGGAAACAAATACCGAAAAGAATGAGACAAAACTCGAAGCATAAGACATATCATCTTATTTTCTCTTAGGGTGAGGATCTAATATAGATCCTCAATATGGTGTCAATGATGCACAACTCAAAAGCAAAAGTAATGATCACTAGTTCACAAACAACAAACATATATATAAAATAACAAATATTGTTTTGGATGATGAAAGATTTCTCATTGACCCAATATGCTCTTGCATCAAACACCTAGGGTAAGAAAAGAATTGATGTCTACATTAGGAAACTCTAATAATGTGACATGAATCATAAAGATCTAACTAAGCTTGTGTTATCCATGAACTATCTTCAACTAGTCTATCCTTCTATTGAACTAGATAATCAAGGTAGTATTTCCCTCTGGTACTCTTACTTACTCTACTATCCAAATCCTTCTCCATGCTATCATCCTTCCATTCAGGATAATATAGGTTATTGTTTAATTCCCAATATGATCCAAAGTGCTAAAACATTGTTGGTCTTAGACTACTTTTGACAATTGAGTGTCAACACACTTAATTTATTTACTAAGCTCATGCTAAGCTAGTAATACATACCAAGTACAATATAGATACTAAGTTTCAATAAGTGTTGAGTCAGCCAGAAATATAGTAAGTTCCAAGTCACTCAAGTGCCAAGAAAATAAAACATGTCGAGCAAGTTTAAGTACTGAGTGAATAGTAGATGTTGAGCAAGTTTAGGTGCTGAGTTAGATAGAATTATAGTAAGTTTCAAGAAACAGTATAAGCAAGTGTCGAGCAACATAGAAGTTTGTGAAGGCACAAAAAAAATGTAAACCATTTGCATGCTAGCTAATGGATAGATTTCAAAGCCTTAGAGATAAGATCAAATTTATTTGATTCCCCATGCAATAAACATGAAACCAATCAAAAAAATGTAATGGTAAAGAGGCAAAAAGGATGAATCTTAGTAATAGATTCGTACCTAACCCTAAGTCACAAAATCTTTATAAGAAAGTTGAAGCTCCATAATTTAGAGAGACTAAATGTGATGTATGTGAGCAAAGTATAGAAGGAGAAAAGGGGTGAATTGATTAGAGAACATTCAAGGTGACTTAGAGGAAGGGCATAATTATAGAACCAATTAGTAGAAAAGAGAATCAATGATACCATAGTTACATATTAGATCGATAAGGATCAGATTGGAAAGAACAGAGATCTGAATTCAGCAATACAAGATTGTAAGTTGTCAGATCAAACATTCTACTATACTTTCTAACAATTGTATCAGTAGGATTAAATTCTATGGACTTAGGTTGGTTTAACATCCATTATTTAATAGGGTGACATTCCAAGTGAATTTTTTTAAAACCCTTTGAACAAGTACACTTCTAGTAGGTGTAAAATCCTTTAGCAGGTAGGATTTAACAATCCTTTGTAAGCCTTTAATAGGGCATGCCTTTCACCAGGTAGACCATGACTTAAGGTCAAACTTTGTAACCTTAACTAGTTACATTATTGCTGTAGCAGTAAAATTTGTGGGTGTCATCCCCACCCTAGTTTTACCTTGTCATTTTGGAGGGTTTCTGGGTGGTCATATCTAGTGTCAAGTGTTTACATGCATGCTTTTACTTTCCATGTTATTTCAATATGTTTCATGCATGTATCGATTGATATTAAACATTTTAATAGTCAAAGTTTAGAACTTATGATTCACCACCCCCCTCTTAGAAGTATATTTCCCATTTATAAATTCTAATGATTGGTATCAGAGTGAGTTCTCATTAGGAGAAGCCTTATATCTTGGAGAAAAGATCTAGAGATGGAGGTCTACAAACTAGGAAAGATTATGGAGAACCAAGGAATTGAGATCTGGCTCATTCTGTACTCATTGGAAGAAGATAGAGAAGAATTGAGAAAATCCTTGAAGAGAAGGAAAGACATTGCCATTGTAGAAAATGACACTTAGTACAAAGAGATTGACACCACCAAGCCCTTTTCTAATGGAGACTCAAATGAGTTTGATGTAACAATAGCAGATCTAGTGGAGAAAAATAGAACACAAGTAGAAGAGATCAAAAATCTCAAACTTGAGCAAGAATCACAAGCCATCATGCTATATGAAGTGACCAAACAAAAGAAGAGAGCCATTGAAGACAAGAGAAACCTAGCCAATAGACTAGAAGAGAAGTCAACTGAGCTTTCTAGAATCTCTAACATGCAATTGGACACACTAAGCTAGATGATGAATGCTCACTGTGAGCTAAATATCAAAGACATTGAAATTGCAGAATGAACAACTACAAAGTGATTTAAGAAGAGAGAGATAGCTAAAAGCTTCAACAAACCAAATAAAGCTATTAAGTACTTTGAGCAACTACTGAAACCCCCTAGATCCAACAATGACACATCAAGACTAGGCTATACCAGCACTAAAGAAGGAGAATCATCCAAGATTTCTAAACAAAGAAATGACAAAGGTAAGAATTCCAAACCCACTTTTCATTTTTGTGGTAAGAAAGGACATACTGCTAATGTGTGTAGGAGCAAGAATGAAAATCAGCATGACAAATCTAAAAACATGGGTCACTATCACAAGTGCAAAAAGAAATCTCATCAAGCACATGAATGCAAGACAAGAACCATGCATGCACCAAAATTTGAAGGTCACTACTACAACTATTAGAAGTATGGACATAGATTCTTTGAATGTAGATCTAAGGCCATGTGGTCACCAAGCAAACTAGCAAATGTAGGAAGTCATGGACACTTCTATAATTGGGACTACAATACTAGGAAAATTTGTCACTACTATCAAGAGTATGGACACATCCCTATGAACTAAATAAGAATACATTTCAGTGGTAATTGCAATAGATGGTTAAGTCAAACCACGTTCTTTAGCTATTTAAAGACTAGTCATATCAGCAAGTATTGCCCAACAAGGTCAAAGGCACCTAATTCTGAGTTCAACAAAGGAAAAGGGAAAGTAGATGTTGAACACATTAGAGGAGAAATGAACAAGACATGGAAGAGAAGAGATGGAAACAAAACATCAAATGGAGGGATCACTTCACCTAAAAGGTCAAGTGGTCACACCTCATCAAACTAAGTAAAGAGAGGTATGTGGGACTAATATTTAAATGCTTTATCATACATTAGTTGTAAGATAGGTTATTTCTAAAAAAAATTAGCATGAATAGAGATGCAAGGAAATAAGGAAAGTTTAATGTTAAATCTTCAAGTCTAATACACTACTACTGAGTGTGACAAGTTCTCTTCAGATGCCGAGTGAATGCTAGTTAGTGTTGAGTTGTCAGCAAAAGTTAGTTGGAGTTGAGCAAGTAGTGGTTGATGAGTAAAGGTAATGATAGTAGCTACTGAGTAAGGGTGAAATTCCTATAGAAGCCAAGTAAAGCTAAAATCACATAAGAGCCGAGTTTATAGTTGTATCTGTACTAAGCATTAAATGTGATACTTTGAAGGGTATAAGGCTAAATTTTGACCATTTTTCATCATTGTGAATCCAGAACAAGAGTGAACAAGAGTGAAGAAGCTATCTATGAACCAAAGTGAAGCATTTGCATAGATTCTAGCAATGATTTAGTGTCATTTCATCGATCTAAGGTATTTTTCATGTGCTGAGTTAGATTGTTTTAAATTTGTTAAAACCCTAGCTCACAATATGGCTTCCAACTCAAAAATTGTTAAGGACAAGGAGACTTTTGAGGTTCAGTTGGTCAGCAACGAGGTAAAACAATCCAACTTCAAGGCCATACTAGAGATGTCATATAAAAATGACCCTTTAGGTGCTTTTTTTATGATACCACCCAAGGTCATAATGGTGCAAGATGTTAAAAAATGTTACAATTGCAAGGTTAGAGGAATTAGGGATATGGAAATCTACTAGGCATATGAAAAAATGTGTGAAAATAGGGTGTTGAAGGAAGAGTTCAAGATCATAAAGAGAAAGGGCTTGACTCATGCCCTAGAATTTCCTACTATCTTTAAAATAGAATGGATAGAGATTGTTCTAAGTAGAATTCATGATGGTTTCCTATGGCTGGAAGGAGGACCTATCAAAATAACCAAGAAAATTGTGCAAGGATTATAGGTTACCCAACCTTAGATCGGCCAAAGACCCTCAGAAGCAATTCTAAAGAAGTAATTGAAAAGAACACTAGAAACAAATTTAACAAGAGAGGAATGACTATTGATATAATTATAGATCCTCTTCTTGAATTTGCAATTAGGGTCATTTCCCACAAGTTCTATCAGTTAAGTGACTGAATAGTGTTCCTTGTATAGTAGTTGATGTAGGATACAAGATTATAAAGAAAGATCATACCTATGATCTAGCTGAACTCTGAATGTATCAAATAATGGAAAATCTAGGAGCTATAAGGAAATCAAAGAGTGCTCAATGCAATTTTGGTTTGATTTTAGTATGTATATTCTTTTACATGTACAAAATGAGTTCCCATCTTTTGGAAAGTTAGGATGGAAGACCAATAGGTCAGTAGCTATATAGACCAATGAGTACATTGATCAAATGGTTGACAATTTTGAGTCATTTATGACTAGTTATTTTGAGGACTTCAAGAAGTCCGTGAAACAAAGGTTGAGAATTCATATTTCATTGGTAGAACAATGTAATGTCCCCTTTTGGGACATTTTCTGATTTCCTTTCTATTTGTATTAGTTTGACAATATGTGATGTTTCTACTTTGTCTTGATATATATCCAGCCAGTTTATGCCAATGGCAATTGCTCAAATTATTAAACCATTAAGGATGTAGAAGGGGAATAAGAAATGATTGATGATTGAAAGATCGAATTTGATATCCATTTAATATATTTCCATATCAAAGAGGTTGCATCTCTTGAATGTCTAAGGGACATATCTCTTCCAAATCATAGATGCTCATCTCTTCAATAAACTAATTGGTTCAATATGTAAATCGTTGTTTATTTGTATAACCAATGCCTCCATGATTAATTGTTATTTTTTATCATCTTATATATATTCATATTATATCATTTAATTATATTTTAATGTTTTTATCAATTGATATAATATTATATCTATTTGATATAAGATAATCAATGATATATATTTAATATCTGTAATCATAATTATAAATTATATTTATTGATTTATGTAATTGTATTATGCTTTAGCCATAAATAAAAGGCATAATCCTTTTTTTTACAATATATTCTTACATTTAATATTTTAAATGGTCATATTTAATATTTGTTGTACTTTGGAAAATATACTTTTGATTATAATTATATTATCATTATCTTTAATTAAAATATACTCCATGTTATAATAAATAAGTGGTAATATTGGTTTAACTTATTAAATTTTATAAGTTATTATTATTATTTATTTAACTTCATCAATATAATAATTATAATTATAATTACAATTTATTTATTTAGTCTTATATTGACTCTATAAGGTATTATTATTATTTGATTTATTAATAATGATTTAATATTACCTTATTACCTTAATAAAATTTTATTATTATATCAATAATATATTATTATTTATTCTTTAATAATATGTTATATCATTATTAATATATCAATATTTCTTTTAATATATTATAACATTAAGAAATAATATATTTATTTATTCATAATAACTTATTTATATTACTCAACTTAGGGGACATGACAAACAATATTGTAATGACATTTTCTTCTTAGTTGAAATTGATTATACATGCATCCAAGCTATAGTACCAAGAGTTAGATGGCTAAGGCCATTAGGTTATGAGATAAACATTGATGAAGCATCAACAACTATTTTACACTGCATGTAGAAGAAGTTGACAAGGCATAATTTTTTTTTGGTAATTATGATGTTGTTAAATAAAAGGTAGAAATGGAGTTGAAAACAACATCAACTCTAAAGAATAAAGATAAATTGATGAAGAAACTAAAAGCCAAATTTGGAGAAGGTGCTGGAAATGATGATGAGGAAGATGATGTAGAAGAAGAAGAACAAGGCTAGGAACCTCTTGCCCTCACATAAGGTATGGATGGAGATGCAAAGGAAGAAGGTTCCAAGGAGGAACAAGCTGGGGAAGCACCATACAAACCTGAGCCTAAGAAGAGAAAGGCTAAAACATAGCTTGCAGATTAGCCAAAGGGAAAGAAAACTACAAAACCAAGCCCTACAAAGCTTACACCTCCAGCTACAAGAGCCAGCATAATGGCCACCACACAAAAGGCTAAGGAGCAAGCCAAGGAAAAGAAGAAGGCTACTGAACAACAAGGTCCTGTGCAAAAGAAACTTAGAAGAAAATATATTGAATAACTTGAGACTAATGATGAAAGGACCAAGTCAAAGGACACCAGCTAGTTCAGAGTGGTAAATCATGCTCCCAAGTCTATTCTAGAAAATATCTATGATAATGTTAAAGATAATGCAGACTTAATTGGACTAAAAAATATTGACTTTGGTTAATTAAGTAGAGAAGAAAAAAATATTCTTGAAGAGTTAGTGTATGCCATGATGAAAAAAATCAAGAACACACCTCTTGAATTAGATAATACAATGCCCAAGGATTTATTTACAATTGTTGAGAATAAATGGAATTATTGCCTAAAATTGGAGAAAGAAATAAGGGAATCTACCCTAGCTCAAGTAATGCCAAAGTTGACAAGGGGACAAATCAACAAGGCAAATAAGAAGCATGGGAGCAAATTTGCACCCAAATACCGAGCATTTAACATTCTTCAAAACAACATTGAGGATGTTGTCAATAAATCCACTAAGATGTAGAAGTTACTATATGGTTTGAAAATTGTAAAATAAGGAGAAGAAGACCCCTTTAAGGGAAGAAATAATGGAAAAGAGGAGGATAATGACAAGGAAGAAGAAATAGAAAAGGAAAAGGCAGATACCACTAGGGAAGAGGCACAGAAACAAGATGAAACGACAACACTTGAGGAGCAACAAATTGAACAGAGTGTGTAAGACACACAATTGCCATCATTAAGCCCTCCACATGACACAACTATACCTATAGACACAATAATAGCGAAGGATGTTCCTAAAAGTTCAACTCAGAACATCAACCCCCTTATTATAGAGGATCTAAAGAAGATCCTTGGACCTTGACAAATCAACACTACAAACCCAATTGTGTGATAACCCAGTATTAGTCAGTGTAGATGAGTTACAAAAGGTAGTAGCTGACATAACTAGGGATAAGGTGAATACATAAGAACCACCTTTTGACATCCCTACAGCTACAAGTGGACAACCTCAAGTGCAAGCATCAATTGATACATCTACAAAGTTTGACACCATAGTTAAAGTTGTGATGATTGAACAAAAAAATCAGATTATCGAGGAAAGAGAGCCCACAAATGATCAAGGTACAAGATAGATAGAGGTATATGTGCCTGTAACACAAGCTTAAGGAATAGGACAAATAATTTTCATTGATCAAGGTAGGTTAGAAGAAGATAAGGACATTCCAAGGGAAAAAGGAAGAAGAAGCTATTCAAACATTGGTGAATTTTCCAACAACTAGAACTACTACAAAAGTCCTTCAAAAACTAAGCATTGATGCTATTACACTCTAAATTTCAGCATCAGGGTTGAGCTCAACTAAGGTTGCAAGGGTACTTCATTATGGAGACCCTACATTAGATGAAGAAATAGTTATACCAAAATATGACTATGCAACCATAACACTTGAACATATCAACATAATGCAAGAGACATTAGAAAGAAAGAAGCAACAAGAGATAATAAAAAATGAGTATAAGAAAAGGAAAGAACTTCTTGAGATTAAAGACATCTTTTTAGATGCCTTCAACTTGCAGACACCTGATGAAACCAAGCCCATATTGGAGCAACTATCAAAAATTGTGGACTAGGTGACAAGTGAAGACCAAGATGCCAATGCTAAACTCATGGAATGGTCTAAGAAGAAGTTTCAAGCCAAGGTAAATGAGAAAATATATAGTGAAATAGCACTATCCCAAGTGGATTTGGCTACTAAAATTGAAAAAGTGAAGAAGGTATTTGAGAATATATTCTCACTATACACTAAATTGTGTGACCCTACAATCTTCACACAAGAAACAAGCTAGAGAATACTGAGTCTGGAAAGAAATTTGAAAATATTTGGCATGCAATTGCCACAAAATCTAGCTTAGAGTGAAAATCACTTCAATACAATGCTTCACACAAAAGGAAATAGTTGTATTAATAGTAGAAGAGGCTAATACAAGAGCCAAGTTAGTTACTATTACAAAGATCTATAAACAAAGATCTGTAATCTACAAAAAAGGCTAACAAAACTGGAGGACTAAAACAAAGATCTGTAATCTACAAGTGAGTTGTAATTTGTTATTAGATCAAGAATTACTATTACTTTCTAATCATTATATCAGTCTCGGATAAATATTTTAGATTAAGGTTGACCTAATAGTCATTTGCAAATCTCTTAATCAGGTGATATTATAATGAAATGCTCTAAAGTCATCTAACAAGGATCATTCCTAATAGGGTGATTACAATCCTTTAACTAGGTCACATTTAAAAATGTGTATTGTAACCCTTAATAGGGTTGGCCTTTTAGATGACATCACTGTAGAATATCGAGAATTAGTGCATGTTACTAGTGGTTTTTCCCAAGTTTTTTTTCCAAGTGAAATCCTTGTGTCAAATTGTGTTAATGTTCTTACATTGTTTCATGTTTACATTTTTACAAAGTTATTTTGACCTAGGATAATAACCTACTAAGTATTGTATGATCTAACAGATGCATGCATATTGAATTTTTATAGATATGGGTCTACTAAGAATTGAAAAGTTTTATGTGTGCATCTAGACCATGGATAAGTAATTCACCCACCACTCTAGATATGCTAAATAATTCTAATAATTGATATTAGAGTCATAGCACTTGAGAGGATCAGTTTGAAAGTATTGAAAGAAAAAGATTAGAGATGTCTAAATGAGATGTACCCAAGCTTAACAAGGAAAAATTTCTTGCACGGCAAAGTTTGATGAAGCTACACCTAGGAGGTCTTGGAGACCATGCACAATCTACTATCACCACTAAGCATGTTGTTCCTACTAGAGCCTCAACAATAGATGATTTGAAAAAGAAGAAAGAACACAATCAAGTAATGTTGGAGATTTCCTTTGCCCTAAGTTACTTTGAGTTTGATGATATCAAGGATTGTAATAGTGCAAAGAAGATGTGGGATGCTCTTCAAACCATTTATGGAGGAAAGCAAAATGTTTTGTTAGCCAAATCTAGAAGTCTAAGAGGTAATTTTGATGGCATGAGAATGCAAGAAGGTAAGAACATTGTTCAATATTGCTCTAGAATAAAAGATGTTTTTAATGCTATAAGAGGAGCTAATGGTATCATTGATAATGATATTATATTGAGTAAAGTATTGAGGACACTTATGCCCATCTATACTATTAAAATATCTACCATACAAGAACTAAGATGTATACCTGCTACTAATCCTTCCCTTGAAGGTTTGGTAGGTAGGCTCACTACCTTTGAACTCTCTAATTTTGATAACTTCAAATTTGAGAATGTTGAATTTTCTTTCAAAGTTAAATTTTCACTAAAGGAACCTAAAGAGAAAAAGAAAAAGGTAAAATATGTCTCTAGTGATAGTGATATAGATGAGGAGGATGCAAAACAACTTGAAGCATTGTTGGCAAGGATATTTCATAGAGGAAAAGGAAAATTAAAAGGTAAGCTGCCTATCATATGACGTTGGTCATATTGCTGCTAGATGTCCAGAGAAGAAGAATGATTGAAGCGAAGACAAATACAAAAGCAAAAGAGATGAGGACAATAAAGATTACAAAGATAAAGGAAAGAAGTCTTGCTACATTGTTGAGGAGGAAATCAAAGATGGATGTAATGATCATGATGATGAAGTTTTGTATGTTGAAATGAAGGATGATTTTGATGAGGATGAGGCAACTGCAGTAGTATCTTATGTGAACAAGAGTGATAGATGGATCATTGATAGTGGGTGTTGATCACATGACTAGAGATAAAAGTAAGTTCATTACCCTTTATTATTATGATGGAAATAGTGTAAGGTTTGGTAATGATGTACCTTATCTAATAAGAGGAATATAATCAATCAAAATCACAGAAACAATCATGTGTGACAATTCTCATTAGGTAGAAGGACTTAACTATAACTTGTTGAGTGTGTCACAACTCAATAGTTCAAGTTGCAAAGTTGAGTTTGTGGACAAAATAGAAAAGATCTATGACACTGATGGGAAACTAATTGGAAAAGGTGATCATACTAGAGGTAATATAATTTAGCTTGTTATGAATGATGCTACTTGTCTTGTTGTAAAATTTGATGATGTGTGGCTATGGAACAAGAGGTTATGTCATGCTAAATTTAATAATTTAGTGAGTATTAGTAACATAAAAAGAGTCAGGGGTTTTCCTAAACTGAAGAAACCTGAAAATATGATTTATAAACAATGTTAGTTAGGCAAGATGACAAAATCTAGTTTTAAAACTAACACTCACACCTCTAAAGAAATTCTAGAAATTGTTCATACTAATTTGTGCGGAATAATTGATGTGCAAAGCTACAAAGGTGACAAGGACATTATCCTATTTGTTGATGATTATTGTAGGATGATGACAATTATCTTTCTAAAATATAAATCTAATGCTTTCCAAATGTTTAAGTAGTACTTAGCTAGAGTTAAAAAGGAGACTGGCAAAAGTTTGAAATGTTTGACATCTGATAGAGGTGGAGAATTTACATCAAATAAATTTGAAATGTTCTGTAATGATAGAGGAATCAAGAGACATACTTTTGCACCTAGAACACTTCCACAAAATGGGATTGCTAAAAGGAGGAACATCTTTGTAATGGACTATGCTAGAACACTCATGATGGACAAGAATGTTTCTTTGAAATATTGAAGAAAAGCTTTTAAGTACAAATGTCTATAACTTGAACATAGTACAAGTCAAGAAAGATACTCATTCAAAACATTTTAAATTATGGTATGGATATTCACCAAATGTAAAATATTTTAAGGTATTTGGAAGCAAGTGCTACATTCTAAAGGATTTTGAGAATGGTAAATTATATGTTAAAAGTGAAGAAGGTATATTTCTTGGACATTCCACAAGAATTAAAGCTTATGAGTGTTTAAATACTAAAACTAGCAAAGTTGTGAAAAGTAAAAATGTGAAGTTTGATGAATATACAAAGGTACATGAAGCTAACCTATGAAGGGACTTGAAGAGTAAAAATCATTTGTATACTTTTATGAAGGTATTCCTACTAATGAAGATTTTTTAAATGAAGTTGGAAATCAATAACAAGTTTTAGTGACTATCGAGTCACATATAACGAATGTCAAGTTGCATTGATGAACTAAGTTACAGTCAGGAGCCAATTTCTAAAAAAAAGTTGAGGCACATTCTAATTATAGGATAAGTGTACATGAAAGAGATTCTAAGTTAACTAATAGAGAAGTACATAGTGATTCTAAAGTTGATAGACCTATTGAAAAAAGAAGAGAAAAACCAAGATTATCAAAGTATGTCAAAAGACATTACCCTACAGAACAAATTATTTGAGATAAAGATGCTAGAAAAATGACAAGGAAAAGGTTGAGAAGTGATAAATTTTTGTTGAGAATGTATGAGCCTAAGATAGGAAAATATTCCTTAGAGAATGAAGACTAGAGTAAAGCCATGAAAGAAGAGATCAATTAGATTGAGAAGAACAAGACATGGACTCTAGTTCCCAAACTAGAGGACAAGAATGTAATTGGAAATAAGTGAGTGTACAAAAACAAGTTAGATGAAAATTATGAAATCACAAGGAATAAGGAAAGATTAGTTTGCAAGAGGTATACATAAGAAGAAGGAATAGACTATGGAGAAATATTTGCCCCTATTGAAAGATTGAAAGGAGTAAGAACTCTTCTTTCCTACTTTGCATACAAAGGTTTCAAAGTTTATCAAATGGATGTGAAGTCAACATTTTTGAATGGTATATTAGAAGAAGAGGTTTACATAGAAAAACCTGAAGGATTTGTTGATGCTAAAAATAAGAACATGATATGTAGACTACACAAAACTTTATAAGGTTTAAAGAAAGCCCCAAGAGCATGGTATGAAAGGCTTCATAATTATCTTGTGAAGAATGATTTTGAGAAAACTGATGATAACAACCTGTACTTGAAGAGAGAAGGAGGTAAAGGTATTTTAATAGCTGAAATGTTTGTTGATGATATCATATTTGGAGGTCAAGATAAATTATATAAGGCATTTGCAAATAAAATTAAGAAAGAATTTGCGATGTTTATATTTGGAGAGATCAAGTTCTTTGTTGGTTTGCAAGTATACTAGATGAAATATGGTATATACATCACTTAGTTTGTGTGTGAAAGAAATATTGAAAACTTTTGGATTGAAAGATTCAAAACCAATTAGCACATTATTGGTGATAGGACACAAACTATCAAAGAATGATGATTCTACTAATGTGAATCAAACATTGTACATGTCTATGATTGGAAAGTTAAAATATATATAGTACATAGTAGACCTAACATTGCATTATCTATTTGGATTGTTGCAATATTTTCTACAAATCCTAAGAAGAATCATTTGACAACTACTAAGATAAGTATGATATATCTAAAAGGAACAAAAGACAATGGTCTATATTATAAGAAAAATGAAAAAAATTGAGTTAAAAGCCTATAAAGATGTTGATTGGGCTAGAAACATTGATGACAAAAAGAGCATAAGCATTGGAGCATTTTTCTTAACCACCAAGAAAAAAAATTGCATATTTCAATCTACTGCTGAAGTTGAATATGTGGCTGCTACATTATATTGTACAAATGTAGTGTGGATCAAACAACTACTCAAAGGTATGAAGGAGGAAATCACTAAACCTATGGTACTTTATTTTGATAATACAAGTTCTATAAACATATCAAAGAACCCTATCATGCACAAAAAGACTAAGCACATTGCAATCAAGAATCATTACTTGAGAGAGTTAGTTCAAAAAAAAGAAGTAAGGATGGACTATGTGAGTACAAAACAAAAAATGGCTGATATATTTGGAAAAGCTTTACCTAAGAATGCACATGAATATCTTAGAGATAAACTAGGGGTGATACTCCTATCCAAAGCTACTTAAGAAGCATGAGTAGTGCCCTGCAGCAAATGAGCTAAATTTTGTTTCTTACAACATAATGTAGTGGATATTAATTTAGGAGCTGCCTAAAGTAATGAAGCAGTTGAATTGGAATATTTTTAGTCACGTGTAAGGTGACAAAGGGAGAACTTGAGTTGATTATGTCTACATACAAAGATAACAAGTCTTTAGAATTGTTGTCAAAGAGGGAGAAATAAGTATACAGAGAAATAAGTGGAGGGAGAAATAAGTAAAAATGGATATAAGTACCGATAGAGATACATGGCGATAGATACCTGAATATGAGAAAAAGGGAGAGATAATTCAAAGAGGGAGATAGATAATTGAAGAAGATTGACAAAGTTTACATTACCCTATACAAAGGAAGGAATTATACTAATGGAGGGAGAAATTTCAAAGATATTATTTTCTTTTTGGTATTTGTCTTGGTATTGGTTTCCCATCAATGCCAAAGAGGGAGATTGTTTATTTAAGATTGTTTTGGAGTGAAGAACCTATAATGGAACAATCATTATTTTGTTAATGATGTCAAACCTACTACCTACTTGTGAGATATTTCTTTTTGGTCTGAAAGCTATCATTTAATTGATTGATGAAGAGGATTTGAAAAGAGGAAATAACAATAACACCTAGATAAAGGTTGAGTTATTTGGTATGTAAAAGAAGCCCTAAGACCTGTAATACCCCAAAATTGGCACATTTCCATATTAATCAACTTTTTTCTATTCAATCACTCCTAAGTCCTATTTTACTAGGCAATTCTAATTTTGATAATCACTACTTGACCTAGGTGTCAAATGCAAAAACCCTAAGCTGCATTAATCACACTATTTATTTAATTCCTAAGTATCGACTTAAGTTAGCTACATAAATTTATTGATTTAATTTAATTTAATTATAAGTGTTAATGCTTTAATTAAATTAAAATTACCTCTTTAGCTAATGTACAAAGGAATTAAATACATTTGATTTAATAAGATATCTCCTCTTTTTAGGTATTGAATTTAATTATTTAATTAATTAAATTTTATCCATTTATGAGGTCATATTCTATTTTATTAAATTAAATATTCTTGAAAAGGACTTAAATCAATTAACTCCTTTTATCTCTCAAAAGGCAACTAGTTAAATCCTTTTATCACTCAATGGCAACTGGTTAACTCTATTTTCATAAGGAAGTTTCCATTATGAATGAGTCTCATCTTCAATCTTGATTGTCCATTTCGATTGATCTTGACCATCGATCACCTCTTGGATTCTATTTAAGAAGCTCTCCATTCCTCATTACAGAGGTTGCAAGTTGAAACTATCTGTGCTAGAATATCTATTCATTTTCTCTTACATTCTTAGCTTAATTTCTTACATTGCAATCTCATATTAGCTTAAAATGCATTCATTTATCATAATATTTTTCCTTTATTTCTTATCTTAAAAATTGCATTTCATATAGATTAATCTTGCATATCTCATATAGCTTAAAATCCTTCATTCTAGAGGTCTAGTTACCTACTTCTTGTTCTGAGAGCAAACAAAAAATCCTTCTAGTTAGAAGGCAATAGGTCAAACTGTTGGACTACTTAGATGAATTATCTCATATTCATTTTGGAATGATCTTTCAGATAATGACCATGTTGAAGTGTGTGTGAGGATTTGAGGCCTGCATTTCACATATACATTTCAAGCACCCACCATGGGGCTAAGAAATTAATTTTTCTTACCTCATTTTATTTGTTTTTTGCATTTTAAAAATTATTCTATCGCATTTGTCCATATAGGTTTCTATATTTTTGCACAAGAAATCTCATTTTTGTGTGAAGAACTAAAGATTTCACATCTTCCTCTACACTTTCTCACACCAAAAAGTGCATAGCACATAGTTTATCACATGGTGGACACCATTTCTTTGCAAGGATCTATGCATGATTTTGTGTGAAATCCTACAACAACATAGTTTTCCAAATTATAGTTTTTTATGATGTTTGACTAACAATTTTCTCTAAAGCAATTTCTTTTGGATTTTTGTTTTTTTTTTGCAGCATAACCATGGTTTACAATATTCTTGATGAAGACATCTTTATCTAAACACTTCAAACATATACTAACTATGTGAATGTAGGACACTTGTCAAAGAAACACATGATGAAGAATTATTTTAAATCTACTTAAACGTCATGTCTTCTTTTATTTCTTTTCACACATAGCATAAATAGGTCTTGTGAACTTCGTAGGGTGCAACATAGGGGAGTATGCTTTTTACTACTTATAAGTGATGCCCAAGAGTAAATAAAAAATCTAGAAGCCTCTTAAAGATAGTACCCAAATAGGCAGGCAAGTTAGTGGTTCTCCCAAATGAAGCCTTTAATGAAGAGATGATGATTTCCTTTTAGGGGATCAAAGTCTTGAAATAAACTTGGTGATTAACATGTCTTGTGTGTTTGGGCAAGGTAATGAGGTAGAGGAGTATTCTCTTTCCCCTTGAGAGAAATTAGAAACTTGAGCCCTTAGATCCAAACCACTAGTTTGAGTCAATCTTAAAGGGCCTGCTAAAGTGATCCAACCTCCCAGAATGACCCAAGTGAGCACACTTATTTCATTAGAGATTCCACCTCACTCTAATAAAAAAGATTTTTTGAGCAAAAGACTCCAAATCCATATTAATTTCCTCTTCTTCATTCTAATATCACATATCAAGAAGAGGCTTTGTAAACAACACTAGTTGATTTTGTTCCTAGTCTTGCTAGTCAAGTGTGTGCACTTATAAATGCTGGTGTGGGCCACTAGCCTAAAATTTTCTTGTGAATCCACTAGGGGTTAATATGAATAGAAGTCAAGTAGAAACTTCTTAGTTATTTGTTATCCAATTCACCTCTGAAAGAGGGCATAATCTTTGTGCAAGGAGGGGGAAGAATCTCTCCTGTAGAACTCACCATAGGCATGTACTTGGGTGTTGGAAGGTGGTATATGAACTTGACCCCTATCACAAGGGTGTTCATTCAATGTATATGTTATTGAACCCTTGGAATACACCAAAAATATGGGTGCCCTCTAGGGGGTAACACAACTGTGTGAGGTGCATGCATGCACATAAGTTGTGGGACAAAGATTTTTTCTTCTCTACTATTTTTGGTTTTAGGGATAAAAGCATGTTTGTTGTTGAGTCTTTAAACATTGTCCAAACCTATCAAATAAACTAAAGGTCAAGAATCCCTTGCCCCTCCAAGTTGCTTTGTCCTTAGTTGGGTTGTTTGTAACTACTGCTTGCTTCCTATGTTTATCTAAAAATAAACTGTCTTGTTCAAAACAACCAAAATACTATCCAAAACTTGAAAATGATCTTACTGCTTGTCTAAAATTTGTCAAAACAACCAACAATCTATCTAGAATTGTCTAAAATTCACAAAATATCTTCAAAATTCTATCTTTTTTGTTAGTTTGATCCCTATTTTTTGTGCCCAATTTTTCAAAATTTTGTGCGAGAACCTTTTTCTTAGCATTTCTTTGTGCAGCCCTGTTTAGGTCTTCATACAGTCCTAGTCAAATCTCCACACAAGATCTTGCAGATTTGTCTTATTGTTAGAATCTTATAGTTTTGTTAGTATAGGACATCCTCATGTGGCTCTACATGAGTCCTCATGCAAAAAAACTTTACATAAATTACTATTCTGAATCTTTGTCTAGCTCTTTGTGTCATTTCGTGTAGTTCCCAAGGAATCCTTGTGCAAAATCTTGCTTATGAACTATCAAATTCTTTTGTTAGAGCTACCTATGCTCTAAATCTAGTCTGTTATCTACAACATTTTACCTTTTTCTATGTGCAAATAGTTTCAAATAGAGGCTTCTTTCTTAGCTAAATGACTCATGACCTACACACAAACTAGTCTTGTCTCTTGTCTATCTGGTCCTTGTTCTCTTATGCTTGTCATACTTTGTGTCATGATAGTCATAATCTTTGGCTATTCTAGCCATTACTCATATGACTCGTACCTTGGTATATAACACTCTTATCTTTCTTTTTGAGACCATGTTCTAGTGTGGTCCTTGTCTAGGCTTTCAGTTTTTGTCATTGTCTATAACTGTGGCAACAAGAAGTAGAAATATGATTTATCCCCTTAGACCTAGACAAGGTAGAGATAGGGGTAGTAATTGTGGTAGAGGTCACTCTTAATTTCATACATGGTCTATCTCTAGGTCATCTAGTGAAGAATATTCATGATCTTCCTCACCTATCAGATCATCTCGTGTTCAAAGAACATTCTCTATAAACTTACAACAAACCAGGAACCCCTTGTATCAAGAGGATCTTGAAACTAGAAAAGGTCATACATCTCCAAAAAACACAACTAAATTTTTATTCATACAACCTTTTCAACTAAAATACATTGAAACTTATCACATTCCTACAATGGTTGATCAAGAACGTGAAGATGGAGAACAAAGTAGAGACCAAGATCAACATAGGAATGAATGACATAAGGAACCTCTCTTTACTGATGAGAATGAAGAAGAGGTAGAAGTACTCCTTGATCATATCAAGAAATTTCATAAGGATAGAAACTTCCAAAAGGTCATGGAAATCTTGCTTAATAAAGAGAAAGATAAATACTTTCTTAAACTTTCCCAAGAGGGAGCCAAGCTGCCTCATCACTTTAATGTTGAAACTATCATCACACTTGAAGAGGAAACTGAAACTTCCAAATTGCAAAAGCAACTAAAAATCAAGCAAGACCAACTATCTCAAATGATGTGTGATAAAGAAAAACCTACAAAAACATACACCTTAGACACTCTTTGTCCATTTCCTTTTGACAAGAGTATAGACATGCCTCTTTTTCTGAGAGGAGTTGAGTTACCTAAGTATGATAAATACTTTGGAACTACCGATCCCCAAGATAATTTGTAGGAATTTGGTGCATTATCTATGGAGTTTATGCATTATTAGACATATCTCATGCATCTATTCCCAAGAAGTCTAGGTGGTCAGGCTATGGAGTGGTTCTCACACTTGTCTATTGGTATCAAAACATTTGATGAGGTTGCTAACTTGTTTGTCCAACATTACACTCACAACATACAACACCTAATTAACATTTAAGACTTGTGCAACCTAAAATAGAAACTTGGGGAACCTTTTTTAGTACCTGCCCCTAGGTCACATTTTTGTTATCATGGTCAAACTTTGTTAGACTAGTTTTATGTTGATGGTTAGTAGCATTGTTTTGAGACTATCAGATATTGTGTTACAGATTTAGTTGATATATGATGTGATTATTTAGACTTTACATTACATATATGCATGATGATTATTACATTATTTCCAATTATTGATGATGATTAGTTAGATGGTTATTATCACATGTGTTTTCTTATGGATACTTACCCCATACTTGCATGTGTATGGTGTGCATGTTTGTTCTCTTATTATATGGCATTTTTGATGTGGTTAAGGAAGGGAGTCATAGTCACCTGCTAGTTGGGATCTACATGTTGCACCACTTCTTTCCATTGCTTGTTTAGCTTAGCATATATATATATATATATATATATATATATATATATATATATATATATATATATATATATATATATATATATATATATATATATATATATATATATATATATATATATATATATGTACATACATGGATTTTATGTAGGTTGCAGGTACTGAGTATCGACTTTTCTGAATTGCCAGGATGAGCGTACCCTATCACACTATCTTTATGGTAAGAGAGGGGAGATAAATTCTCAAGTCCAAATCCTAAACCCTTAAACCTTTTTGTCCTAGAAAGGTAGGACAAGTATCCGAGATGTTTTACCTTTCGAATGTGTCAGATGACATAATTCATGATTTTAACCCTTTAGACTGATTTTATGTGGTTTGTTCTTTGATGGGTTTTCATATTTTATTTTGGAGGTCTATGGTGAATTTTTTATTAATTAAGTCTAAAATTAAAAGATTTAATTATTTTAGAAAAATTAATATACTATCATGATCTTTAAATATTTTGATTTAATTAATTAAATGGGAATTTATTGGAGAAAAGAATTAAATAAAAGAAATTAAAATTAATAATAATAATAATAATAAAATAATAAATAAGTAATAATAATAGAAATGATAAAAGAATTAAAATAAAAGTTATAAGTCTACCTAGGAGTAAACACACTTCTTGATTGCACATATGTCAACAACATATGAGTTAGCGCACAAATTAAGCACATGGTGTCTACAAGCTTGTGACTCATCTAGAAGGTTGGAAAAGACTCGTGCTTGGTTGTCAACACCTTCTGGTTGTTTCTAGAGACATTCTAGGTGCTTCCTAGGAGTTCTTTATATTTAGGCACTCCTAGAAGCTTGGGGAGCACGTTTGGAGGACCTGGGAATGTTGGAGAAGGACAAAGCTTGCTCTGCAGATTCTGAGGAGAAGTGATTTAGCATCAGTGTCTAGGTAGACACTCATGATTTTTGCATATGTAATTTTCACTTCTTGCACTTCCTATCTTTTTTGTGTCTTCTGAACACTTTCTAAGGTTTCCATGTGTGGATGTTCCAGTTGTTTTAATCTTGTCATAGATATTTAATTTTCTATGTGAGAAAATCCCCACATGTGTAGATCTGATGAATTTATGAAACTAGGGTTTAGTTGTTAATGAACAAACCTATTAGAGGAGTTATTAGGTAAATCTAGGAAACAATCATTATGAGGAGAATTCCTAATTTATAGAATTGAAAAGCCCTTCTTGTTCAAAAATTATGTATACATTCTCTTTAAAAATAAAATAAAAATAAATATACATATATATATATATGTATGTATATATATATATGTATATATATAAATATATATGTATGTATATATACATACATATATATAAATATATATATATGTATATATATATATACATACACATATATATGTATGTATATATATATACATATATATATACATACATATATATATACATATATATATATACACACACAAATATATACATATACACACACACACATGCACACGCACACGCACATGCGTACACACACACACATATATGTTTGTCAAAAAATGCAGTGAAAAGAATATATATTAAAAATTTGAATCGCGATTTGCATATGAGAAAAGTGATTTTTAAAATGTCATAAAAAAAATTATATATATATATATATATATATATATATATAT